>APFE031150707.1:14811-26001 GCA_000404065.3 Pinus taeda | reverse complement strand
AAGCAAATGTCTCTCAAGCAAGCTAAGAAGGATAATAAATTATCACCAAAGTATTATGGTCCGTACAAGGTGTTGCAAAAGATTGGTACTATGGCATACAAATTGGAGGTTCCTGCAGCTTCTTGATTGCACCCAGTTTTCCATGTTTCATGTTTAAAGAAGGTTATAGGCAACAAGCTCGCAGTTCAAACAATATTGCCAGAACTTGACGAGGAAGGAAAAATTATATTGGAACCAGAAGCAGTCATAGAAATAAGAACTCGACAGCTACGAAATCGATCAATTTCGGAGTATCTTATCAAGTGGAAGAACTTATCCGCTGAAGATTCCACATGGGAGGATGAGAATTTTATATAGAAGCACCCAGAACTACTCAAGCATTAAGGACAACACTTTTTTGAAGGAGAGGGGCATGTTGAGTCCCTATAATACTAGTGATTAACCCATTACTATTGTAGTTGTATCCCTTATTAATATTGTTGTGCCCCTATTGTCCCCATATTTTTATTACTGCTCCCCATAAAATCCCTCTATTGTTATTTTTGTGGCTTTATATTATTATTGTTAGGTTGACTGGGTTATATTGTGACTCCTTAGACTCCTATATATAGAAAGGAGGTTTTGTCATTTGAATCATCCAAGAATTGTTCATTTGTGTAATGCAAAGGAGGTTGCCCCCTCAAAGAGGTTGAATTCTAAGGCGCTCAACTATCTTTTCTATATTTTTGTGAGCTGGTTTCATAACAATAGAGGGAATCCCTATCTCAGACCACGTTCAAAATGGAAAAAAACCCGATGCAGCCCCATTGATAAGTATACTATAGGATGCATAAGAGTAACAACACATGATCCAGTTAATGAAAGAATGAGGGAAACCAATATGAGTGAGGATGAGTTACAGATAGGACCAACTAGCATGATCAAAAGCTTTGGAAAGATCGATATTGAGGATAATAGACATTTTATTACGTTTTTTGATCAAGTGGAGGCCTTCCTGTGCTGTCCCCATGGCTTCATGGATCTGATGGTGGCTGAGGAAAGAAAACTGCTCCTTGGAAACCATCCTAGATAAGAAAGGTTTTACACGCATGGAAATAATTTTGGATATAATTTTGTAGATATAGTTGCAGAGGGATAAGGGTTGATAGTCGTCAAAGATAAGGGGCCTATAAACTTTTGGGATGAGGGATAGGAAGGTCAAGTTAAACCCCTCATACATCCTGCCAGAAATTATGTAATCCTCAATGGCCAAGAGAAAACCAGGTCGGATGAGCTCAAGAAAAGTGATGTAGAATTCCATGGGCCACCTGTCCGACTCCGAGCTCTTGTCCCTTTTGAAACATTTCAGAGATGCTTCCATTTCCCCCATTGATACAGGCCCGTTTAAAGCCTCCGTTTCTTCTGCCTCAACAAATGTATGGAGAACCTCAGCAATGCGAAGGATCTAAGTAATGGAGGCACCCCTAGGTGCCTTGAAGATATGAGAAGAATGTCGCATTCCCATATCATCAAGCTGATTGAAAGTGATGGCCTCCCTGTCTGTTTGGTCTCGCACTGCCCATATATTATTAATAGATTTCCTCCCCATGGCATATTGTTGAAAGAAATTTGAGTTCTCATCCCCTGCCTTTAGCCAAATCGCTCTGCTTTTTAAGCACCATCTCTCATCTTTCCGTCTCAACAACTAGATCTTTTCTGTTTCCAATTTGATTAGGTGTTCCTTTGATTCAGAGTTTTCATAACTAGAAAGCCCCGTGTTTTCCAATTGTTTGAGGAACCCTTCAATCCTTTTTAACTCAACCTTATCGTTTTGCTGCATTTTTTCTAGCCTAGCTGATGGATTTCAATTTTAATCGAGTCAGGTTATTTCCAATTACTTCGGCTGGGGAGGATTGGTTGTCTGGGCCATAGTAAGTCCAGTTCTCCCTTACTAAATTGTGGAATTCTTCTTTAGCAAGCCAAGTCGCATTGAACTTAAAATGCATATGAGGTTTATGGTTGGAATCCCGAATCTCCCTGAAAACCGAGGAATGGTTAGATAGGCCCGCTGAGCACAATCATTGTCTAATGCAGTCCAATCTGGCTAATAGAGGAGCCCTTATAAGGAAACGATCTAGTCTTCTAGCCAAGTCGGCATGATCTTTGTCGATTCAATGTTCAGAAGGTCATGAGAGTCCATCAATGATTCAAAGAAAGTCATTAAGGGATTGGTCTAGGTCCTGTTGCCCCAGGATTCTGCGAGCCCTAAAGAGAAATTTAGATCACCTCCAATAATCAAATTTTCAGTTTACATGAGATAAGCTTTCAGGAGTCTTTCCCAAAAAATCTCTCTGTTGTGGTAGGGGCCATAGATGTTTATGTTCATGAGGGGTATGTCGATATCAGTCGAGGTGATATCAGCTCTTAGGAACCCCTCCCCTCCCTAAACATTAACCATTATTATCAACTTTTTGTTATACCCTAGGGTGCAACCTCTCAATTTCCCTCTCACATCAAAAAAATGAAAAACCCAATCCAGAAGGATTTTCAGAAGAACATTGTTTATGGAGCCCCCGTCCCCCTGAGTCTCTTGTAGAAATATTACATCCAAACGCTCTGAACTGAACAACCTCTTTAGTGCCAGGTTTTTGTCTGGGTTGGCCAAACGCCTGCAGTTGAAGGAGAGGCACTTCATGGGGTAACATTTTCAGGGTTTCCCTTTTCTCTAAGGACCCAGTCAATAGGAGTCTAAATGACCAATGCCACCTCAATACCAGCTCACCTGATGGCTTTGAATAAGTGGGATTGGATGCCCTTGAGGGGCTTCGAGGGTAAGGATGGGAGAGGGTCCTCATCCAGACCAAAGGAAGGGGTCCCTGTAATTGGTAAAGATAGCAGGTTGTAGCGGTGAGAACCACTAGAGTTGGGGCTATCCCTAGGGACCAGAGGTAGGGGGTCCTGAAAAATGGTTGGGGCGGAGGAGGTGCAGATACCACAGGACAGTTTAAGGAGCACAGTTCGCTAACCCCAGTGCTCGGAACCGAAATAAACACAAATGAATATGTAATACTAGATAACAAAAAATCATGTGAAAACAAAGGAGTGAGAGTAAAACTACCCGAAAAAGGTGCAGAGTCTCTAGAACGTAATTTAGTGATCAGTGCTGCAGAGGTCCCAGAGTCTGTCTGTAAAGGCACCACCTCTGAATCTCCCTGGATTAGTAAAGGTACACTTGGAAGGACCACCGAAGAAGAAACCTCTACCTCATTCATTCGGGTTCTCGCAGAAACAAAAGCTCTCAAGGGTTTTGGCTGTTTCCTTGTAATCAGAGGACAATCTTTGTATAGGTGACCAACCTCATGACACTACTTGCAGTGAAATGAGATGCTCTCATAATCTAATATCTGCCACATGATGATCTTGCCCATCTATAGCCAGTGCTCTCCACCTATCATTCCTGGGTGTCTAAG
Organism: Pinus taeda; assembly: GCA_000404065.3. NCBI lineage: Eukaryota > Viridiplantae > Streptophyta > Pinopsida > Pinales > Pinaceae > Pinus > Pinus taeda. Next base: position 22,552 of record APFE031150707.1, on the reverse strand, counting down.
TGCACAAGAATTCTAGCAATTTCCAGGCAACCTGATTCTTGGTATGATCTATCGTGATCCAGGTATACTCTCAGGTTGTCCCTAATCCACCTAAAAATATCCTTTGCCTAGAATTGCAGAGGGAGTCCTGGGAAACGCACCCAAATCGGTCTTGCCCCCATGTTTTCCTTCTCTAGATCGAAGAGAGGCAACCATCATTTGAGGAGGACGGGTGTCATCTCTATGTGCCAGTAACGAGCCAAAACCCAATCCACTAGTTTCGACTAAGGAAAAATGAGAGCGAACTAGCCCCTTGACATGGTGAGGATGACAAGGAGTTGCTCCAACATATTACCCCAAACCTCTGTTGTCCATTTTTTTAATTGCGTCGAGGTATAATTTCGGTCACAGACCTTGCCCAATAGTACATGCTCTCCATCAACGCTGCTTGGGCCATGCTTATAGCAGTCCTGAAAACTAGAAGCTAGCCATATTCCTGAATATTTAAAGACTTCGAACTCCCCCCCTCCTCCCCCCCCCGCCTTGGTTTGCTATGTAGGCTTATAGGTTGATGAACTCCCTCTGCGTGGGGGTTTTCATAAGAGTCTAAGGCTCTGTTTTATTTTGTTCTTGTATCCTATTGGGTGATGCCTTCAAAGTTCCTTAAAGTATGAGTGTTTTAAGCGAATACTCGAAGTGGGAACCCTTTGGTAGTTACAAGTGCGTTGTAAGGATGATTCGAGAAATCCAGTGTTCTGATGTCGTTCGCCTTACCCCTGCCTCTGCCACCCCCGTGCAGCTCAGAAGTGCCTCGGTATGTTGCTGTTCATGTGCCCAGGTTTGCAGCTTCGAAGGTTACGAGATGGTTAAAAATGGCACGTCAGTTCCCTCCCCCAGATTAAGCAGGCCTTCTGACATCGCGACAGCCGGTTGTGAGAACCCTAACCCCTGTAGGGTTACCTCCATGTCTTCCATAACTAAGGAAAAATCAACTACCTGAACATTCGGTGGTAAGGATGTTTTTGGTTCCTTCCTACCACACGACAAGTTTTTCTTTAGTCCAAATATCCGATGGTGCTAAGGTGTTGGAAGAGTAATCTATCAATTCCTCGTCCATGCATAAACAACTCTGTTTAGAATCTGGGTGCAGTTCCGAAGAAGCTAGATCAAAACCCCCGACAGGCATTGACCCTTGATGTATTCTTCAAAGACCCCAAAGAGAATCAGTCCAAAGCAAGACCTAACCGCCATGAAGTAACCAACGGAGGCCCCGGGAGTAAAACCTACATTCGTTCCCAAACCCGTTGACTGTGATAAAATCCAAGGGTAGAAAACCCCATGGAGAAATGGATTAAATTAAGAAAATCCCTCCAAATAAAATAGAGCCGACTGTCGACACTCAAAACCGAATGTAAGAGAAATAAGAAACATGAACCACCAAAATTAAACCTTGGAAAAAGCTAAACCGCCCATGTAATAACATGCAAGGTGACGGGTTGTTCTTTCACCATCGAGATACCCTCCATCCATGAACCTAGTTCTTGCAAAAACGTAAAACCTAGACCCCCCATCGATACCGCCTCTCGTTGCTCCAAACTTTTTTTTTCTTTTCATCCAAACGATCTTAACTTTTATATGTTATATTAAATTAAACATTATTAATATAAAATTGAAAAAGAGTAAAATTTGAATTTTTTTTAATCACCATTAATGAATTAGGTATTGTATATATAAAATATTTTTGTATATATATTATTAATATTTTAAACATTATTTTTATTATTGGCAAGTTATGAATCTAAGATGATTGCATGAACTTACTTGAATTGTGGCCTTGAATAGTCACAGATGTTTTTCGCTGAACTGGAAACCTACTTTACACCTGAAATGCCTTGAGAGCCACCTGAACTGCTAAAATTTATTAAATAATTTAAATTAGTAAAAAATATAAATAACTGTTATAACACTCCATCAAAATCGAATATCTTTTATTATAAAGAAAACTTTATTCATAAAAAATATATTTTTAATAATTAAATTTTCTATTTTCTTTTAGGGTTATTTTATATGGTATACCAATTTTTTATTATCATCCTGAATCATAGAGTTTCTGATTGTCTATTTTTTATTTCAATGACAATGTTACTTAACGAACATGTCGTGGACAGGGATCAAAATTGAACACGTTAGAGTTTTTCAAAGGGTCTTTGGCACGTCAGAGAAGTAGTGAGAAAATTTTACCAGTCAAAAAAATTTAAAAATTGATTTTTGTCATTTAAACAAAAAAATGGAATAATATCTTAAATTTTTTTAAGAAGTGCTGTCAAATTGTCAACTTTTTTTTAAATTTCATTTTTCCTCAAATTAGAATTTTAAGAATGTTGAATTTGTAAATTTCTTTTCATGTTAAAACTTAAATCCCATTTCAAAAACAACAGTTTCCTTTTGAGTTGTTTTTTCTCATTTAAGAAACTCTCATTTCAAAAACAACAGTTTCCTTTTGAGTTGTTTTTTCTAATTGTGCATATGATGCAAGTTCTTATTAATTATTATGTCACAATTACCTTTTGATACCATTACATTTGGCAGTTTCTGAGTTGCTCCCATTTCAAAAACAATAGTTTATTTTTGAGTTGTTTTTTCTAATTGTGCATATGATGGAAGTTCTTATTAATGGTTATGTCACAATTATCCTTTGATACCATTACATTTGGTAGTTCCAATTGAGAGAGACTTGATGTCAATATGGGCCATGTATTAGGTCTATAATTTCATTGGGTTGTGCCTGAAGGCTGTCCAAAGCAAGGTTTGACGACGATTTAAGCTTGACATGAACATAAATTCATCATTTAGCGAAAGCCTGTCAAGCAAAGTCAAGCAAAGTTTAAGCACGATTTATGCTTGGAGAGCAGGGCATTCAACAGGCTTCCTAATATACTGGACTTGATTTGTTTGAGGATTCCCAATTCCTGGTATGTTTTCATATTAAAAAAGGAGATACCAAAAACATATACACCTTTGTACACACTTCCGTTGAATCCTAAACCTGTTTAGTATTTTACTGAATTTTTTCATTCATGCAATAAACTTAAATTTTGATTGAGCTACTTGTATATTGGCTTGAACGTTCTGGTCACAAAAATTTCCTACAAAATTAATCCTTATCTGAACTGGAGGAGGGATATAGGTCTCCTAGCTATCCATTAATCTTATGTGGTTAGATTTCTCAATCATACATGTGTAAGATTAATGCATTTATTAATGCAGCCTTTGACATAGAAGTATATTTTTGTTTGTGAAAAAATAAAAAGAAATTTGAAAATAATTTACTACTGTCAATTGAATTGCTCCTGTAACCACAATAAAAACTGCTTTTTAAGCATTATGGAGATTTAGAAGAAAACAAACAATCTAGCTAAGTACGCCTTTTCTGACCCTCAACGAAATCCGAACTGCAAGTTCAACTGACACTTGCAGTGATAATGGATACTTAATATAGCCAATCTGGACGCAGACACAGTCAGGATTGATTCAGCTAAGCAGAGGAATTCATTGCAGTGAGAGAACAATAGCTTCATGGGAATTGCCAGTAGTTGATACTGGGCGTGAACACAACTCTCCGGATTAAATATATACGTTTTTGAAGTTTAAGACCTATGCGTTCTATTTATATATATATGGATCGAACTTTTTATTTTTGTCATCAGCGAGCATGCCGCATAATTAACTCTACTCGAACTCAAGTTTAACATCCTATTTGTAGACCCAACTATTTTGTGTATCGACTCTAAATCCCCATCATCTCTGATCTTAATTTCGTCTATAAAATCAAATCATTATGTGTGAGCAGCTATTGTGTTTAAAGAGCAAAACCATAAGCTGGTTGCTGAAGTGTTGCAGCAATTTCAAAGTGAGTAAACCAAATTACATCGTTGTGCTCGATGACAATGAAGAAGTCCAGCTGGGTTTCTTGTAAGAAAAAGATGATGGATATCATGATGCCTGGCCGTTCCCGTTCTGGTTCTGGCTCCCATTCCCATTCAAGGTGGAAGATGACTGATGGTAAAGACAGCAATCCTCTGATAGAAGAGAGGAATAGCAATAGCAGTTGTAATCCGTCAAAACCCATGGAAGAAGAAAAGAGGAGGTGGCCATGCCCGGCTGGACACGTGTGATTGTGAGGAAAGAGGGAAAACAATACTTCATCCCCATCGCTTATTTATCTCATCCAGGTTTCAAATTTCTCCTCCACAGAACTTCCCAAGAATTAGGATATCATCACTGCAAAGAAGGGGAAGGTCTCTTCGTTATGTGCCGACTCGAAATATTCGACCGTCTAATTCACCACAGCAAAAAATCCCACTCTATTTCGACTCCGGCTTCTTTCAAGATTTGGTGGAGCAGTTTAATTATGTAAGACAATTATATTCCGACCCACAAATTATTGGATGACCATATATGTATTGGCGCTCCAATCCTCTGTTTCGGCTTCATTCTTTTGTATTTGAAGTTCCAATAGATTTAAGTTGGCGTTGCAATCTGCTCCAGTCTCAATCTGTATTTCAAGTCCTTTCAATTACCATGGCTAAGCTGAGGACTCTTCGAATCACATAGTGCAATATAAAATACAAATTTCTTTGTTAACTACTCGTGTTTCTTTCGCAATCATCCCATTGTTGAATATAGAAGTTAAATTGTTTTAACACGTGGAAGGTAATTTTCAAATTCCAAACCCAACCCTATTTACTTGTGATAATTAAAATGACCATGAACTTTTTATCAAAAGAAAAAAGAATGACAGGACTTTGGTCTACTAGGTTAATGCATCCATTATTATTGATTACTATTACTAGTATCACTTTTATGAAAACAATGCTTACTTACAATTATTAGGAAACAATGCTACTTATAATTATTAGGTATGGTGTAGGCTTTCTTTCCTAAGAGATGCCTCTAAGTTTTAGATTATGAACTTGTTTTCTAAGTACGAGGAAAACTAATTCTTAACTCGTAACAATTTTAGAGCATAAACTAGACTCTGTACATACTATATACTTAATAATAAAATGTGTTTAATCATTTTAATATCTTTAATCAAGCAACAATGTTAGAACATAAGCTAAACTTGTTACATACTATATACCTAATAATAAACTAAGTGTTAATCATTTTAATAATTATATTTCTAATTTTATTAACTTTTAATTTTCGGCATCTTTTGTAAATCTCACATTGAAACTTTAACTTTTGGGACAAGTGGGTGCGTTAGGTCTGCTCATTTCTTACTATGCCCTATAATCATTGATAATTGTGTTCTCCATCAATCGATAGTGGTGGTGATTTTAGCAGCCGCGCAAATTATTATAAACCTAAATCAAATAAATTTTGTAAACTTTCCAGTAAGATATGCTTCTGCAGCTTATTTCTCTACTAAAACCATGAAATAATCCAGGGATATAAGTAATCCTCCACTCAATTTCAAGAAAATCATATTTAAAACTTTCCTGGGCAATCTTGAACTTGTTTTTCTTTTCTATTGTCTCAGATTTGGTCGGGCTTGCCTTTGTGGGATCTTGCTAAATTTTTGTAGAAGGGAAGATGTAATGGCACACTTACGTTGATGACCATCTCATGTGTGAGATCACCCAGGAAAATCGGCTCACTGTGACGGCCATTATTTCGCAGGATGGTAGTGTTTGGGCTCAGAGCTATAGCTTCCCATATCTATTTTATGAAAACATGTGAAGAAATGCATATCTATTCTATGAAATGCATATGCTGCAGGGACTACCACTGCTTTGCAACTTTTTTAAATATATACATTATTTAATATTAAACTTTTTATTTTTATTTGAAATATATTTGGTTGCTATTATTTTGGGCCATGACAATGATGTCTAAAAATATGAGTTCTACTTATAGATCAAGCCTTTTCCTTTTTCCATGACTCTTCCTTCTTCCTTATGATTATGATTAAGGATACATGAACTTGAGTTTAACATCCCATTTGTAGAGTGAACCATTTATGGATCATTTACTGCACAAACTCTAAAACCTCATATCTGATATTTACATCTTTAAAAGAAAATCATTATCTATGAGCAACTATTGTTTCTAGAGAGAAAAATCATAAGTTGGCCGCTGAAGTGTTGCAGTAATTTCAAAGTGAGTAAACCAAATTACATTGTTCTAGTTGATGACAATGAAGAAGGGTGCGAAGTCATGCTGGGTTTCTTATAAAAGGAGGATCATGAATATGATGATGCTTGGTCGTTCCCATTCTCATTCCCATTCCCATTCAAGGAAGATGACTGATGGTGAAGACACCAGTCCTATGACAGAGAGGAATAACAATAACAATTGTAATCCCTCAAAGCATGAAGAAAAAAAGAGGAGGTCATGCCCGAATGGACACGTGAGAGTGATTGTGGGGAGGGAAAACAATAATTCATCCTCATTTCTTATTTATCTCCTCCTGCTTTCAAAATTCTCTTTCAGAGAACTAGCGAAGAATTAGGATATCATCATTGCAAAGAAGGTTTCTTCGTTAACAACCCTTTTCTATTAGGATGGAGGAAGAGAATCGAGTTCTTCTGGCAAATTCAAAATGGATACTCTATTCAGTATATAGACAGATCCCAAAACAAGCTAGCTGACAGATTATCAAAAAAAGGTTTGCTCCAAGAACTTAGCAAATGGCATATGGATATCTTCATAGAAAACAACGCCTATATCATCGAGGACTTTTTTCTCCCATATATATAGTCTAACTCTCCGTATTACTGAGCACTGGTTTTTGTTCCAGTTGATAGAGAACTTCTGCCTAGCCATTGGGCAAAACACAGTGTCCTCTTTTCTCCCAGATATATAGTCTAACTCTCCGTATTACTGAGCACTGGTTTTTGTTCCAGTTGATAGAGAACTTCTGCCTAGCCATTGGGCAAAACACAGTGTCCTCTGCAAGATGGGATTTCCCTCCTTCGTAAATGGTGTTTTTACATTTTCAATAGATTTTTTTTCCCGTGTTTCACTATGGGTTGTACCAGGCTATCCCTGTTTTCTGGCTGCTTCACACAGCCACCTATTTTTTTTTTTTCAAATAAAGGACTCTTTGTATTTTGTTTCAGGGTAGTATGTGATCCTGTATCATCATTATGATGTTCTTCTGTTTATGTAATTGGCATTTGTTTCTGCTAGAACAATTGCACTTTTTGTAAATCCTCTTATGATGTTAATATCTATTCTGCTTTTTTCGTACTGAAAAAAGGTTTCTTCGTTATGTGTTGCATCAAAATATTGGATTGTAGTCCGACTTCTTTCAAGATTTGGTAGAGCATTTTAATGATGTAACGTAATTATATTCTGACCCGGTGCTGCAAAACTCTATTGCAACCTCTTTTTATTTGTATTTGAAGTTCCTTAAATCGATAGATATAAGTTGGCATTGCAATCTGCTGCACTCTCAGTTATTTGTATTTCAAGCCCTTTCAATTATGATGACTAAGCTGACTTAGCCACGCAAGATTTCCATATGCGATTGTATTTTTGATTAGTTTGGCCGAGCACGGTTGGAATTATCCAACACCTTTCCTATCAATGTTATGAGTTCAAACTTTAGATATCTCCAATCGCAAAAGATTGGGCCCTTTGGAAATAAAATTTGGTTAATAAAACTATGAATAACTCGTATTTTAATTTATGACTTCGAAAGCTTTTTGACAATATAAACCATGTAGTCGTTGTTCAAATGTAATATTTGTAT
>APFE031150707.1:0-14270 GCA_000404065.3 Pinus taeda | reverse complement strand
TATATATATATATATATATATCAAAGGGAATACCTAAAGCCAAACCCCAAAAAAACACCGTAGCCAAGCTTGGATATAATATCCAAGTATTATAACAGAACCACCGCGACTAAGCTTTAATAAGCTTCTAAAGGAAATAGGGTTTACCTCTATAAAAGTCGTGACCTTTTGTGGTTGTGCTTTTCTACTTGACGCTTATATTGTGACCACCACCCATAACCAAGGCCCACTTTCCTTTGCATTGGGTCTAATTTCAAGCAGATAAGTCATCGCGACCCGTTCACAAGCGTGCTCTAAGAGGAACCTTCGGGAGACAAAATCCAGGATTTTCCTATTAATTGTTGGTCTCGAGATCTGTAAACAGATGATCTTAGCTCATTTTAAAAGCGCTTGAGTGTTTCCCTTCTGGGATGAATCAACGTGGACCCATCTATGCACCAAGCAATCCCGACTTTTATTTGATTGGTTGGGATCTTATGTCAGCCCAGTCCCAATCAACTCAGTTCGCTCTCATTGTGTGGTCCTTGTCCTTTAGGGATAATACCTTCGACTTGATAAACCATAACTAATTCCTCTGCTAAGTGATTCACTACAATAATATATATGAATGTATACACAACGATAAACAATGATGATAGAAGGTCTAGTTAATTGTAAAATCACTCTCGCCACTTCACATTCTCTCCTCTTGACTATTTTTATTAAATCAATCAATCAATAAATACATCGATATAGGTCACTTGAGATCCATGGAAATAGGATCAAATGGAATAATTTGGGAATTATTAAACATATTAAAACAATTAATTAATTTTAATGCATTACACGGTAAACAAAATAAACTCTATTTTGATAAATCCACTCATTGAGGAACCAAGTCTTTTGATAACGAAATTTTGACCTCTCCGTTAATCTGGTTTTTACAAATCCCCTTACATCACACTCCCAAGGAACAAAGAATTCATGGGCTCTTGCCCATGAGGTATTCAATAGTTTTGTCACTTGTATGTAGTAACATGGAAGTCATCCATGTCACATCAACTATTGGATGGTCCTTCCACTTAACAAAAAACTTATAATATTCCTTGCCCCTAGTGTTCTTAATCCATTTCTTGCCTAAAATCCTTTTTGGTGTCAAAGGCTCCAATACTGGTATTTTTTTCCCATTGAATTGGTTGTTGTCCACAACCATTTTTTGTATGTATCTCTTCTCCTAGATGATGCTTGTATAAATCTGCAAAAATGAAGATGGGCGATATGTCAATCCCTGGTGGCAACTCTATTTCATAGGCGTTAACTGAAAATTTGCTGAAGAATTTATAAGGATCAATTTTCTTTGATTTTAATTTATTGTATTCTCCTTTAGGAAATATTTCTTTCCTCAAATGTGCCGATACTAAGTATCCCACTTCAATACTATGTTCTCTCCTCTTGAGATCTGCATGGGTCTTGTATTTGAGGTTGCTCTCTTGTAGTCTCTATCTCACTTGTTCATGGATCTCCTGCATGACTATAACAAAATCTTCTCTTAATACACTTATTTGTTCTACTCTTCCCAAGTTTCTAAGTTCATGCACTCCTCTTGGATACATCCCATACATAATTTGAAAAGGGCTCTAACCAAAGCTTCTATTTGGAGAATCATTATAGGAAAATTTATCTTGGAGAAGTACCTGATCCAACTACTTTGGATGGTCTCAAACCAAGCTTCTCAAGATATTCCCAAAACTTATATTAACTACTTCAGTCCGCCCATATGTCTGAGGGTCATAGGTTGAACTAAATCTCAAATAAGTTCCAAGCTTCTTCCATAAAGTCACTATAAATTCCCAAAAAATATGGTATCCCTATATGAAATAATGCTCTTGAGCACTCCATGCAATCTATTATTATGAAGAACGAGTTAGCAATATGGGTAGCATCACTAGTTTTAAAACAAAGGATGAAATTGACCATTTTTTAAAATCTGCATCATTACGCATTTGAGGTTTTTGGAAAACCCAATACAAATTCCATGCTTATCGAATCCCATGGTCTGTATGGAATTGGTAATGGTGTGTGCAGCCCTTAATTTTGTCTCTTTCCCTATGCATGCTAACAAATTCTATAACTGCTCACAAAATTTTGCACATCAGTGCTCATCTTTGGCCAATAGTAAAAATGGTTTAGTTGCTCATATGTATTATCGTGTCCAAAGTGTCCACCAAAACCTCCACTATCCTTCTCTTTAATTAAATTCTTCCTCATCAAACATCTTCGTATGTAGGGATGGTTATACTTAAACAATAGTTCTTCTTGAAGCATGTAATCAAGCCATAGAATCCTACCTTGGATACTGGGTTCTTATAAATCTTGTAAGTCTCCTTAACGTCTGTATCTTCCTCATATAGCTCCTTAATGAAGTTAAACCCCATGATTTGAACTAAACTTTCTTGCATAATTAAATTTCTCTTGCTTGATGAATCAACAATTTTATTAGCATGGACATTAATATGCTTTAAAACAAAAGTGAAAATTTGAAGATATTCAATCCACTTGGCATTCTTTTGACTCAATTTAGGTTGTTGCATAATATACTATAGGGCATGATTATCTGTATACAAAAAAAAAATATTTAGACATTAAATAATGCCTAAATTTCTTTAAAGTTTGTACCACAACCTAAAACTCCTTGTTAGATGAATTATACTTCCTCCTTGACTCATTCAAATTCTCATTAAAATACGCTATGGGCTTATCCTCCTGACTTAACACAAAACCAATCACTTCGCCACTTGCATCAAAGTTCACTTGAAAACACTGGTTGAAATCTAGTAAAATCAACATAGGTTGTTCCATGATCTTCTTTTTAAATATATGAAAGCCTTTCTCTACTTCAACAACCCATTGGAATAGTTTTTTTATCTTTATTTATGGTCTCCATAATTGGAGCACTCACCTTAGTGAAATTCTTGATGAATTTCCTACAAAAACTAGCCAAACCATGAAAACCTCTAACTTCCAAATACTTTTACGAGAGGGCCAGTCAAAAATAGCTCTTACCTTCTCAGGATCCAAGTTCAAACCATCCTTGGATATGAAAAATCCCAATATACAAATTATGTTTTTAGGAATGAAATTTTATTTAAATTGATAATCAATTTCTCTTGCTACAACTTAATAACGCATACCTCAAATGTCTCAAGTGTTATTCCTTGGATCGACTATAAACCAAGATGTCATCTAAACATGCAATTACAAATTTCCCTATAAAATCCTTTAACACTCCATTCATCAATATCATAAAGGTATTGGGTGCATTAGACAACCCAAATGGCATGGCCTACCATTCATACAACCCATCATTAGTTTTAAAGGTTGTCTTCCACTCATCTCCCTCTCTAATCCTAATTGCATGATATCCACTCTTCATATCAGTATCAGATAAACAAATAGTCCAATAAATAATCTATGCGAGGTGAATTAAATTTGAACATGATTATTTTTCTTATTTAATGCTCTAGAAACTGTACATATGCACCAACCTCCACCTTGCTTAGGACTCAACACTATCGGAAATCACATGGACTAAATATTTCTCTGACTAGTCCTTTATCTAACAGTTCCTATACTTGCTTCCCGATTTATTTATTCTCCTGAGGGATCATTTTGTATGTAGCCTTATTTGGTAGACTTGCTCTCAGAATCGAGTCAATATGGTGACCTATACTCCTCACAGGTGGAAGCTCATTAGGCAAGTCATCTATTATGATATCATTATACTCGTTCAAAATATATTGAATCTCAAATGGAAAATCATTTACAATAGTGAAAGTAATAACTACCCTAGTTTTACATACAAAAGAAAAATTCACCTCATCATCTTTCATTTGCTGCAAAAATGCTTTCCTACTCAACAATAATGCTTTGGAATCACTGCTTTCTGATGTCCCTTCTTCTTATAAAAGAAACATAGTATGGCTGATGCCATCCATCTAGAATTTATAAAAAAAAAAATCCCACCATGCATGACACCTCTCTCAACCTTCCACGGTGTACCCAATAGAATATGACACACATCCATGGACATGATATCACACAGGATTTTGTCCTTGTAGCTACCTATCTACAACACCATTTCGCACTATTCATTCACCAATAATTGATTACCCTTTTGAAGCCATGACACCTTATAATGTGTTGGTTGCTTCCTTTTCTTCAATTTCAACTTATTCATCACTTATGTAGACACCGAGTTTTCTGTGTTGCTGCTGTCAATCACCATCTTGCAACAGTTCCCTTGGACTTTGCAAAAATTTCTAAACAATGCCTTCCTCTGAGCTGGCCCAATACCTTCCTGCTATGCTTTCAACAACAACTTATTAAGCAATAGAGACTTTCCTGTCTCTGGTACATTCTCTTTCTCTTCTACCTTTGTTCCCCTTATTTTGTGGGGGAAACGACAACATTTCTTTTGACCCACTTCTCTATTTTTCGGATGTTGAAATATGTAACTAGGTTCTATATTCATAGTGGCATATGTAATCGTGATTTCGTGTATTTAATGAAAAGAGAAAAATAAATTTATTATTTATGTTCTTAAGGCATGGGTTTTATACTCGAGGGAAATTTGTTTTTAGGTCAAGGACATATTAAGTGCTTCTAGGTTTTTCATAAAGTCAATTGAGACACTTCCATGTATTGAAAACCCATTTGGGCATGTTACATATTGTAAAGAAAAAATTATTGAGTCAAAATAGAGCCAAAAGACCCTCCAAGAACTCATAATGGAACAAAGATAAAGTCTTCTCACATGAAGGTACAATTCGGCCTACGGATAGCAATTGATACCCCTAACAAGCCTATAAATAAGAAGGAATTCAACCTCATTTGTACACTAACTCAAGCAAGTTATATATCCTCAAGATAGAAGCTAGAAAAGGACGAAGAAGAAGAAGATCAAGATCGAATTTTTTGGGCCTCTCTCTCTCTCTCTCTCTCTCTTTCATTAGGGTTTCTACAATTTCTAAGCTAGACAAAATTTTGAAGTTGCATTGAAGCTGTGGAGCCATAAGGTTGAAGCTTCTAGGTAGAATCTATTGAAGCTGCATCAAGGTTGAAGTTGCTAGGTTGAAACTGCTAGAGAAGTTGTTTTAAGGCCAGAATTTGTTTCTTTAAGTTGTGTAAGGAAATACCATCAAGAAGGAAATATGACTTGGTATTGGAAGGGTCTTGTTCAAGGGTCATATGTCTTAGAATTTGTTAATTGAAGTTCTATGAGAAGAAAAGGATTTTGGTGAGTTTTCCTCTCAGTTGGAGAGGTTTTGGCCCTCGTTGATCTCCTATATCTTGTGTCCTAATATCTCATTTTTCTTTATTATTTGGTATTTATTTGATGATAGAGAACACTAATAATAATAAAGGAAAGAAGAAGTTAATTAAGTAAAGTAAAAATACATCACCAACAGTTATTAAAGTAAGAGAAATCACCTACACTTGTTGCCCTCTATATTTCTCAACATGGTATCGGAGATAAGGTGACCACATCAAGGAAGGGAAACACAAAGAATGATACTCTAGGGCCAACGTATAAAGATATCATCTTTGAAACATCAAGAGCATCAAAAAGAAATTATGGTTCCTCTAAGATAAAGATGATCCACCTAAGAAGGAATGAATTGATATCTAGCCATGGTGCATCTCAAAACCATAGCGACTGGTTCTGGTGCTCCTCTCGAGCTTTTCCCATTGGATTGTGACTAAAGTTAACCCGATTGCCTCCATTCCAAATGCCTCCCCTTGTGCATCCATTCACCTCCTCTGATATCAGCATTGACATCGAGATTGTTCGTTTATCTAGGAAACTGTCACTTTGGCACTATTCCCTAGGCACTTTCCTCGTGGGCTGAAGGATAGCATGGAGGAGGATATTGTAGACTATTTTGAGGACCCTCTCCCCTTGGTGCCCATCTCGACAGACTTCCCACCACAACTTTTGGTTGCATCCTCCAATATATCCCTAGAGATCCCCTCATCTCTGGCCGGTGAACATCAGGTTTATTCGGTGCCAGACTACCCTGTTTTCTCCCTTTCGGCTCATCAATTGATCCATTCGACTGGTCCGCTCACTTCCTTGTTCATGTCTTCCGAGCTACTCGACAAGGCTATATTTTCTCATGAACCAGACTTCTCCCCGCTCTCCTTAACATCTCTTCAGTTCCTTGCTACCTGTCTTGACCCCTCCTCAACATCTTTCTCCCTGGAGCCCCCTGTTATCTACAAAACTAGGTCCACTTTCCCTCTTCCCTCCCCAGCTCTAGACACTCCTTTTCGCCCATCCTCTTTTCCCTCATCTTCCACCCCTCTTCTGCTGATTTCTAACCCATCCGCTTCCAGTTTTTTTGTTGTCTCCTCTCCCACTCACCTGGACTCGGTCGAGGGCCCTCAGTTAAGTTCTAGATCCATTCCACCCCCTACTCCATCAAATATCCCATCTACTGGCAGGCCAGGATGATTGGAAAAGCGATACAAAGGGGTCAAGGTCGGGACAAAGAATATTTCTCTTACTTTTGGTGACGATCTCCAGATGGGTGACATGCTTGATACCTCTAATCAAGTTTTGGTGGGTAGAGTCCGTGGCAAAGCATACTCGACTGCTCGTTTGTATCAATGGATTCTGGAAATATGGGGACAGATTCTCAATGAACTACCATTTGTGGTGACTCTTTCTTGTGGTTGGTTCACGCTATGTTTTCAACACTCCGCATTCATCCCTTGGGTATTATCAAAACACTGGCATATCGAATTTGCTTCGGTTCTATTAAAACCTTGAAGTCCACTATTCGACCCGGAGCGCGAACACTTAGGGGTTGGTACTATATGGGTGTGTATTTCAATATTACCAATCCATTTCTAGTCAGAAGATGTATTTAAGAGGATTGAGAATGCACTAGATAGATACATGGACTATGACAAATATTATATTGACACTGGGAACATGGCTATGGCACGTATCTTCGTGCACCTGGATACTAGAGAGAGATTGGAGGAGAACATGAAAATCCACTGGAGGAATACATGTAGGGTACACATTTTAGATTATGAAGGTGTCCCCTACTGATGTTGGAGGTGCCACAAAATTGGGCATCTTTACAAAGACTACTCTCTACTTGCCTCCATCTCTACATTGGTGACACGTCCAAAACAAGTTGTAGCAAATAATTCCACTGATCCACAAGGCAAGATACCTATACAGACAGAAGACCATCCCTCAATGGCGGATCCAGCGACCTAGGATTCTTGCATGGAGACTATTCGACCCCCATCCTCTCGCATTATCAGATCTCATGCAGCTGCGGCGATGACTTCCTCTTATGCAGGTACAATTTCCTCTTTACCATCTCTTATTTATGTTATTTCATCTGAATGCATTCCATGTGTATCTCTCTACACTTCTACACTTGCATTTTGTCCTCCCTCTACATTATGCACACTGGCTACTCCCTTGCCTACTTTCTCCCCCTCCCCCCCTCCATTCCAGAGTTCCATGGTCCCATCACTTCTGTAGAGATCTCCACTGACTTCAGACTGAGTCATCACTATAACCTCCACTCCATTGCACGAATCTCTCCCGATGATCATTGTGGTATCGACATTGCCCCCCCACCCCTCTCCCCGCTGGAAATTCTTGCGGACGACATTCCTTTATGTCCAAGGCTATATTCTAAGCGGGATTGGATGTATCTCATGACCTCATCAATCCCCAGTTCTCCATGAAGTGGCTCTCCTTCAACTTTCGTAGGCTGGCTAGTCCCGCGAAGAAACTATCCTTCCATTGCTTGATTGATGCGGAATTTGTGATATTATTTTTATTCTGGAAACTCTTGCACCCTTCTTACTGATCACCCCCACTCTTGAGGCACTTATCTTGGGCTAGTAATTTCATGCCCAGGATGTTCGTGGGTGGTCTAGTGGTTTGGCTTTGGGTTAAAATCCCAAGGTTGTAAAATTACTGAATATCTAGGGTGGGGAAGGAATCATTGGTGCTAATATTTACACTTTCAAATTTGGGATGGAGCTGAGACTCATCAATGTATATGGATCCTGCATTAATCAGGCATAATTCTAACACAAGCTCCTTAATCACACCTACATGAAAGCTAATAATATTATTATTGGGGGAGATCTCAACTTCTCTTTTGGCCATGCTGAATACTGGGGACACAGTGCCCAAAGTGATTCACTATTTGATATTTTTCGCTCACTACTAGAGGACCATCATCTATCTAATATCCCTATGGCCTGACTGCAACCTAGCTAGCGTAATAAAAGGACTAGAGAAGAAGCACTCGCGAGGAGGTTGGATAGATTCTTAGTCAAGGACTCTCTACTAGACTATCTCTCATTATATTGTCAATGGGTGGGATTTGGGGGATTGTCTGATCACTTACCCATTTATCTTGAATTTTCTTATGCTAATCGCAAACCTAAGGCACCATATAAATTCAATTCCACTTGGCTCAAGGAAGAAGGATACCTACATATGGTTACAAAGCATACGAAGACTTATACTCCCTCTCATGGAAAATCTGTCTCTAAAATCTTTGCCAAAAAAAATCTCACCCTCAAACATAAATCTATTGATTGTGCCAAGGAAGAAAGACAAAAAGACGATTAGACATTGAGAGACACAGAAATGGAGCTTGCCAATCTGGTGGATCGAGATGGTTGTGGATTTGTCTCCTGTGAAGCCAAAGAACGACTCATCAAATGAGAAGTAGGTCAAAATAGAATACTAAAGGACCATGAGGAAACCTGGAGACTTCAGAGTCGAGCCATTTGGTTAGAGGCGAGGGATGAATACACCAAGTTTTATCATCAATTTTCAAATGGTCGTCGGGTTACCGATACCATCTAGCACCTAGAGGATGATAAGGGTACACATGCAAAGACTTTTCATCAATCAACTACCCTCAGTACTACCCGTTGGGACATGATCCCTGGTTAGCAATATTGAAAATTTGCCACGATGGGACGCGATCCATATGTTTATAAAGGAAAACTAACGAGGGAGGATTGAACAGGCAGAGAAGGCTTGAGCGAGCGAAAACCAAATAAGGACAAATGTGCATTGTGGCATGCATGTTAACACCCACATTAAATACCTAATTCATGTGAAATCTTCCTGGGATGAATCCATGATCAATTGCAATGGTCAAAAAAACAAACAAAGGGAATGTGAGACTAAGACTCGTCTCCCACGATATCTCTGCATTTAAAATGATTTGACGATGGTAGGTGTGTTTGTTCTTGAAGGCGATGTGGTCTCCACGGGAGGATGAGGTCAGGACAGGTGGAGAACTTGGCTCTTGTCCCTATGCCCATCTTTCTTTTCACCACTGTCATTTCACGCATGCTAATCATGGTAACTAGCACACTTTTGAAACGTTAATGTCACCCTATCTGAGAGAATATTGTGAATTTCAAAACAAGGAGCAATACAAAATATAATTTGTTTTTTCGTTGTTAGATGTTATATGTTATATATTCACAGTAAGAAAATTCATCTAATTTAGTGGTCAAATTATTAGTTGATACAATTATCATTTGTTACTATCTTTTAATGCAAGTTGAATCATGAGTGTTATTCAAGGAAAACCATGTTACTTATAATTATTGACTAATAATATATAAAAGAGTAAATTTTCTTAAGTCTTAGAAAAATGAATTCTTAACTAAGCAACACTTTTGGAGCATACACCAACCCTATTAGATACAATATACATAACTGTAAAACAATGTGTTTAATAATTTTAATAATTATTTTTCTAATTTTATTAATTTTGAGAATTCTTCTGGGGTTCGATCCTGTGTTGAAACTTGAAATATAACAAAAGCGTCAAAGTGAAGATTTTGAATGTCGCACAAGCAACAATTGTCATGATGCAAATTAATAGGTATTTTCATTTATTTATTATTTCTATATTAATTTCTTTTTTGCATGCTTTTATACACTCACTATGGATGGTTATGTATGATACAACTGAGTTATGAAAATTAATAGTATTTATTTATTATTTTATTATATAATTTTGTTGCATACATTTTTATACTTACTATGAATGGTTTGATTTATACACCCGGTTATGATTGGACATATAAAAAGCTTTCACTCACACTGTTAAGCCAGAAATAAGATGATTTCAATTCTATATGGAATCAATAATAATTTATAGCAAGATTGTAGAGAAAATAAAATAATAAAAACATAAAATAAAAATAAAATTATTTATATTTATTTTTTATGTTAAAAAATATAATTTCTACTTTTGCAAGAAATTAAATTTCTATACTACAAATTAACTTAATTATTTGAATATGAATTCACATATATATGTGTTGATTACAATAAAATATTTCAATTTAATAAATATTGATGATAATAAAATATTTCAACTCACAAATAGAAGAGATAAATGAAAGTAATAAAGCTCATTTACTTTATAAGAATAATAACAAAGAGATGTGTAATTCATTCAATTTTTTAAGGTTCAAATTATTAACATGTATTTAAAAATATAGTAATAATAGAGAAATACTTTATTGTGTAAAATGTAGTTTATAAATAAAATATGTGACCAAATTAATATGTAATTATATAATAGAAAACGATTTTAATGAGATTAAAAATAAGAACATTTTTATATATAGACATGCAAAATCTACTATTATTAAAATAAATATTATTAAAAACAAGTGAATCAACCAAGTGCTTAGTGTAGTTAAAATATGTTGAGTTGCAAACATTTTCTCAAGTTTTGCACTCAAAAAGTTCTTTGCATGTTAAGGGATTTGTATGTTGAGAGATTTGATACTTCTTGAGCTTAGTAGATCCGAAGTTAAGATGAATTTATACTGGTTAATAATTATTTCTAAAATTTTATTAATCCACATATATTCATTTTAACTCTAGATCTAGAAAGTAATCAAATTTCTCAAAATGCAATTTTTTTTTTTTAGCATAAAAAATGAGGAAAGGTTTGCACCTACATAAATTTATAATATATACTTGGTTGAAATTGAAATATTTTATTTATAATTCATCAAAACGTTAAATAGAAAACATATTGTTGACACCTAATCCTCTGCGATTGGGTGAATCTGAATGTGAACAGTCATCAAGAAGATGAACGGAGCAGTCACATTCTTGTATATAACAATAGCTACCTAATGAAATAAATGAATCAGTTTTTACTGCCTTTGGAGAGTTACTGCCTGGCCTGCCATGGTATCAGAGTCAGTCCTTAAAATAGTTGTAACTCCATTCATTTCTTCTGCTGTCCTCTGTCGTTCTAACATGAGCTCTGTCCTCAAACGCCTCTGTCATTCTGCCACACCTGCGCTGCCCTGAATTCACTCAGAATCCAAAACCGTTCCAATGCCTCTGGGCTCTGTCCATTAACGTATTTGTCATCTGTATTCTTCAGAGTCCACGACACCCTTTACAAAGCCAAGCTCCTGGATTGAAATGAATTTTGGCACGCAGTCATTCTGGCGTACGCTGCCTGTCTCGTTGTTTCCGCTCCCAGTGTGAAACGCTATTTGAAATGCTTGATTTATTAACACCACCTCTTCATCACTATCCCCTGTGCATTAATTGACAAACGTCAGCTTCTTCAAAACTAAACCAGTGAGTTTATTCTCAAAACCAATACAAACTGCTTTCAAAGAACATGCTTTCATCTGCGTCTCTAAGCGGTTCTGCATCGGAGGAATCATCAGCAGAGCTAGAGCCGTGCATTTCCTCTTCGCTCGCTGAGGGTGAGGTGCCGTCCTCGTTGTCGAGCAACGATATATATATTTACAGTGATATATATATTACAATGATATATTACAACGATATATATTTTATGTGATATATTACAGTGATATATTACAACGATATATATTACAGCTTTTCCTGAGTCTTAGTGCATGGTAACACATACGAAATGATGGCGTACTGATGGCGGAGTCATTTCAATGAAATATCAACCGAATTCCAAAGGCTTTATATTCATTGGGCGTTCCTCCTTTTTGGTATTACTTTGCTCCATATTGCCTTTATATAATGGAATGGCATGTACTGAATTAAAAAAAAAAAAGGGTTATATGCAGTGACATAGCATATACTGAATTAAAAAAAAGGTTATATGCAGTGAAATTTTATGATAGTGATAGCATTCCTTTTTAGCAGCAGAAGTTTTTTTTTCTCCATAAGAGCAAATTTTTTTGCCCATCAGAAATATTAGTCTATTAGCAAAAGTATTTTTTTTTTCTATCAGCAGAAGTAATTTTTTTACATAATGCATTCAATCATCTCTATGGTAGGAATAGTTCTCACTGGCAAGGAGAACTATCCTGATTGGTCCCAGATGATACAACACACCCTCATCTTCAATGAGTTGTGGAAAGGAGTGTGTGTCGGAGAAGGAGACAGTGACCCAGAAAAGCCTACCTCAGATAAAGAGCTCGCCATTTGGGAAAACAAGAATAGTAAAGCTTATGCATTAATTGCAGCATCTGTAAATAAAGAGGTGAGTCGCCATATTTCATCATATTCAACTGCCTTTGAAGCTTTACAAAAGCTGAAAGAACTCTATGACTCACATTCTGCACTTGAAGTCGTCCAACTCATGATTAACTCTTCACTCTTGAACTGCAAAATAATGATCCTCTTGCTCTTGCATCTGAAATAAAGTCTATAATGCATGATATCAAATCCACTAAGGTTGAGCTGGATATCCCTCTTATTGTTTTTCTCAAGGCACTTTATCCTACATACTCCAATTATCTTGAGTCTTTGCAAGCAAATGGAATCTCAAAGATGTAACCTTTGACTCTCTTGTGAAAAAGTTTGCTGAAAGAGAAAAAGCTTTTGGAAAGAAGACAACACCTGAGTCTTCTGAAGAGACTATATGCCTTGCTCATAAAGAAAAACATCTTGCTCAAGATTCTACAAGAGGAAGAGGTGGATGAAGAGGAAGAGGAAGATATTTCAGAGGCAAGGGGGGCAGACATTCTCAAGGAGAAAAGGCAGATTTACATTGTATTCGCTGCAAAAGAAATGGATCACATGATGCCTCTACATGCAAGCTACCATGGGACAAAATTGACCAGAGAAGAAACCAACAGAAAGGTAAAACTGATGATACAGACAAAGGTAAAGCACCTGAATCCGCTCACTATATTGAGGCACAATGTAACATTGGAGTAAATGAAGATATGTTTAACACTTCACTTGCTTCCTGGAAAATGATTGGCTGCTTGATTCAGGAGCAACCTGTCACATGACTCATAGAAAATATTTTTTTGATGATTTCACTGACAATGTTGATGGAGTAGTATACTTTACAGATTAGTCAAAAATCAAGCCATCAGGGCTTTGTACAATCAGGCTTAAACTGCCTAGTCTCTCAGACTTTCTTCTTGATCACGTTCTATATCTCCCATAGCTCAAGAGAAACTTGTTGTCCTTGGTCCATATCCGCCAGCAAGGTCACTCCATTCATATGTTTGATGGCAAGATTGAGGTAAGAAAAGCATCTGATCACTCACTTGTCATGAGGGGAATAGAAGAAGAAAGACTTTTCAAACTGCAAGGAACATCTGCTCATGCACAACATTTCTCATATATTTCTCATCATGAAGAAGGTACACTTCCATCAAGTTTATTATGGCATGCTAGATTTGGACATTTAAACTATGACAGTCTCCTCTTATTGAAGAAAAATGGTGTTGCTGGTTTGCCTACAATTCCTAGAAAACTTAAGCAATGTGATGCTTGCATTCTAGGAAAGCATAGCAAACAGTCATTTCATGACTCACATTCAAGAGCACATAGGAAGCTTGAACTTATTTATTCAGATTTATGTGGTCCAATGCCTGTTCCTTCTGCAAATGGAAATAAATATATCATGACATTTATTGATGACTACACCAGAATGTGTTGGGTTTATTTATTGAAGAACAAATCTGATGCTTTTCAAACATTCAAGAATTTTCATAAATGGATTGAAATTGATGCACAATCTCATATTGGGTCTATTCGCACTGATAATGGAAAAGAATACACATCAAATGAATTTGAAAACTATCTTCGCCAACATGGGATCAAACATCAAACAATTGTGCCTTATAATCCCAACAGAATGGTGTAGCTGAAAGAATGAATAGGACAATCTTAAATATGGTACGCTCCATGCTCTTCTTCAAAAATGTAAAAATAATGTTTTGGGCTGATGTTGTTCTAT
>APFE031150699.1:10075-33471 GCA_000404065.3 Pinus taeda | reverse complement strand
ACCAATTTGACCGTAAAATTTTTGTGGATAAGCTCACATAGACAGACACAGAGCCTAGCAAAGACTTTATTTTTAAAGGAAAGAAGGAAACTAAGGAACCAAAAGGGTTATTTTTTGCTGGTATCTCTGTATTGCAGGTTCATGGATTGATTAAGAAGGAGAAAATCATTGTGTCTATCAATCCGACTTGCAAGCAAAATCTCATCAATATCAACTTGGCAAAAAAATTGCAAATTTCAGCAAAACAAATTGAAAACACACGAGTAGATGATAATGATGTTCAAGTGTACAAGGATTTGAAGATTTCTATGGATAAGTATGTATTGCATGGTGAATTTTATGCTTCAGAGATGGATAATATGGATGTTGTTTTGGGATATCCTTGGATGGAATCCGTGGGTACTATCAATATTAATGTGCATAAGAAATTCCTGAAGCTATGGTATAAAAAGAAGAAAATTACATTACAGGATATTTCCATCCATAAACAGATAGAGCACATGGAGGCTGAAGCAGAAGATGTTCCAGGGTGTGACATATCAGATGATGAGCAGTTGATGGTAGACAATCAGACACAAACAGAGGCTGAAGCAGAAAAGGTTACAGGTGCTGATACATCAGAGGAGGACTCAGTGGTTGAAATCATATTGGAAAAGAAGACACCACAACAGGCACCTCAGCAGGGTGAATTAAAGAAAAAGACATCGTGGGTTAAAGCTTCAACATATCATCACCCACATCACCCCGCAAGACAACCATCAAGATGGAAACCAGTTAGTCACAAGGACAACAACCCCCACAAGATAAATAGGGAGAAGCAAAGATCCACCTACTACACACAGAAGAGCTACCACGGTCAACTTCCATCTCAAGCGAGCAAGGCACCAACGAGATCGAGGGTTCACCTTTCTCTTGGATGGCTAGATGCACGTGCATGGTATCAGTGGACTACTCTTTTGAGTATATCTTATTATTTGTGTTCTTCTTCCCATGTTTCGGGGACGAAACATTCTTAGGGGGGTGGAATGTTATATACCTAGGGGGGATAATATGGGGTACCAAGGGAGGTACCCAAGGTAATAATGTAATAATGGGATGGGCCATAGTAATAAATAAGGTGGTTAACCCATGTCATGTAAGGGACCACAAGTAGTTAATAATAATGTAAGGGGCCCATGGTATTAGTTGATGGTATGAGGAAACCATGGTGATGATGCATGGTATTGTATGTATGAGGCCTATATAGAGGCTAGAGACTCCACATGGAGAGATATGAAGAGAAGTAATCTTGTATAAACAAGCATATGGCTTGTGGAGTGTTCTCCTTCCTTAAGGAGTGAATGTATGGTGTTGCCCTACCATAAGGGTTTGATAATAATAAAGAGAAGCATTCTATCTATATCTTGATCTTGTTATTTATTGGGTTATTTTTATTATCATAATAATTTTGGGTTAGATCTACAACAAGTGGTATCAGAGCTACAACAAGTGGTATCAGAGCTATATTTCTATCTTATTTCTTGGGTTTATTTGCATAATCTTAATCAGATCCATAATATTCCGGGTTAGATCTACAACAAGTGGTATCAGAGCACTTTCTTGGGCACAAAAGTGGAGAATTTTTTTTTACTTTTGCAGGATTTCGGGGGCGGCGAATTTGCAGATCAGATCTGTACGTTTTGGTTCAAGATCTGCAAAATCTGATTGCAGATCTGTATTCTATGTGAAAAAATACCCGATTTCAAAAAAAAAAATCAGTCGAATCGGAGTCCGGATGAAGGAGATATCGCTGATCTAAAAATCAGTAGGGTTGGAGACAATTTTTCGGGGCAGCGAATTTGCGGCGCAGATCTAGACCTCTTGGTACTAGATCTGCAAAATCTAATTGTAGATCTGGATTCTTTGTGAAAAATACCCAAATTCAAAAAAAAAATTAGTTGAATCGGAGTCCGGATGAGGGAAATATCGCTGATTTAAAATCAGCGCTTTTTTCAGAAATTTTGGGTGACGGCGGGAGAGTAGCAACGCAGATCTGGAATTCCAGTGCCTGAATCAGGATTTCTATCACATGGGCAGATGCAGAATGGTTGTTCCATTTCCAAAAACAGGTTATAATAGAGATTCTGAGCAATATTGACGAAACTGTGACATTTTCAAATTTTCGCCAAGTAAGTGAATTTTTTCCAAACCATTCATGGCTTCTAGCAAGGCATTTTTTACAGGGAATGATAATGGTATGACTATTGAAGAACTCATAAAGAGAAAAAAGCTTATATATGGGACACTTTGGAAGGATTCAATGTGGTCTAATTTACAAGAGGAGGCTGCCAAATGGTGGTTCTCACTTGACCACAAGCAGTTGACCAAACTTTCAGATGTAGAATTTGAACTATTCCTTTTAGACAAGTGGTATCAGAGCTACAACAAGTGGTATCAGAACTATATTTCTATCTTATTTATTGGGTTTATTTGCATAATCTTATATTTTCTTATCAGATCCATAATATTCCGGGTTAGATCTACAACAACGTCCACAGTTTCGTCAATATTGCTCAGAATCTCTATTATAACCTGTTTTTGGAAATGGAACAACCATTCTGCATCTGCCCATGTGATAGAAATCCTGATTCAGGCACTGGAATTCCAGATCTGCACTGCTACTCTCCCGCCGTCACCCAAAATTTCTGAAAAAATCGCTGATTTTAAATCAGCGATATCTCCCTCATCCGGACTCCGATTCAACTGATTTTTTTTTGAATTTGGGTATTTTTTCACAAAGAATCCAGATCTAGAATTAGAGTTTGCAGATCTGGTGCCAAGAGGTCTAGATCTGCGCCGCAAATTCGCTGCCCCGAAAAATTGTCTCCAACCCTACTAATTTTTAGATCAGCGATATCTCCTTCATCTGGACTCCGATTCGACTGATTTTTTTTTTTGAAATCGGGTATTTTTTCACATAGAATACAGATCTGCAATCAGATTTTACAGATCTTGAACCAAAATGTACAGATCTGATCTGCAAATTCGCCGCCCCCGAAATCCTGCAAAAGTAAAAAAAAATCTCCACTTTTGTGCCCAAGAAAGTGCTCCGATACCACTTGTTGTAGATCTAACTCGGAATATTATGGATCTGATAAGAAAATATAAGATTATGCAAATAAACCCAAGAAATAAGATAGAAATGTTTCTTTATTATCAAACCCTTAAGGTAGGGCAACACCATACATTCACTCCTTAAGGAAGGAGAACACTCCACAAGCCATATGCTTGTTCATACAAGATTACTTCTCTTCATATCTCTCCATGTGGAGTCTCTAGCCTCTATATAGGCCTCACACATACAATACCATACATCATTACCATGGTCTCCTCATACCATCAACTAATACCATGGGCCCCTTACATTATTATTAACTACTTGTGGTCCCTTACATGACATGGGTTAAGCTTTATTTATTACTATGGACCATCCCATTATTACATTATTACCTTGGGTACCTCCCTCGGTACCCCATATTACCCCCCTAGGTATATAACAGTTGCAGATATGTCTGTCTTTTTTGCAACGTTGTCGTCGCTGTACACGAAATACTTGCGACGGAAAAAGTTAAAAATATGCGCGAAGGAGCTACAGTGCACTCATTGCAGAGGTACACTCAACCAACGACGATTTCGGATTCGTCGCAGTTATCCTCCTCACAACTACGATGATCCCATTTCAAAGAACTGCCCACCAGCTAGCATACAGGTTCCTCAGCCCTGACGCTCCGATACCATGATAAAAATGGCAATGTTTGAACTTTGTATTAATAAAATAAAAACCCATTGGTCAGCTCTACGAAAGAGAGTCTGAACTAGGAGAGTCTGGCTCTGCAGAACGCTCTACATTGTTCATGCACATTACACATTAAATAAAAAACATGGTTTTAGGGAAGTTAGAACAATATCCTAAGAAATAGAAACTAATTCATATCCTGAGGTTACGTGAACCAACTCAACCTATTCTAAGATATTCTCCATTATCTTCAACATCATTGTGGGTAAATGACCTTATATTTTATGAAGTTAGGAAGGAGAAAAAATATCCAGCTTAATAAAAAATTAGAACTTTTCTGGACTTTGGAAATGCACTATCATGAAAGCTTACTGATTTAATACGAGATTCCACTCTTACTTGGAATGATTACCTGTGTCTTATAATTTATTCTTATTTACTATTTCGAGTTGTACTAAGTAAAAGTAATGGAAAAAAGGGAAAAATGAGGAAAATAGAGTTATCTTTATGAGGTTTACTTGTGCAAAATAAAATTAAGCTCCCCATTGGGTTGCCATGCTTTGTCTCATTGCTGGAAAATATCTGGTTGTCTTATTTCAGAATGGCGCTACATTGCTACATTATGCTGTTCAAGTTGCTGCAATTCAGACATTAAAGCTGTTAATCAAGCACGGTGTTGATGTAAATTTGGCAGACAATGTAAGTCAGAGTGCCCAAGTCATATTTGGCTCTGATATCTGATATTTTATATTCTTTACTAAATCTTTATTTGATTGTACAGGAAGGGTGGACACCGCTACATCTTGCAGTGCAAAGCAGGACAAGAGATGTGGCCAAAATTTTGTTGGTCAATGGTGCTGATAAAACAATGAAAAATAAGGTATTCAAATATTCTACTAGACTGCACAGCTAGTGTCTATGAAAGTGTGGGAAATTGAAAGTTGTTCCAATCTCCCTGTTACACGTGTTCAGTCAAGCATCTTCATTCCTCGATCTCTTTATGGTTGAATGAGCTCGTTCCTTGATCTCCTTATAGTCAATTGAGCTTGAGGTTAAGCTCCATGGGTACTAGACAGTAATCAACCACTATTGCATCCATCTTTGAATCCTACGCTTATCTATTTTACCTAGTTGCATGGCAGTTTATTTCTCACATACAAGCAAGTATTTTTTTTAAAGTAAATTATTTTGAATTTATTAATGCTGTCTCGATGCATCTGACAACAAGCATTCAGATGCTCAGTTCCTCAATTCCATATTTTCAATTCGTTTTTTATCGTCGCATGTCTGAATTTCTGAACATCTTAATACAATTTCATTAAATGTGAAAAACAGCATGCAGTTAAAATATGAAAGTGTGTTGTTGAAGCACACAAACATGCTTCAGATATATTGCCTTTGAAGGAGGAGATGTGAAGAAAAACATTACAGGCTGAGCAGAGTTCAGCTGAGACTATAACTATTAACAAGGACAGTTTACTAAATGCATGGGATTTGAGTAGCGTTAACTAGCACTAGGATTGAAAACTAAAATTTTTGAGAGTTAATCCAAGTTATTTCTGCATTTTTATTTTGTCTTTGTTATCATGATCAAATCGAAATTTAGTTAAACTAGAAACTTTATTTCAAGTGAAACATGTCAAAACTGAAAAAAAAAGAGAGAGCCCATCCTTTTTCCCTTTTTTTTTTTTTGTGCGTTGAATTACATTTCTTTTTTTATCATTGTTTGAAGCCATCTATGATGACGAGGTTGCAATCTATGTTGACACCCCTGAACTGGGAATTGTCATCCAATTACTTGCTTTTATTTGCTTCTTGTTTAGTTATAATATGACTCACTGTTTTTCATGGAATATATATATATATATATATATTTGCGGATCTTTTTTGTTCTCTTACTAACTTGTCTTTTTTCCTTGCTTCTTCAGGATGGAAATACGCCTTTTGATGTAGCTATAAGTTTAGGAAAAGGGTTTAAGACGTATGAAATTACGAAGTTATTAAAACTTGTACCAGCAACAGGGGTGTAAGTGAACTTTGTGGAGATCTTGGTGAAGTTAAGTTGATGATTCACACGTGTAAGAAAGAATTTTGTGGAGATCTCGATGAAACTGTTTGGTTCAGTCAATCATCATCTTCTACATAGGGTTTTCTGATAAAGCCATTCAATCATCTAGTATAGCTACATTAAACAATTATGTATGATCATTTGAATCTCATTTTTGGGCAGAAACTTTTTGCATTCATATTGACACTTTTGCTCTGTTTCAAGTCTGAATAGCATAGGACGTCTCTATATTTTCTAATGGCATGATATTGCCCATCTATGTCAGGATACAAATGTATTTCAATTTTTTCACTGAAAGGGCCCAGTGAACGTTGTACCATAGTATCAAATGGAACTTTGAGTACTGCGAATGCCTCTTTTTACTCATCTTTACTATTTCCGCAGTCCATGTAGCAGCCTATATCGTATATGTTCTAATACTTGGAGCTTTCTTCAAGCCTAGTGAACTATTTCCTAAATATTTGATATAAATACATTGCAATAAAAACATTAATGTAAATGTGTTATATATTCATTTTCGGAATTGCATGCTTTCCCCACTAATATTGCCCAAGGTTTATCCTTTGCCTTTTTTTCGCTTTTTGAATTTCTTGATCCCGTTGTGCCTTTTTTAAGTCACGGGTCTCCATCAGCGTCAATTGATGTGCCTGTTACGAAATATCCGGCATTATGCCTGAAAATAACCCATGGGACCCAACAGTCCTTACCTTCTAACTAATGAGCCTTCTTAACATGTTCAATCTTACTTGATCTACTGGCATATGATTCAGGCTATAAAGAAAAGTGTCAGCTGCCTAGACTTTTGACACGGTGCAATAAAACCCTATAATGTGTATTGACATAGTCTTTCATTTGTGAACCTCCCTAGCCCACTGAAGCGCAGATTTGTTATGCCTTTATCTATTGCTAAGTTTTACCTGGCTGTATTTTCCTCACTTGGTGGTTTCTTTCTGTCTAAATTATATTATAGAAATAATCTGTACAAATATATGAAAGTAAGCAGTAAAATCTTTACACGTTTATGCTCCTCCTTTTCCTTTTTTTCTTCTTCTAGGAATGGCATTCTTGCATGGTATTAGTATTGCTCTTATAACTACAATGCAATCATATCATCGAAAGGAAATTCCACTGACACATTCTCTCTACATTATATACATGTAATACTACTTTACTTGTTGGTTGGGCTTTTCTCTTACAGTAATTTGGATTGATTGTGTGATAATGATTTAGGGTCACATTTTGATTGGTATGTTCTTTTTGGATGTGTGGTTTGCTAGACGTGATTATTGATTATATCAAATATATTGTTAAAATGATTTTTGATAAAATATTGTGTAATATTAGTAGGGTATTTTTGCCACAAAATCTAGCAAGCCTAGTGCAAAGCCCCACTAGGTAGAACCAGACCTCATGGCAACAAGAAAAAAGGCTGCCACTGTCACATCAACAACCTTTCTCCTGCGCTTTAGTGGTATTTGACCACAAGGAAAGCTTCCCTAAACCACCTAAAAGATATTTAATTACTATTGTTCAAGGTGATAGATATAAGGTCTAATAAATGGAATAAAGTACCGGTAAAGCTTGGAAAGGCCTAGATATTCTATGTCAAGGTTAAAATACTCTATTTCTAGACCAAAAAGATGGCTATTCTAAGTTGTTAGAGTAATTATCATTTTTCATATTCTAGAATTATTTATGTTAAGTATTTGTTATGTCTCGAAGGTTAATTTGAGGTAGAGAATTATCAGTTGGGAGATTTGTGGAGAGATTGTAGAGGGATTGTTGAGAGATTGTATGAATGATTGAATGAAACATTTGTTTATGAGCAGGTAGAAATATTGGTCTTCTAATAAAAATGTTTGAGCTTGTCTTCTAATTACTAAATTTGTTCATTGCTCCATTTTTTGTTGGTGTAATAATCTTAATTTGGTATTAGAGCAAGTTGAAAGAATTTGTGAAACCTAGTGAGATGTTTAAGTTTGAAACTCCATGAATAATGTTTTTATGTTGATCTTAAATTTCCCCACATGGAGCTTAGAGTGTGAAGAGATCTACATGGAAAAACAAGTTATATGAAAAAACTTGTGGGAAGAAACCTTCATGGATGAGAATGTTGTGTGTATTCTTGTGGAGAAGAATGTGGACAAAGTCATGGCAAGCTATTGTGTGGGGATGCCCAAATTTGTGCATTGAAGAGCTTGAACAATGTGGAAAGTACACGAACCTACAACATGTAGCATGGCCCTGCATGTAGCATGGACTTGCATGTAGCATGAACCTTGAACCTGTGTGGAGCAATGTGTACCTTGAACAAAGCATGGAGTAACATTCGACAGGACCCAAGGCAGGACCAATGGAGCAGCATTCAATGAGACCAAAGGTAGTGTGCAATGTGTTAGATTTTGTAGCATCGGACATGTGTTCTAGTCTCGATTTGTGTCTAAGAGACTAAGGAACACCAGATCTCCAAAACCCAGAAAAGGTTTCGCAAGATAAGCTTGCAAAACGCCTCAATTAAATTAATTAGCCATCATTTAAATTTGTCTTAAGTCCAACTTAGGAAAACTGATTAACTAATGGGAATTAATTAAAGAAGATTGAGAATGCTTTAGAAACTCACATGGATCGAGTTTGAGATGATCTTAGTCATTGATGAGGATTCAATCATGGTCGGTGAAGCTCCAATGACATTATAAGAACAAGTTGGGATGGAGGTAGATACAGTTGTGAGAGTAAGAGCTAGGCAAATCGAGCTACCTAATGCACTGAAATTCAGCGAGAGATGAGTTTGAGCTATGGGGAAAATCATCAGTGATTGAGGGAGCAATAGAGAGTTTTGTAGGATTTTTCCAGTGCCAGAGAGCCAACATAAGGGAGGCCAAATAGCCAGTGCGAGCAACTAGAAACCCTAGTGCGAGTGTCGGAAAGGGAGTCGTTTCAGTTGGTAAAGGCTGGGAGACCACCTAAAAGGCAGAGCAAGTCATTTCTAGAGGCAAAGGGAGGCTAGACGGCTCAACTGGAGTTGCATTGTAGGTATTAGGAATTTCCTAGGCCAGTAGTGCAAGTTTCAGGCAGGCCGTGTTGCTAGGAAGAGAGAATGAGCAGGCTAGAGGGAGGTCGAGTTTGTCTGTAGAGGAAGATTTTTTTTCCATATTATTTTTGCCAGATAATTTGTTGGAGGATTGTCAGTTGGACATCCAGATATTCTACTCAAATTTTTAATGCTGCATAATAATAAAATAAACCCTCATGTGTTGCACTGATTTTCCCTTCCCATGGGCGTTAGTCCAAAAATCATTGTGTTGATTTTATTGTGGGTGTGCATTATTTTTTCATCTTCCATTTTATTTTCCACAACATATTTTATTTTTGGTGAAGATTGCAATTGTGAGTTTATCAATATTTGTCGTAATAACAAATAAATTACAGAATAATTGGGAGATAAATTTCCACTCAATTGCAATCAAGGAATTTTCACATGGTATCAGAGCATTGAAGATCAAATCAAAGGCACATAAGCGAGAGGAGAAAAATTGTGCAGATTCAGAGGGAGATATGGGTACAATTTATCCTGATCTGCGCAGGTTAGCTAGGGGTGCGAATTCCAGAGGTAGTGAGGTTCACTTTCCAGTTGCAGGTGTTGGAAAAATTCGAATAGCCTCAGAAGCAGAATTGGCGGGGAGTGTGTTTGCCGAAAAGCAGTTTCGATGAGCAGATCAGTCAGTTCCTTGAGCGAATCTGGGTACAAAATTTTTGCAGCATGAATTTTTTGTTGTAGATATGTGCAAGGACAGGAAGAGAAAAGCACACACTGAAGAGAAATTTCTAGAATTTCCCATAGGGTTTCTAGATCTAGATATAGGAGGAAATCCAAGATTTCCATTGTAATAGGTTGTAGTAGTTTTTCCAGTCAACGAGTGCAAGCTTCAGGAGTAGTAGATCGTGTGCTAGAATCTTGAGGACTTTCAGAAGGTTGAGCAAGTTACCCAATTAAGTGTTGCAGGCAGTGTGAGAGTCAAAGAAGGATTTCTGGAGGCAAACAGGAGCAAATCTGCACATTCCGAAGGGAGTGTGAGTAGCAGAAGACATGCCAAGGGAGGAAGAGGAGATTTCTAGTTTTAGTCTCCAGATTATTTGAGTTTCGCAGAGATGGTCGCAGTAGGTCTTAGAGATCAGGATAGACCTGACGAATCCTCAAACTTTGGTGTCTGGAAGGCTATGATGCAATTCCTTTTGGATGAGAATGGCCTGAAGGAGTTTGTGACAACATGCATAGTTGTACCGATAAATCCTATCCATTTTCACAAGTATAAGAAGGATATGGCCAAAGCAAAGCGAATGGTCTTGGATGGAGTCTGAGATCATATCGTTCCACATATCGCAGATAAGGAAACAACAAAGGAAATGTAGGATGTTGTTGTGAAGTTATACCGGGATCCATCAGAGAATCGTAAGACGATTCTCAAGGAGAAGTTGAGGACCACGAAGATACAGAAGGGTGAAGGTGTGACTCCTTATCTCACCAGAATTTAGAATGTCCGAGATGAGCTAACAACTATGGGAGAGAAACCAGAGGGCAAAAAACTCGTGTGAATTGCTCTTAATGGGTTCACTAGAGAGTGGGCAACGTTTGTCAAAGGGATTACTAGACGAAACAAATTGCTAGATTGGGAATGTCTTTGGAGTGATTTCACTCAGGAGGAGCTTAGTTTCAGTTTGGTATAGGGCACTACCAGTAGCAGTAGCAAAGTCTCGAAATTTGAGAAGGAAGAGGAGAATGTAGCCCTTTTTGGTAAAGGAAAGGCGAAGAAGGGTCCCAATTAGGGACATAGCTCAAAGGGAGGTGAAAAGAAGAAGGATATGTCGAAGATCAAATGCTTCAGATGTGGTGAGTTTGGTCACTACAACACCTAGTGTCCTAAGAAGAAAAAGGACAAGAAGGGGGGGAACAAACCACTGCTTCGGTAGAGATAGTTGAGTTAACCTCCAGATTAGAGGAGTTTGCATTGATAGCAGTTATACCTCCAGATGGAGGAGCGTAGTGCTTCAGAGTTGCAAGTTTGGGCAGGGTCCAAGGAGCACAACATCAAACAGGTGTTTCCTCATGGATCAATACCCTTGCAATAGGGGGGCCACAATGTTCAGTAGTAGGAGGATCGAGACGTCAGTGTGAAAAATTGATTACCCAATTCCTGCTGCAACAAACTGATAATATTTCACCTACTTGTTAAATTACTTGAACAAGTTACTTGCAGTTTTCTACAACAAATACTGAAATACATACACTGCAACGTACACAAAAAATAAAATATTTCGGAAACTAAACACTACACTAGAGAGAAATAAACACACATATCAACACAGGTTTTTCTGGAGAATGTCCCAATGTGGGAAAACCAGTGCAAGAACTGAGGGTTTTATTTATTATGCAGTAATAAATTTGAGTACAAATTGTTGGATGCCCAAACTGGCTATCCGATACAGAGAAATGTTGGCAAAGAGTTAGTGAGAAAAATCTTACCTTGATTCGGGAGATTCGACTCTAATCAAGGACCTTTTGACAGGCCCTATGCTGCGTCTACGTAGCTTTTGCATCAACCCTACGCAGATCTACATCACACTAGTTGGGATCTACGTCAATCCCACTGCTGACCTCTTGTTGTCTGGAAATTCGACCTCTTGGCCCTCCGGTCTCACACCCCAGCTTCTAGCACTGAATCTCGTCTCTCTTAGCTGGAATTCGAACTCCCTCTAAAGCTCTACACTACCTCTGTGTGGCACTACGCTGCCTCACTGAACTGCTCTCTACCTTCTCTGCCTTGCACTCCTCGGATCCGGAAAACTTCCTCTGGTCTACTATCCCTACCCCTCTCTCACTGCTTCGACTTTACTGAATCACTTCCGGCAACTCACAGTTTCTACTCAGGAAACCGATTCTCTAGTAAAATCAAATTGCTCAAGTGTATTTCTCCCACCACATTGAACTCCTTATAATCTCTCATTAGAGATCCAACGACTAGTATTAAAACATAATCGATGGCTAAGATTAGCTTGGAGTTGATCTCGTCTTCTTCTAGAATATTCACACCTAATTTAATTAATACCTTTTAATTAACTAGATTTCCTAAGTTTAGGCTTAGGGAACCATTTAAAAAAAGTTAATTATTTTAATTAAATCATCTCTATGTGGAATTTCCAAAAACGATTTCTGGGTTTTGGAGAATGCATGTGTCTTAGCCTCTTTGCAAAGTTTTAAGGCTAGAGCGCATCTGATGCTACAAAAATCAACACTCCCTCTTAGCGAGGAATGTGCTCTAGTGTTGCAACCTACTGAAGCATCACTCTGACTCTGCAACACCTCCTATTGCGTTGCTGATGTCTGGATCTACTGCCCACCAACTACTGCACAACTTTGATTTGAGTTGCATCTGTGTTGCTACTGACCCTACTGAACTTCTATCAACTACTACATCTACATTGCAACCCTCTCTCCATCTGTTGTTGCTGCAACTGCAACATTTGCAACGAAAAAAACATCCAAAATACTGAGCTAACTATGTTCAGTATGATGCATTTGTTGTCCAAGTTTTGACTGTTGCTAGCCTATGCACTGTTGCTGACACTGCACTACTGCCAACTCTAGCTCTGTGTTGCTCAGTATCTGACTGCTACTAGCCACTACATCTGTCACTCTAGCACCTGACTGCACCAATGTCATTGGTCCATCCTGCCACTGCTGACTATGGGCTCCTATAGCAAGGTCTTGATCCAAGAGGTGGGCTCCTCAAGGATCATGCCCATCTTGTAGCTTTCTGAGGCTACAACTCTAGATCACCCCACCTCACCCTTGGAGGCATCTCAACAATCATGACAAACTTTTCCTCCAACCTAGAGGAAAGCCTTTCAATATTAGTGGATGGAGCTTGTTGATCATGCTTCTCCTCCTTGCCCCTCTTTCTGAGAGGACATTGAGTGTTGTAGTGGCCCATATCACCACACCTGAAGCACTTGATCTTTGAAACGTCATTTTTCCTCTTGTTGCCCCTTTGATGCAAGGGCCACGTCTTCCTCTTCCTTTACGGCCTTCGTCCCAGTAATGCTACTGCCACTGATTGTGCCCTTCACCAGATCAACCCATACACGTTCTCAATCTAGCAAGTATTCTCTGCTCAGGATGCTCTGTACAAACACTTGGCAATCTTAAAAAATGTTATTCAACGGTAATGGAACAAACTATCTAGGTTGGGGCCCTTGCCCTACTAAAGCTAGTTGATTCCATAATTCTTGAAGCCTCTTAAGGAAGGGGTCTATTCGCTCCCATTTTTGCATCCTCGTGCATCTCAACTTCTCTTCTAAGTACATCTTTCGTTTCTCAGAAGATCCTTGATATAGCGTAGCCAAGGCATCCCACATCTCTTTGGTCATCCATTTGCCAAAAATGTGACGTACAACGTGATCCCTCACTCCATCGAGGATCAACCGCTTGGCCTTCGACATCTCAGCCCTGTACTTCTTGAGTGGATCTGCATCACTGGGTACAGCTACCGCACTGTCAACATACATCTTGAGATCATGCTCATCTAGAAGGCATGAGATCCTTGCCTTCCAAATCACATAGTTGGATGCACCATCCAACTGATCTTGATCTCTCAGCCCTGATGATGCCATCTCTCAAGAAAAAGTCGAACTACTCCTTCTTCTTTGCGCAACTGTTGCCTAGCTATTCGCACTCCCTTCTGGAGTGAGAAATCTCACACAAAACTACTGCTACTCTGCTAGAAAAATTCGGACTTCTTGGCTAGAAGTCCTTTGAGGAAGAAATTCCCTCAAAGTGTGTTATTCTCTCCCTTTGACGTTATTCTGCCAGCAACTACTGCAAAATCACTGTGTCCCAGCTGAAGATGTGCTCTGCAAGGAAACAACATTGCTCTTGTCTGCCTCTGGAAAGCTTCGATCTGGGGAATCGAAATTCTTTGTCAACTCACTCATAGAAATCGGTCTCACTCAAAACTTCGACCTCTTTGGCCCAAAGACTACGCTTCCTTCTAGGATTTCGAGTTGTTGCCTCTACAGTAAATTCAAACTCTCTCTTCCTTTTTGCTCTGAGCTCTCCTGCTCACGATCTGTGCTCTAATACCATGTGAAAAATAGGTTACCCGGTCCCTGCTACAAGAAACTAATAATATTTCACCTACTTGTTAAATTACTTGAACAAGTTACTTGCAATTTTCTACGCCAAATACTGAAATACATGCACTGCAGCCTACACAAAATAAAATACGGTGGAAACTAAATACTGCACTAGAGAGAAATAAACACACACATCAACACAGTTGTTTTTGGACAATGTCCCCAAGAAAACCCAACGCGGGAAATCGGTGCAACAACTGAGGGTTTTAATTATTATGGCGTAGTGAATATGAGTACAAATTGTTGGATGCCCAAACTAGCTATCTGATACAGAGAAATGCTGACAAAGAGTTAGTGAGAAAAATATCACACTGATTCGGGAGATTCGACTCTAGCCAGGGGCTTTCTAACTAGCCCCATTCTACCTCTGCGTCAACCCTACATAGATCTGCGTCACATTGGTTGGGCTCTACGTCAATTCCATTGTTGACCTCCTGATGTCTGGAAATTTAGCGAGGGGAGAGAGTGATGGGGAGAGACAGAGGGAGGTAGGAGAGAAAGGGAGGGAATAAGAAAGAGAGAGAGAAAGGTGGAGAGAGAGATAGAGAGTGATAAGGAAGAGATGGAGAGTGATTGTGTATGTTTGGAGGGTGAGATAGAGAGACAAACAAAGAAAGAGAGGAGAGAGGGAAGGAGACAGTGAGGGAGATAATGATAGAGTTGGAGGGAGAAGAGAGAGAAAGAGTGATGTGGGGGAGAAAGGGAGAGAGTGGAAAGAAGAGAGAGAAGGAGAGAGGGAGGAAGACAAATGGAGTTGGAGGGGGGAGAAAGAGGGAGGCAAGAAGAAAGACAAAGAAGGACAAACAGAGGGAGATAGATATATAGATGGAGGGGGGAGAGAGGGAAGAAGAGAGACAGAGAGGGAGGGAGGGAAAGAGAGATAGAGAGCATGTGTGTTTGGGAGGGTGAGATAGAGAGACAAAGGATAGATGGAGGGAGATATAAATATAGATGGTAGGGGGAGATAGGGAATAAGAGAGAGACAAATAGAGGGAGGGAGAAGCAGAGAGAGAGAAAGATGTGAGAGGGAGAGAGAGATGGGGGAGAGTGAGAGGGGGAGAGAGAGGAGGAAGGGAGGGAGAGGAATACAAGGATGGAGGGAGGAGAGATAGGGAATAAAAAGAAATATGTATATTATAGCACACATAGAGAAAAAGGTATATTATATAGTATTATACATTATTAGCCATAGAGGAAGAGGAAGTAAGGCTTTGACAAAATGTCTAGAAAGCCTTGAATATTTTGGTTTTCACTGAAATAAATGCATTGATTTTAGTGAAGATGTTGATTCCTAATCGTATTTGATTGATTTCAATGTAGATGTTTATTTCTAATCCTATATTATTGCTTGCACTACGTGCATTGATTTTAGCGTAGATGTTGATTTATGATCTTATGTAACTAGATGTATGATGTACACTAATTTCAAAGTAATTAGATTAATAACGTGCATGGATTTAGAGTAAGCACAAAAAAATATTGATGACATGCATTGATTTATGTATTACAATAATTCAACCATAAATAACATACTTTACTTTTCATCTCAAATAAAATGTTTACTTACCTGAAATGCTTGCTTCTTGACACCGCAAACTATTTGTAATTGACTACATTTTTATTATTCCCATTTTCTATCATTCAACATTGTTAATCACTTTGCATTCAAATGAGGTAATATAAAACAACTACCATTGAAACTTACTCGGGATTTAACATTTCATAAGTCACAATGATTGATTTTGGAGAAAGATATTATTAAAATTAGAGAGCAAGAGAGACAAGGTATGATGTTTACTACAATAAATCAAGTTAAATATTTGAACAATTTACGAATTCAACCGCCCTTTTCACATGATCCATATGAAAAGATGGAAAAACTAATAGGTGTGACAATATGAACAATAGAATAAAATAGTTTGAGATTGATCACAATGAAGACTACTTGTAATTCACATTTTCTATCATTCAACACTATTACCTTGTCACTTTGCATTCAATATTTTTATTTCATCATTTTTCATCATTCAAGTTATTAACAATCTCTATCATATCAACAAACTGAGGTAACTAAGAAAATTTAAAACTAAAATGACTGGATTAATCTTAAACATATTTAGAATATTTAAAATGATCAGAATAATTATATGTTCAACAAATTTTCCATGGCTACACATGGTTGGAACTAGCCTAGATCCATCTTAACCCCCAAATATATCAAGCGTTGGGAGGGATCAAATCTCTCGAGCTGCAAACCTTTCCTCAAGTTTTGCACTCAAAAAATGAGGTTTGCACCTTGATAGATTTGATCCCTCTTGATGCTTGATAGATCTGGGGTTAATATGGATCTAGGCTAGTACATTTCCAATGGTGCAAGAGTCACCTCAATCAGAGTTCATATGAGAAAAATTGTACCTCCTAAAAGTTGACCTATTGAAATTAACCAAAATAATTCAAGAGGATGCCACGTCAACCGTCATTACTCATGGAAAAGCGGCTAGCCACATGCGTACTATGAAGAAGACTCTAGAAAGGTCAAGTTGTAACTCATATTAAGGGTTGAATGGGTTAAATTTAACCTCTCGTTGGCTATTAATTTGTGTTGTAACTGGGCTACTAGGACGAAAACAAGTTCCATTCTATTTAAGTGTATTTTGTTCCATAGATAAGTGGAGTAGTTGTGAGTGGATAGAGAGAGAGAAAATAGAGGCTTTATGTTCTATTGCAGCCCACAAGCCATGTTATTTTTCTTGCAAAGTTAGCAATGGACACTTAATTCTTAGTAGAGTTAATAGATCTACCGATTAAATACATAGCTAGGTTTATTAACACAATAAAATTCAGTGGAAGCCAAATATATCAATATCAATCACAATGACACATTAAATCCTTCCCAATCACAATTCTTTATTAATAAAACCTCATAATTTAATTGGGTGCCATCCTGGGAAAATGGTCGAACAAAGAAAATATATAATACAAAATAAACCTGGATCTGATATTGCAAATCTTCCCTTGATTGGTGCTTGATCTTTTCTTCAAATATGGATCGCCAACCTCTCTGCTCTTCCTTGGACCTAGAACATTGCTCACTGAAATGACTCTCTCAATCTTATGTTGTTGTGGTGTGTCTTTCCCATATCCCTAACCTTGCTTTTATTACTTTACATTGAGCTAAATCCCTAATCCTAATCTCCAAAGTGATTAACGACTAAGATTATACCTCACTTTACTTGAAATCAATGGTTGATATTAAAACATATTCACTAAAGTAATTTACTTTACTTTTCCTAAGTTTCTTTAGCTCAATAAGCCAGCATAATAATATGTTTTTTTTCCTAAATTAGACTTAGGCTAAGTTATATCAGCAACTCGTTGATACTAGAGAAAGTACCTAAGGAGACTGTAAAATTCTCGCTAAGGAAACCTCCCAAAGATCACAATTATTCTGAGTTTTTTCGTGAATTTTTCAGCTAGGAATTTTGTCAGACATATCACAGACACACTCCTATAGGTAGATTTTTTAAATTTCTGTTCAAATTGGTCTTTAAAATCCAATGCATATTCTCATAAATGTCACACAACAAATATGTAAGTATGCATTATGTTAGCACTCTGTAATTTTCCAAGGTTGAGGAAGAAATCTACAAAGGTAACCAAAAACCACTTTTAAAGTTGGGATCTAGCCCTTCCAGCTTTAGAGAAGGCTCTCTCTATATGACTTTTAGATTTTAGGCTAGGTATCGAAGTTTGAGGTGGGTTTTTCAAAATTTTGGTTGAAAGATGCTGGAAAAGTCCATTGGGCATAGAGTCATAAACTTTTGGGTAATCAATTACAAATGGACAGAGTAGTTGTAACAAGGTAGGGTAGGTAAACTCTTGGATCTTAAGATATTTATGGTGTGGTTGAGATGAAAAAGTAGATGATCGATTAAATATAAATCATATTTAAATGAATTTTATATTTAATCTCATGAGGAAAACATTAAAATTGTTTAAGACAAGCCATAGCAAAATAAACTTAAGTAAATTCAACTCTTCATATTATTGTAACAATCATGATAGAAATCCATATGGAAACTAAGGAAAAATAACAATTTAACATGAGAGAAACATCACCATTTGTTTGACACAAGGATCCTGGAGCAAAACTACCTCTGTATTTCTGAAAATTGATTACTTTGAGTACAATCCATAGCCTACATCAAGGTAGAGCTTGTAGGAATTTACAGGGTAAGTTCCTCAGACAGAATACCAGAAGGACACCGCTCACAAACAGATCACAGATCAATACACCAGTATTTTGACGTGGTTAAAACCCTCAGAGAGGGAAACAGTCCACGGCCTGCGCCAACGTGGCTTCTACAGGCAATTTATTAATAAAAGAATGAAAATTTACATAAGCTTCTCTCATGCACGGTTAACCTACAAATGACCCTCCATGCGCTTTAAATAGAATTCATGGACCAATCGGGTGTCAAGCCATGGATCAAGTGTCGGTAATACTAGGGAGAGAATGAACCGTCGGATCACTACATATTGTGATCGTTGGATTGTAAGTTACAAATGTACATAGTAAAGAAACACACTTTACCTAACTCTATACTAGACCAAGTTATACTTAACTATTCCTATGTGTTGGAATATCCTAACATCCCCCCTTAAGAACAACTTGGGATAGGATTGAAGGATTTACAAATATGACACAATAGGAGAAAGAAGGAGGCACTAGAGCCTATCCCCCCTTAGTGACAACTTCCTGAACTCCAAGCATATATCGAAGTTTAGTGAACTTCGCCTCTGTGAGAGCCTTTGTGAAGATGTCTGCAACCTGATCATCTGTTGAACAATATTGCACTTCAAGAACATGGTCATGAATGAGCTTTCTGATGAAGTGCAATGTGAAGTTCAATGTGTTTGCTGCGCTGATGCTGAACTGGATCTTTGCAAAGCTGAATGGCACTTTGATTATCACACCAAAGTGTAGTCGGATGCTGCTGCTCAAAGCCCAATTCTGATAGGATCTGACGAAGCCACAAGGCTTCCTTACTAGCTTCCACGGCACCACGATACTCTGCTTCTGCTGACGAAAGAGAAATGGCAGCCTGTTTCTTACAAGCCCATGTAATAGGTCCTGAACCAAGAGTGAAGACATAACCGGCAGTAGACTTCCGATCATCAGGGTCACCAGCCCAATCAGAATCAGTGAAACCAACTAATAGAGGAGTTGCTTTGGCACTGTAATGAATCCCAAACTGTATTGTACCTCGAACATAACGAAGTATTCTTTTAGCTGCTTTCCAATGACTTTCACGGGGGGTTTGCAAAAAACGAGCAACAAGGCCAACAGCAAAGGAAAGGTCAGGACGAGTATGGGTTAAATACAAGAGTTTTCCTACAAGTTGACGGTATAAGGTAGCATCAACTTCAGGAGAAGTACAAGGGACTGAAAGTTTGACTCCAGACTGAAAGGGAGAAGGAGCTGGCTTACAATCTTCCATGTGAAAATGACGAAGAATATCACAAGCATACTTGGACTGGGAAAGGGAAATACCCTCCTTGGATTGCAAGACTTGAAGACCGAGGAAATAGTGTAAGTGTCCTAAGTCTGTCATTTCAAATTTCTTTTTAAGGCTGGACTTCACATGGTTTATAAGGTTGGGATCACTACCAGTAAGAATAAGATCATCAACATAAAGAACAAGGATGATAAGAGAGTTGCCCACTTTCTTGGTGTAGACAGTATTGTCAGAATAACACCTAGAAAAGCTAGATTCTAAAAGAAAGCTATCCATTTTGGCATACCAAGCCCCGAGGAGCTTGCTTGAGACCATAAAGAGATTTCTTAAGTCGACATACAAGGCTGGAGTCTGTTTGGATGAAGCCAATGGGTTGTTCCATATAGATTTCTTCATGCAAGTCCCATGCAAGAAGGCAGATTTAACATCCATCTGATGGACTTCCCATTTTAAAGAGGCAGCAAGGGAAAGAACAAGGCGGATAGAGTTCATTTTGGCAACAGGGGAGAAGGTGTCAGTGTAGTCAATGCCTTCAACCTGTGAAAAGCCCTAGCAACAAGACGAGCTTTATGTTTATCAACTTTCCCATCTGGTCCATACTTGGTTCTGTAAACCCATTTACATCTAACAAGTTTGCGTCCCTTTGGTAGGGGAACAAGATCCCATGTATCATTTGCCAACAATGAATGATATTCTTCATTCATAGCTGCTTCCCAATGTGGATGGCCTGAAGCTTCTGCAAAAGTGTCAGGATCATGATTTACTGGAGCTTGACCCAGTAAAGAAGAGGCTCTTTCAAACTGAGAACGTGTACGTCGCTGATCTGTAGGATCACAGGCAACATCACCTGCTGCATCCCGAGTAGCACGGACCCATCTTGGAAGTTGAGGATCCTGAGAAGGTGGGGGAGGATTGTCATCCTCACTTTCATCATCTGAAGAAGAAATGTTTTCAAAAGTAGAAGAGATAGGAAGAGGTGGCACATCTGCCAGACTAGGCTCGCAGGCCGATTTATTTTCATCAAATTTTACATCTCTTCTAATGATAACATTTTTGGACTTAAATGGAATAAGTCTATAACCTTTTACATCTCCAGAATATCCAACAAAAGTACATTTCTCACTCTTAGGTTCTAAAGCTTTATGCTTTTCATCTGGAATATGGGCCCATGCTTCACTTCCAAAAACACGAAAGTGACTTACATCTGGTTTAATGGAACTCCAAGCCTCTTCTGGAGTGATATTCTTTAGAACCTTAGTAGGAGTGCGATTTATTATATAATTTGCACAATTAATTGCTTCGGCCCAAAAACTAAGACTGAGTCCTTTAGATTGCAGCATACAATTAACCATTTCCTTTAAGGTGCGATTTTTCCTTTCAGCTACACCATTTTGTTGTGGAGTGTATGGAACAGTGTGTTGCATTTGAATTCCATTTTCAGTGCAAAAGTTGATGAATGTGTTTTTAACATATTCGCCACCATTATCAGTTCTTAGCTTAAGAATTTGATGTCCAGATTGTTTTTCAACAAAGGCTTTGAAGGCCAAAAATGTGTTAATACTTCGCTCTTGAGTTTTAAGAAGTATACCCAAGTGCGTCTGGAGAAATCATCAATGAAAGTTAAGAAATACTTGCAGCCAGAGAATGAAGCAACAGGAAGTGGACCACATAAATCACTGTGCACAAGCTGTAAAGGGGCTGAGGCGTGCCAAGAGGCACGTTTGTCAAAACTGTCCCGATGATGTTTTCCGAGTACACATCCGGAACAAACACCATCTCTGCAAGATACCATAGGAAGACCTGTCACCATATTTTCTTTACATAGATGCTGAAGGGAGCGATAGTTTAAGTGACCAAATCGCTCATGCCAAAGTTTGCTCACTTCATCATTATGAGCAACAAATACTGAGGGAAGAT
Organism: Pinus taeda; assembly: GCA_000404065.3. Lineage (NCBI taxonomy): Eukaryota > Viridiplantae > Streptophyta > Pinopsida > Pinales > Pinaceae > Pinus > Pinus taeda. The sequence continues at coordinate 12,002 of APFE031150699.1, read as the reverse complement.
TTGATGACCCAAAGTTGTGAAACTTATACAACCTTGTGGAATCATCAGCAATACCAGTAGCTAGAATCTGTTTAGGATCTCTTAGATCCTTGATTACAACATCATGAGGTGAAAATTCAACATTTTTACCTTCACCTGAATGAGTTATCTGATATACAGATAGAAGGTTGCTGGATAAGGTTGGAACACATAATACATCATTAAACTGACCATTGTCTAGATGAACAGTTCCAGTCCCTACAACATTAAGAGATCTATCATCACCAACATATATATTTTTGGTGTTACAATCATGTAAAGAAGAAAACATGGCTTTGTTTTTGGCCTTGTGATAAGAGGCTCCAGAATCAATGAGCCACTCATGAGAATGAGAAGAAGAAGATACATTTAATGCATAACCAGACTGAGATGATTGACAACGACATGCAGAAAGTGCCATTCCTGCAGATGAAGTTGAATTTGAAGTAGAAGAATGCTCCACATGGATGTTATGTTTCTTCATTGCGGCTTCCAAGGCTTCCATCTTCTTAAAGCATTTAGATTCTAAGTGGCCATCTCGATTACAAAAGTTACAATGTCTATCAGTCTTCTTCCATTTGTTTTTATTGGTCTTATCATTTTGCTGAAATGATCTTTCATTTTGAGACTGAGTTTGCTTAGGACCCTTGTTTGGTTTAGGACCATTCTTTTTAGGATATGACTTCTTAGGATTCTTTAAATTTGGTTGCTGCTGGGCGGCTAACGCTTTCTTGGAAGAGTTTCCAAGATTAAGAAGACCAAGGTGTAAGAGTTTTTCTTGTTCTCTTATTAAAGAATCACAAAAAGAGTCAAAGGAAGGGGCCTTGTAGTCTTTTCCTTGACAAATGAAAGCTTCCCTTGTAGAATGGAAGGTGGAAACAAATACAGAGTAGGCTGGTCCCAACTTAGTAAGGATGGAATAAATAAGGTTACTATCTTCTTTCTTAACCTTAACACCTTCCAAGAGATATCTAAGGTCTTGAATTTGGACAAGAAATCTTCAATGCAAGAAAAATTATTAGGATCCAATGTAAGCAACTCATTTTCAAGTTGATGGGCTCTAATTTCATTTTTAATCCCAAAAACTTTAGTGATTTGTTCCAATGCTTCATAAGGAGTATCAAGTTCTGCAATATGGAATCTAAGATCAGAAGAAATAGACATCCCTATCAAACCACGTGCTTGATCTTGTCTATTTTCCCATTTTGCAGCCTTGTCTTCATCTTTTGGTTTCTTCTCTTGGCCCGTGGCTATTCTGTAGAGACCTTTACTTCTAAGTAAATCTTCCATGTAGAATACCCATTGGAAGTAGTTAGTGCTGTCAAGAATGACTTGGCATGGACTTTCCATTTTTTTTAAAAAACTGAAGCTGAAGATGCTAAAAGGAAGTGTTCCAATGGATAGATCTCGAAAAATTAGGCTGTTTTAAAAAAAACGGCTCTGAAAAAGGCTTCCGGATGAAGAAGTTATGGCTTTTTGAAAAATATTTGTTGAAGTCGCCGGCAAAGTGAAAAAACGCCCCACAAAATGGAGATTTGAACCCAAGACCTCTACTCTCTTAAAATAGCTTTGAACCAATTGATCTATACAAAAAATTTGAGAGAGAGAGAGAGGGGGGGGGCTTTGGGTTGCGTGCTTGCCTTGAAAAACCTCTTTTTCCCTACAAAACACAAAACAAAAAACCCACACGGACATGCAAGAAAACGAACCTTATGGCTCGAAGTTAGTTACCCAAAAAAAACTAAATATTTTAAAAAAAAATTACTATAGCGAAAAACTAAAATATTTTTCTCAATGTTTCTGATTTTCCGAGATTCACACTAAGGTGCAGGGAAAAGATTCAACGCATGAGAAAAAAAATCCTTCCTTTTCTGTTTCTGATTTCCCATGATCAAGAGTCGCAGGGCAA
>APFE031150696.1:0-26747 GCA_000404065.3 Pinus taeda | reverse complement strand
AGACAAGTGCAAATCCTCTCCATGTAGCAACGTCCTCTAAAAGGAAGCTAAACAATGAAAATGATGAAGAAATAGACAAGTCGGCCTATAGCCATGATGTCGGCCTCAAGTCGGCCTAAAGGAGGGACAATCCTCTATATATAGAGGCTGTCAACTCCCTCTCAACATCAACCAAGCATCTCTGAAATCAGCGAAGTATAGAAGCCGAGAAAAGTGAGGAAAGGACAAGTCTAAGGGTCTCCATGTGAAGCGAAGAAGGAAGGAAGAAGAAGCGAAGTGAAGGGAATGTTTCTAGGGCAGAATACAGTCGCACGTGTGAGGTAGAAGAGGACAGTTTGCGGGTATAACAACAGTGACAAAACAGTTCAAGAATCATTATTGTTTGGGCTAGAAATTAGGACTACAAGGCCTCCCAAGTCAAGCGAAGAAGTCTATTCCTCTAGCGAAGGTGAAAGGACCCTAATTCTCTAGGGTATGTATGCCATGTGGGAAAAATTAGGGCAACGATAAATATGAATGAGGACCTTGGTTCTTAGTCAAGGAGGCCTCAAGACTACCTCACTAGTCTGTTAGGAAAAAGAGAAGCAATCTTGCAGCTTTTATACTTCCATGTGCAAAAGGTGATGGCTTATCAAGCTGAATTCATTGATAGAATTATCCCCAGGAGATTTCATTCATATTACATGGCCCATACATTGAGAGATGCTATATAGAGACAAAATTCCACAATTTAAGTAGTAAATGCATGCAACAATTAGCCCTAAAAATAGCGAAAATCCCAATACAATGTATATAACAATGTAAAACAAGAATATCATTAAAAAATGTGCTTACATGTAATATAACATATCCAACCATCCACAATTTGGCAATAGAGAAGCTCCAAGATAAGATTAACGAAATCCACACATCAAAATTCATCCATAAATCTCCAGTTCATCCTCCAAGAAAAAGTGCGAAATTCTCAAGAGAGAGAATATATCCAATCCAAAGTGATGATGAACATATGAACTCATCTCACTTGTATTTATACACTAATGAGGAGTTCGAATTAGCCTACATAAGCCCCGAAAATAAAATAATGTGCTAATAATCTAACTTTTAGTGACAAGCCCACCAAACTAGCTCACAAATGAAAGAGTAAGCCTCTTAAGAGGTCAGATGATGAATAATACATGTATAGGGCCCTCCAAGAGGCCTGATGAGGTCCATGGGTTTCATAATGAAGAGTAGGACCCTCAAAAGTGATGGACAAGGGGTTGACCCCTTGTTCTCCAAACAGTAAACCCATGGTACTCCCAATGGGTGTGGGGGCACAATAATAACCTCATGGATCTCCAAATGAGTCATAGATGCGTATATATTATCTGCAAGGGCTCTGATGATGGTGTATGGGATGCCACACCATCCTGCAAGTCCTGGGTCAGCTATGAAGTGCATGGTACATTTGTGGGGCCAGCTAAGCAAAGGTGACCCAGGTGCATTTTCCTCATCCAATAAGAGTATCTCGATCATCTCTGACCATCCTTGGAGAACCATGGAGTGTTGTCTACTACTATGGAGGCCAATGGCTCTTAACACACACCCTACATGTGCCAATATGGCCCTATGGAGGATTAGGACCCCGTATAGGGAGACCAAACCCAAGATCGAGACCATCTGCAATCCTGCATAAGAGACCGAACCCAAGATCGAGACCATCTGCAATCCTGTATATGAGTCCCCTAATACAATAATTCATTAGAGAAATCGAGGGAATAATCTTACCAACCATTGACCACAGGTGGGGACTTCATAATGGCCTGCCCTTCCATAATGGGCTTCGGGATGTGAAAATGTCTCCTAAACTCCAAATGGGGTTAACCAAGTATCCTATTAGGTGGTTTCTACTTCTAAAAGGGATAATATGTTCAAGTTACATCCTTCAAAAGGTGGTGGCATGTGACATATAAGTGAATGAAGTAAGGGATGAGAAGGGGCAGCCTTGGGCCACATGTTGGGGTACAAGGGTAGCTAATAAAATGGGAGCCCACACTTGGCGTTTATAATGTATAGGAGGGATCAATTGTGGTACATGAGGTGCCTCGGCTTTGATTTTTCCACCCTTATTTATATTCCTTTTGCATTTTATGATTTTCTTTGATTAACTGCTCAGGGTTCAAGGAGTAAGAGCATGATGCATAAGATATAGTAGTGAATACCCCCTTTTAAGGTAGGGCATTTCATTGCCCACGAGGGGTTGGGACAATCATGGGTTCCATCATGGGTTCCTATATGATGGAGGCTCATAGAACCTGTAGGAACTAGGGTGATGGCCATGATGATAGTGTAGAGCTCATGTATTGGCTTTTTGTTAAAATTGGCAACTAGGGCCAAACTCCATGTGGGTCACCTTATTTGGGACAACTGATATTTTTCTTGGATTCCTCTCTCCGAGAGGTGTAGGATTGATCTAAGGATCATCCGATTTTGATATGTATTTATGCATATATGAATTTATTTATATTCTTGACAATTTGTCAAGGTCAACCAACAAACAAATTAGTTATTTTCCACCCCCAACTTATCCTCAACATTTCTATAAAAGGAGGAGACCTCATGGATTCATTTCATCATCTCATCTCATCTTTCTCTCTCTTCTTTGGGTACGCATTACTGAAGTTGTCTCTCTCACACGTGTGGAAGGCGAATTCTGATTTCTGTTAGGGAAGTGTTGACTAAAGGTGGACCGAAGTTGCAGAAGGGTTTTGACTGCATTTTTGGACAAGGTCTTCTCTCCTTGACTGCGGATTGGGTTAGGCTACCTCTCCTAGGCAGGCCGTAGTTCTGGGCAGCCATATGGACCCCTCTTTGACCCTGCGTTGACCAGTGTTGAATATGCTAGGGCTTGCTATAGGGCTGATTGCAGTTGACTGAAGTTTTATAGTGATTTTTGGACAATTTTGGGGCTGCTTCTCCTTGTTGTTGAAGGCCGAGTTGTTTGGGTTGATGATCGGGCTGATTAGAGGTCAAAGCTGACCTATTTGACCAACCTTGACTTTGTTAGTTAGGGTTTGCTGTAGCTGTCATAAAATATCAGTTTTGTATATTTGTACTATCTCTCTCTCTCTGCTGAACTATTGAAGATTATAAGAAGAATTGATCAAGGGTTTTACTATCATGCTGATGTGATTGTTAATCTAGAAATTGATATTGGGCTTATAAGAAATTTGAAGTAAATTGCTCTTAAGCATAGAACATACCAAAATTTACATGGTATCAGAGCTAAGGTGAAGACAAATCCCAAGCAAGAGTGAAAGAGAAATCACCTAAGACAGTTGGAAAGGACAAAAGGCTCAACGGGTTCCTCATCCCACTTCCCGGCTAAAAACAAGCTCCGTGAAAAATCTAATTGTCACGGATGGAAGATGTCTCTTTATCTAACATTGGAAGAACAAGAAGTGTTGGACTATGTAAAGGGTAAAATCCTCGAGCCTCCATGAAATGCACTGGCTGCAACAAAGAACAAGTACACTAGGGGTGAAGTCAAAGCAAAGAAGATTATCGGAGATTCCATTGACAAGCATCTGGTGGCCTACATCTTCGATTTGAACACCTGCAAGAGGAATGACTTGTCAAGGTCAAATTTTAGCCCTAGGAGATTTCGCTCACATTACATGGCCCATACATTGAAGGAATGCTATAATAGAGAAAAACTCCACAATATTAAGTTGTAAATGCATGCAGTAATTAGCCCTGGAAAAACGAAAATCCCAGTCCAACATATGCGACAAAAGTAAACAAGAATAACATCGAAATTACGTACTTACATGTAATAGAGTATATACAACCATTCACGATTGACAATAAAGAAGCTCCAATAAAAGATAGACCAATATCCACACATCAAAATTCATCCATAAAGCTCCAATTTATCCTTAAAAAAAGTCCAAAAATCTCAAGAGAGATAAAAGATCCAAACCAAAGTGATGATTAAAAATGAACTCATCTCACCTGTATTTATACACAACTTAGGAGTTCGAATTAGCCTCCTTGGCCTACATAAGCCCCAAAAATAAAATATTTTCTAATAATTCAACTTTTGGTGACAAGCCCACCAAACTAGCTCATAAATGGAAAAGTAAACCTTTCAAGATGTCAAATAATAATCTATGCATGTCGTAGGGCCCTCTAGGAGGCCTAATGAGGTCCATGGGTGATACAATGAAGAGAAGGACCCTCAAAAGTAGTGGACAAGGGGGTGGCCCATTGTAATAACCTGTGGTGCTCCAAATGACATGTGGTGGCACACAGGTGTCCTCATGGGTCTCCAAACAAATTGAAAATTCCTGTAGAGCGCCTGCAAGGGCTAGGATGATGGTGTAGGTGATGCCACATCATTGTGCAAGTCTTGGATCATCTGCCAAGTGTATGGTGTAGATCTGGGGCAAGTTGGGCATGATGGATTAGGTGCATCTGTTGGCTTGTTGGGGCCTGACCCAGGTTCAGAGGTGATTTAGCCAAACAAATCCCGGTACTACTGACCCTTTCAGCAATAGTTCGCGGAGCGCGGACTGAGGTCTCACTTGAAGTAGTATGGGAGGGTGCTAGAACCAGGTTTCTACACCCTGGAGATGTCTGATGAGTTAAAATGGTCTGCGGTTCGACCCTGCGCACAAGTTGCTTCGCGCACTTTCCCGTACCTTGTTGCCTGAGACACTGACTTCGGGCAGCCTTACTCAAGGGTTGAACGCTGCGCTTCTACGTTATTACCCAAGACTTTACTGATATTCCAATGTTAGTTGATTATCTTAACCTACTTGCATGCTTTAAGTTATACTTAACAATATAAACCATTCATACAGGTGCGCGCAGTAAATAAACATTATATTCGCAAATTATATCAACATGCATTAACCCAAGAAGAAACACATAGAATTATGATAAAACTTCTCTTTATTAATTCCTTCCTTGGTTACAAACTTGACTTTGCCGTGCGCACTCAGCTACAGGGGTCCGCGCACTCAATTGCGGACTACTAGGCCTCTGCGCACTCAGTTGCAGAGCCTTCTCCCACCCTACGACCCAAAGACACACTTAGTCACTTAGACTCTTGCTTCTTTTTACTACTTCGCTATCTTTTACACTTATAGCCTGACTCTATTTATACAATCCCATGGTCCGCTTACCATGGGTAGGCCGACATTACATTACAAAACTAGGGTGGACAACCCTTTGACTCTATCCCACTTTTGCGCCTGCAATTCACGGAGCTTTACAACACAATTCAGTCAAAAATTGGGCTTTGAGCCCCAAAACATGCCTTGGGGTGATTCCATGCCCAACAGGCCCCCAACGCAAACATCGTGACCCACCCTCGAGTCACTTGGTCGGCGTGACGATCTTTGCACGGAGTCCCTCCAACTGTTCTCGAACTGTGTGGAGGTCAACAGTGCACTTAGCTGCTGCTTGTTGAATCTGCTACATGCATTGTTCTGAGACCTTTGTGTCTGGAGTGCTTCTCTGCATCAGTGTGTGCATCCCCTGTATGTTCATGAGCTTGCCTTCGATGTTTGCCGTGATGGTGAAGACCTCGTCGATCCAAGGCTGGAGGCGCGCTTTGAAAACTACCTTCTTGTGTTGCGCCGCATCCACCTGCTCCTTTAGTGCTTTAACCTGCTGCATCCTCGCAAGCCGCTAGGTGAGGATCGCTGTTTACGCAGTTCCTCAGACACTTTCATATTGTTGTTGGAGCTCTCACACCTCTGTCTCTAAGCACTGGATGTTGGGGTCCTCCTGCAGAGTTGTGAGGACCTCAAGTGATTCTTCCAACATGCTAGTGCAGTCTCGCACTGCACCTCTAATTTCCTCTAATCTCGCTATGATAGCGCTAGCGCGCTGTTCTCTAACTTCCGGGGGAGTCGATGGCTGCGCCTGTAATCGTAGTTCGGAGATTTGAATATTTAGCTCCAGCTGAACCTTTGTCATTTCTTCCCTAGCCTCACGGACTCCTGCTGCTAACCTGTGGATCCGCACCTCTGCTGGTAGATTTGCTGGGATGGCCAACTCTGAGACACTATGGCAAGCGTTGCCTATCACCTGCACCAGCTGTTGATTTTGCGACACCAATTCGTCGTGCTGCAAGTTGAGTTGTTCTATGTTTATCTTTTGCTCACTGACGACTTGGAGCGCGCGGCTCTCCCTAGCGCGTAACTCTGTCATTATCCCATCTTGTAATAGATATAATGTCTTGCGCAGAAGGGCAGCGAGATTAACCCCGAGACCTTTCATCGTGCTAACCGATAGCCTGTCGTCCTCATTTGATGCCACTAGAGCCCCTTCCGGCAACACGATTGTGTTCGTCATCCATGCGCGCAACATCTGCTCTGCTGTCGTGGATCCGACTGCGAGGTTGGTTGAAAGGGTACCAACCTGAGGGAGGCGCACCTGTAAGTCCTACAACTGCGCTCTGAGGGCCCCCAACACAGTTTGGTGCTCCTGCATGAAATCTTGAAGAGCCTCATTGGTGACATCGCGCACCGTCTCGTCGATGTCATGTAGATCACCCTCGGTTAGGGTGATTGGGTCAATGGACAACTTCGAGGCCTTGACCTTCTTTCGCGCCCTGCTCGCTTAGCTGGGTGTTGTCACTTCAGCTGGGTGGACGCGGTTAGTGGGTTCGCGCCCCCTTCTGTTTCTGCCTCCTTTGCCTCCTGCCCCTGCGAGGGCGTTGCTTGGCCCTTGCCCGCCTTTGCGGTTGCTTCCTGTGCTGCTGCTGCTACTTTTGCAGCCTTTTTTTGCTCGGCGGCTTTTTGTGCTGCTTCCTGTGCTGCCCGCACCTTGGCTGCTATTGTTTCCTTCCGCCTTTTCTTAGCTAACTGTGCGATGTGCAGCTTGGCATCGTCTTTCTTCTTTTGCGCTGCCGACCTCTCGAGTTCTGCAATGTCAGGGGTGCGCCATTCTAGAGGCCATGTGTCCAAGATAGTAAAAATGGTGTCGTCAGTGGCTACAAACGGTAGCTTCGTCCATTGCTTTGTCGGATCCTTGCGCGCCCTGATAAAGATGTTGTGCATGTCTGCCTTGAATTCTTCGAAACTCTGCAGACTGTTGTAAACCGTGGGCGACAACCGTGGCTTACGGTTGATCCACATTCAGATGGTCATCTCCATGAGCACCCAGAAGATCTTGGTGTTGCATAGCCTTGTCGTGTCCTTCATGGCCCAGAGCGAAGTGTACTTCGCAGCCTCTGATAAATCTCTGTCAATTGTGGGAAATTGACTGTCCAACGGTAATTCCCTTGTTAGGAGCACTATGGATAGCAATAGCCATGCATAATGGAAGGTTTTACTCGGCTTTTGGGCTTCGCGACAATTCTCTAAGAATTTTGTGTAGAAGAATTCAGACTAGTTAAACTAGACCCCCTCCGTGCATTACTCGACCAGTGTGACCACCGGCCCAGGTACCTCGTCTGCGCGGCACTTCTGCATAACTTTGCTTGCCAGAATTTGGGTTGCCACGCTTACCACTTTGTCCTTTATGCTGGAGATGGTGTAACCCCTCTTCTTCTTTTCCATCTTGTATTTCGTCTTCATGGCCTTCGCGAGGGCCAAATCACTACCCTTTCCTTCCGACATGGTCGCGAGGTCCTTTCCTTTGTTGGAAGCCGGGAAATGCAATGAATCAGGTCTGCTGTGATGGGGATGGGCTCCTCTAGCCATAAATACCCATCAGGCACCAAGTAGAGCAATTGCCTGATGATGAAAATGGTTATTGGGGGGCGGTGGAAATGCGGCACCCAAAGTAGGTTCAACAACTCGACCTTTTCCACACCGCGCAATCATTTCCGCGGCTCTAATGTTGTTACCACCCCTGCGGTGTGCTGCTTCACGAGGTTTCCAGTCTCTAGGTGGGGGAAATTCTCGCGGTCAGCGGGGTCCCAATCATCAAATTTCATGGTCGGCATGCGGCTCAGGTATGTGCCTTCAAAGGTAATGCCATCTGGGAGGAGCAGGGTCTGTAGCGAACTCTTGGTCTCGTCCAGGTCCTTGGGGACTTTGGCCTTCCCTTTCCACGGACGGACATAGGCCGGTAGTTTTGTCGCAGAGTGCCTACGCTGAGTATCCTCCTCCATGCCTTTGTCTTCTTCCTCTGAAATGACAAGGGCCTGCAAATCTTCTTCTTCCTCATCTGTTTCTATCGTGACAACTTTCCGCTTCTCTTCCATCGACAATTTGCTGCACAGTGGGTTTCGCGGGGACACGCGTACGGGAGCCATTGCTTGTTTATCCTTCTTGGGTCTTGGCATACGTGGTGATTTCAGGATCTTTGCCACAATCCCGACACCTTCTAGAACATCCTCCACAGTTAGGGCCTGCGCGGCCTCACCGACGGTTACCTCTTCTATTCCCAGACCATCCTTAGTTGCTGTCATTGTAGCTGTGCTGCAATCTGTCACTCACGAATTTAGGGGCTCAATCAACACTCAGCTCTTAATACTTAGGGCTTTGCTCAATCGCTCAATTCGCAAATGACCAAGTGTTGTTTGCTGGGTATCCCTTTGTGTTTTATAGCGCTTTTTGAATTCGAATTCGACCGTTCCCCCAATTCCAGTTCATTAATGCTTTCTCGGCGGCAGATTTTCCCAAATCTTGCCCTTAGATCAAATCTTAAATGCCTGTCGCCCGCTCCATTTGGCCTCAAGTCGAGCATCCCATCGTGAATAATGACTTCAACGGTCACTTTCTGGTCAACCCACGTGGCAGCGCAGGCCCCCGTGCATGGTTGCGGACCTTGTCAATTTCTACTTCTGCGCGCATCTCCAACATCCCGCTGCTCCCGGGCAGGATAGTTTATAGTCCCGCGCTTCCTTCCAACTGCCTGGAGCGCTAAGACTGTCCTTCCCTTGGCTAGTCAGGTGGCCGCACCACTCGTGTAGAGCTCCATCCTGTCGTCCGTCACAGTTCTTGGAGAATCCCAAGCTTCTATTGTTGTGGTCAGCATTGCGCACTTCACTATTTGCAACGCGCTACCCTGGTTACTATGCTTAGCAATATGCAGTCCAAGCCAAGGCATCAGACTAACCAATTCACGGCGATAGTTCTCAAACTTGTCAGCATGATCGTACGCACCTTGCCTTACCATCCTAGTTTTTTGGGCGAGAAACTCTTCCTTTATGTTGTCCTCCAGCTTCTTGACCTTTGCGTCCATCAAAGCGCTTTTCTTCCTTAATCGTACCCTTTCTTTTTCAAGTTCCTGGAGTCTAAGGTTTCCCTGTTGGATTTCTTCCTCAAGTCCCATGTGTTTTGTTTCTTGCGGCTGTGTGGTTCCTTCTTTCTAAGCTTCGCGAACTGTCGTATCAACGGGTGCTGCTATGCGCGCGCATGCTCCATAGGGATTACAGCATCTACTTCATACGTCAGTGTTGGAAGTGCCTGCGTGGTTAGGGTTTTGCACATGGTCCTATAAGCCCATAGAACCGTTGGTACGCAGGTCCCAGTCAGTGTGTTTCACATGGTGGACCGTGTTCAGTACTTCGCATACTTTGTCAAAGGCTTCCACGCGGAGAATCTTCGAAGCGCTTGGTCTTATTTACTTCCTGGTCGTCGTTCACGCCATCGTCATACCCGTTCGTGCTCATCGGTCGTGTTTCCTATCGCGAGGATGGTGTGCACTCATGCAGGTTGTGCATCATACGTTTGTACCCATCTGGAAAGGTGGGCACGTAGATTGTTTCGTCTGTCATACTCGGGTTTCATTCGCATTAGAGGCTTCCCAAACCACATGAGCATCATCCTTTTGCATTCGCGCCAGTCCTCAAAATTCTGCTGGTGCGTACCCCACCACCTTGTGGGCATAGCCCGCAGTACGAATTTCAGACCATCGAATTGCTGTTGTTCTGGCACTTCTCTTTCAAATTTGTTCAGGAAATCATCCACCTCTGTCAACCTGTCATACATAGGCAGATCTCTTACCTTTGTTGTCACGCAGCGCAGTGACCTTATCATGTTGCAGTTGAGCGTGGTTACCTCGTGTAACCGGTTCTCCCATTGTTCTATTTCCTCCTCCGAATCTAAGGTGCAGGAGCTTTCGGGCTCCCACGAAATCTTGCCATCCGTTGTTGGATTCACCCAGTCCTGCTCCCGCGTGGTTATCTTGTAAATACAGTCTAGATCGTCGTTGCTATCGCAATCGCGCATTGGCTCTGTGTAGCGGGATCCTTCCGCAGGGTCTAAAGGTACCACTATGCGTAGTGACTTTTTCTCAAAAATCATCTTACGCTTCTTTACATTTATCACTCCATTCATGTCAGTGGCCCAATCTATTCCCAGTAGCGCGGGATAGGGATTGTTGTCATCAACAATCTCTATCACTTCGAAATCTGCAAGCGTGCTCGCACCTTCGATATCTACCGTTATTCCCTGGAATCTTCCCATCCGTAGGGTCTTTTGCTGGTTCGCCATTTGCAATTGAATAGGAGACCATTGCAATGCGGGCTTGCCCATGCGCTCCCATGTCTGCTTTGCTAGGACGTTCGCGTCCAATCCTAGATCCAAAATCACTTGATCCATTTCATATTATTAAATAATGAATCCATACAGGTGAGGAAAGTTTTAGATAAAGGAGGAATGATCTGTTATAGATTTTTATGAACCCAATCTTAAGATATTAGTGATGTATCCATGAGTTGTATTTCAGAGTATAATTTAGATTGGAAATCAATTTCGTTCTGGATAATCTTAATTCCTCAAATTCTGATGCGCTGTCCATCATGTCCCTTCCACAGTAGGACTTGATGTTATTAAATAATGAATCCAAACAGGTGAGGAAAGTTTTAGATAGAGGAGGAATGACCTGTTATAGAGTTTTACGAACCCAACGTTTCGAACTACCAAGTGAGTCCACCATCAGGGGATGCATCAATAGATATTCTGAAGATATTAATGATGTATCCATGAGCTGTATTTCAGAGTATAATTTAGATTGGAAATCAGTTTCGCTTTGGATAATCTTAATTTCTCGAATTGTGATGCGTTGTTCATCATGTCCCTTCCATGGTAGGACTTGATGTTATTAAATAATGAATCCATACAGGTGAGGAAAGTTTTAGATAGAGGAGGAATGACCTGTTATAGAGTTTTATGAACCCACCGTTTCAGACTACCAAGTGAGTCCATCATCAGGGGATGCGTTAATAGGTATTCTGAGATATTAATGATGTATCCATGAGCTGTATTTCAGAGTATAATTTAGATTGGAAATCAATTTCGCTCTGGATAATCTTAATTTCTAGAATTCTGATGCGTTGTCCATCATGTCCCTTCCATGGTAGGACTTGATGTTATTAAATAATGAATCCATACAGGTGAGGAAAGTTTTAGATAGAGGAGGAATGACCTGTCAATCTCATCTCTCTTCCTGTTCGCGTTGTGTGCTTCCCGAGCTTTTGAACTACGCGCGTTTCTCCTGATCCAACACATCTAGTGATGAGTTTTTGCAGTCCCTTCACGGCTTTGCTGTCGCACGACAGCTTCATGCATGTCTCCAGAAAGGTAGTGAGCATTGATGGGTCCATCTCCAGTTCCAGTTTGTCTTTACTACCTCAAGTGGAGGCCTCGGTGAAGCTCTTCTTAGCTTCCATGAATGTCTCCTTAGCACGCTCCAAATCAAATTCTGGTTCCTTTGTTGGAGCCTTGCGAACCCAGGCACTCTTTTCGGGCTGCTTACCTTTGTCATCTCTTGTCGTAACACCACTTCGAAGCACGATATTTACATTCGGGTCTTCCTCGTGCGGCTTAGACCTCATCATTTGCAGGTTTTGAGTCGGGGGAGGTTGGAGTGTTCCTTTATCGTGCAACCTCGCTATCAGCGTGGGGCAGTCCTCCGTCTCATGATCAAACTGGGTACAATATAAACATGATGCTCTCGTCAGATTTGTACAATTGCGGGCATAATGACATGGCCCTCCGCAATTGTAACAAATCAGCTAGCCGCGACCTCTTCTAGTCCCATTCCACCTCGACCTCGTTTGCGCCCCTGAAATCCAGTGCGCACCATCCCTATATTTTGATCGAGGGTTCGCGTTTCAGTCTGAACTCTATAGGTAGGAGTTTTATCCATCATCAGTTCATAACTTCTACAGGTACGCTCATCATGGCCTACTGACCTGCAAAAATTACAAAACAATTGCTAGGACATCTGCGTATACTTCTGTAATAGATGGCATTTATCTATAGCATGCTTCCCTCCTATCAGACAAATCGCGCACCATAATGTAGGCGTCGCGCTCGGTCCTGCTTGTGTCTCTGGTCTCAATGGCATTGGCCCTCCTTCCTCCAGGTAGTTCGCGAAGACTGCACAATGGTCCTTGTCAGGTCCCTGTACTTTGCACTTATGCACCATACCTCCTCGTGCGCTTCTGGGCGAGCTGTCCTGTCTTGTTTCAAACTTTGCATCTCAAGGCACAGGTTTCTCAACTGCGCGTGGATCTGTTGGACTCCCAGATTAGGATCTTGTATCGGGATCTCGCGCAGTCTCATTGCGATCTCCAAGGCCTCGGCCTGAGTGGATAGCTTCTGCTGTGACAGTGCAGTCCTTAGATACGGCGTTAGCGACGCTACAAACCATGCGCAATGTTGCCCATCCGTCAAAGTCATGTTGGCTTCACGAATCATACCCTTCAGTCTCTGATCCAGCTCCCAGGGGGTCTCGCCTGGAAGCATCTGATTTCCTTAAATCCGATAATCGATTGTGTCTCTGATTTTGGCCTGCTAAATTCCCTATTTAGTGCAGCTTAGATATCCACGATCCCTACGTTTGGATTGTCATTGGAATGCTTAATGTACCATGTCAGTGCACGATCCTACAAGGTGCTGACCAGCGTTGCTTTCTTTATATTGTCATCCGTGATTCCCTGTGCTTCCCATATAGCATTTACCACAAACCAAAATTGGTCCAGATCTTCATTCCCTACTCCTTTGAACACTGGTAATTTTATCGCGCTCGCCATATTGAACTGTGGTGGTGGTGGAGGTGGTGTGGGCGAAGATGGGGGTGAAGATGGTGAGACTGGCGGTGGTGTAGGTGGAAGTGGTATGCGTGGAATTCGTTGCCTTATCAAACTGATTGCACTTCTTGATGAAACCTTCACGAGTTCTTCCTCGCTTTCTCACGGAGGTGAAATCAAGGGGCTAGTTTCTATCTCTGCACTACCTTCATTTCTGTAGATCCTCCCACTTCGCGTAGCCCCAAACATCAATTTATTCGCATAACCCGCTTTTCACACAGTAGCATCTTAATCCAAATGTTTAAAGATTTAACGTACTTACCTCGCAGTCCTTTGAGGAAGTGTCGTTCCGCCTCGCTGTAGCTGACTGAAGTATCTACCGCAAACTCGGTGATAAAACCTCCTATAATCCGATCGAGCCAATGGTCCACAATGCCCGCGATTTCATCTTTCGATGCTTCTAGTCTGTGCACCAGCTCTGGAGTCCACACAATAGGTTTGTCGAGCCTACACCTTCCTTGACTGTCTGCTAACTTCGCAATCCACTCGTTCAACTCAGAGGGGAAGGATGCAAAGAAAATTTTGTGGATTTCCATATATGAGTAGCGCTTTAACCACTCTTCCTGCGATACTCGTAGATTCATGTTTTCCTGCGCCGCGAACTCGTGAATCTTCCTATCCAGCCACTCTTTAATTCCTTTCTTTGTCGGATTCCAGTGATATGACATGAGACATCTCTTATGCAGATCCCAGTCCCGGCAACGGTATCATTTGTTGGCGTGTTGGGGCGTGACCCAGGTTCACAGGTGATTTAGCCAAACAAATCCTAGTACTACTAGCCATTTCGGCAACAGTCCGCGGAGCGTGGACTAAGGTCTCACCCGAAGTAGTATGGGAGGGTGCTAGAACCAGGTTTCCGCACCCTGGAGATGTATGATGAGTTCAAGTGGTCAGCGGTTCGACCCTGCGCGCAAGTTGCTTCGTGCACTTTCCTGTACCTCACAGCCTGAGATACTGCCTTTGTGTAGCCCTACTCAAGGGTTGAACGCTGTGCTTCTGCATTATTACCCAAGACTTTACTGATATTCTAATGTTAGTTGATTATCTTAGCCTACTTGCATGCTTTAAGTTATACTTAACAATAGAAACCATTCATATAGGTGCACGCAGTAAATAAACAATATATTTGCAAATTATATCAAACATGCATTAACCCAAGAACAAATACACAGAATTACGATAAAACATCTCTTTATTAATTCCTTCCTCGGTTACAGACTCGACTCCACCATGCGCACTCAGCTGCAGGGGTCTGCGCATTCAGCTGCGGACTACTAAGCCTCTGGGCACTCAGCTGCAGAGCCTTCTCCTACCCTACGACCCAAAGACACACTTAGTCACTTAGACTCTTGCTTCTTTTTATTACCTCGCTATCTTTTACACTTAGGGCCTTGCTCTATTTATACAATCCCATGGTCCACGGACCATGGGTAGGCCGACATTACATTACAAAACTAGGGCGGACAACCCTGTGAGTCTATCCTACTTTCGCGCCCGCAATTCGTGGATATTTACAACACAATTCGGTCAAAACTTGGGCTTTGAGCCCCAAAACATGCCTTGGGGGGATTCCATGCCCAATAGCATCCTCCTTGTCCAATAAGTGAATCACAAGCAATCTCTGAATGGCTGTGGGGATCCATGGAGTGCAGTCTGCTGTTGTGGAGGCCCATGGATCTCAGCGTTCACCTTACATGTGCCAATGTGCCCCTCTGGAGGATTAAGACCCCGTATAGGGAGACCAAACCCAAGATAGAAAACATCTTCAATCCCGCATAAGATCCAATGCGTCCCCTAGCGTTCCAGTAAAAGAAGTGATTAGAGAAATCGAGTAAATGGGCTTACCTAACAATGGACCACAGGTGGGACTTCATAATTGCCTACCCTTCCATAATGGGCTTCGGGATGTGCCAATGTCTCCTAAACTTCAAATGGGGTTAACCAATAATCCTATTAGGTGGTTTCTACTTCTAAACAGGATAATATAGTCGAGGTACATCCTTCAGTAGGTGATGGCATGTGATAGATAGGTGAATGCAGTAGGGAATGAGAAGGGGTAGCCCTGGGTCACGTGTTGTACAAGGGCAGCTAATAAGAGGGAAGCCCATACTTGGGTTTATAATGTGTAGGAGGGAGCAATCGTGGTACATGAGGTGTCCTGACCTTGATTTTTCCACGCTACTTTATATGCCTTTTGCCTTTTCATGATTTCCTTTGATTAACTGCTCGAGACTGAAGGGGTTAGAGAATGATGTATAAGATATAACAATGAATTCCCCCTTTTAAGGTAGGGTGGTTCATTGCCCACTAGGGTTTGGGACAATCATGGGTTCCTATATGATGAAGAAGGCTCACAAAACTTTTAGGAACCAGGGTGATGGCCATGTGATGGGGTAGAGTTTATGTATTGACTTTTTTCCATGTGCCAAATGTGTTTGTCCTAGCCATCTTTTGCAGTTTGTGGTACATTTTCTTGTTGAATGTGGCCATATATGCTTTTATCTTTCTTTTTAGCTGCATCAACCTCCGAGCTTCATTTTAGGCCATGACCCAAGGTGTAGACAAGGGGAAGGGGCAAGCTAACCCTATGTGGACCCTGTTGACCACTACGTGTCAACGACCAATAGCAGTACACCCCCTTTTTGCACAAAAGGAATAGCACCTAATCGACGTGCCTATGCCATTCAGCTATCATCATCAGCCTGATCATGATGTTATAATTTAAACCCATTCTGCACGAGTATAATGTAAATATTCTTAGCAGACCCGTGTCGTATATGTAATTGCCTAGGCAAACCTACTTTTCTGGTGATGATCTACTTTTCGGGAGGTTTTTTGTCTCACCGATCTATTCTCGGATGGTTGGCAGAGTTTTCCTTCAGTTTTACTCCAAAGCCAGAATGTATTTTATCACTAAGATCTTAGGCGAGTCCTAGTGTGCTAGATCGAGTCTATGTAAAAGTGACTTGGGAATAATCCTAACTATTTGGTTATGTTATTTTATTACAAATTGCTTAATGTGCTGGATAATATTTGTGTCGCAGAAATGGGTAGTCTCTGAGGGCCTTTTACAGATGGGTTTTCCCCCTTGAGATGTAAAAAATATGAAAATTATGATGTAAAGTGTCTTGAGGGTTGGAAAATAATTTATCTCCTCATAAGTTAATTAGTTAAGTTTTTTGGCAAAAAATTAACTAAAATCCTAAGCCAGAAATTTAATTAATTCTAGGTCCTAGGTAAATTTAAATTCTTCGAAGGCAAAATTCGTCGATCCTTTAAAATTAAATTTAAAGAGGTCCCAAGACTAACGTAAATTGATTATTTTGCTAAATCTTAAGCCTTTGGTCCCTGGGTTAAGTCAAAGTCAAAATTTTGAGGAAATTAATTAAAAAATTTAATTTTTGAATTAATTAAAATGCATTTAATTGAAAAATTCGAATTTCCTCAAGAATTTAAAATTTGGATGGCTAAAATTAAAAGAAATTTTAATTCTCATCAACGATCGAGATTGCTTTGATGAGGATCACTCGAACTAGCCGTTGAAGGTTTTATCTTTAAATAGGAGGTCATTTGTCAGTCAATTCATCTAACCTTTGAGTCATGTACTAAGCTCTCAAGCTCTCTTGTATATTTTTTGAATTAATGCAAAAGTTTTTGGGGGTTCAACGTGATGTAGTGTTCCTCTTCATGAATTTATGGTAACATTGTTTTAATTTTTGCTTAATATTATGTGAAAACTGTCAATCAATAGCTCTCTTAGAATAATCTAAATGTAGGTATTTTATTCAGTTTGTTGGATCTAGGGTAACATTTTTAATTTTGATTGAAGTAGCAGATATCTCTATTTCTTCAGAATTTTATTGTTGCTCTATTTCTCTACTTGATTTGATGGTTGATCTAGTTTTTGTAGAAGATCTCTTAGGTTCTCATTGAGCGTTCAGGGATAGTCTTCAATTGGACCAGCCAACTCTCAACACATATTTTCTGAAGAGCCTACTTCATATAAGCCTCATGATTTATCTAATGATAATCTTTTTTCTGCAGGGTGTTTTTGGGCTAGTACCTCTCTAAAATTTCAAAATATTTTAAATATTTTGTAGAAATTTTGATAGATCTGGCTATTAAGAGCCTTAGATTATCAGATTTGGAAGTGGAGTTGGACTCATACTCCTCAGATCTAATAGATTTGTAAATTATTTATATAGATCTGTAATTTTGGAACATAATTTTGAATTTTAACACTTGGGTTTTTGGGATTTTCTCTATTTTTGTACATATTAGGTACTGGGTTTTTCTCTTTTCACTTGTGCAGGAATAGATCTGAGAAATCAGCCAGGAAAATCTTCAAATCTGAGCTAGATCTAAACCCTTGAGAGCAAGATCTGGGCTCAAAGATTGTGTGCAGGAATAGATCTAAGAAATTAGCCAAGGAAAATGTTCAAATCTGAGCTAGATCTAGACCCTGGAGGGCAAGATCTAGGCTCAAGGATTGTTTGCAGGCATAGATCTGAAATTTTATCCAAAGAGATCTTCAGATCTGGGCTAGATCTAGACCCTGGAGGGCAAGATCTGGACTCAAAAATTTGTTTGCAGGGCCAACCATTAAATATTTTGCAATAAATCTGAAGATCTCAAGCAAAATAATTTTTTCAGAACAAGGGTTTCAAGTTTTGGGGCTCCTAAGCCCATATCTGCCTTCTCCTAATCCAACGCTAGTTCTATTGGCCCTGTGCTAGCTCTCATTGGCCCTAGATTCCCCTTGCTCCATTTCTGATTTGAATATTTAATTTTCTGAAGCTAAACATTGGTGAGTTTTTGCAGAAAATTTGGTAAAAAATTGTGTTCAGGTATTAATTTTTTTTTTAGCAACTTGGGCAAGTGATCTTCAAGGCCTAGGGCCTAAGGGTTTGATCTCTAAACCATCTTTTTCCTCACTGTTTGTTACAACAATCATATACCTTTCTAATAATGGTGAAAAGCACATCTAAGTGGTCTGAAATTAACTAAAAAAAATTGTTAAATACATTAATAAGTCATTTATGTTTGATATGTATCAAAAATTTGGCCTAGATCTACATTTTGGGTGACTGTTATCTCTGAATAACTCTGTTTCTGAAGTCTGAAATATAACAGTGGCAAAATTTCATGTGGGTTAGCCTAAAATCAGTTCCTAAGTTGTCTAATACATTAAGGAATTAATTTCTTGAGTTAGGCATTCATCATTAGGCTTTTTTCATGTTTTAATTGCTGGCTATAATAAGTATATCAAATCTGATATAATTCTGGAAATAACATCATAACAGACAAATTTTTGATAATTCATTTGGGCAAATTTGGAAAGTTTTCAGTAAATTTTTGGCATAAAGATATCATTGATAGCTCACTGTTTTCATTGTCATATTGCTGCTGTCATAAAGTTTTTTTTACTGCTGTCCTGAAAACTAATTTCTAAAAATTAAGTATACTCTGTCATGACATTGTGATAAAATGCATATCTTTTGTTTCATAAACCGAGTATTTTTTGAGCATCTGTTGACATTGATTGCAAAGAAGTTTTTGTTCTCTTTGAGCTATAATTGTATCAAAGAAGATTTGAAATAAGCTTGTGGTTTAATTGTAATATTTTAAGGGGTTTATTTTTAAGTCTTCATCCAATAAAGCGAGCTATTTATTTTGGTGATTAAGGGCTTTTGCGACGCAAGTGTTTCTAATCCTCGGGTCTAACTTCTTCTCATCATCTGGTGCATTTGCATATAAGTTAGTTTTGCATAAATAAAATTTCTTCCAAGCATAAGTTTGGTTGATAGAGAGATAGGTATCCATTCATCTTTGCTTGAGAAGTCTGCTTTTAATAGTACTTAAAACGGTGACTTTGTAGTTGTCAGAGCCACAACTCTCTGTAGCGCCAGAGACACTGAGTATGTTAGATTTTCAGGAGAGGTATCGTTAATCACACCTTAGTGTGCTTCGCTTTATCTTCTCTATGCCAATTACTACAAAATCAGGATCAACACAGAAAGGATCGAAGGATTCACATTTAAATAGGCATTTAATTAAAATTAGCCAAGATTCTTGCATCTCACATTAGTTTTAGGATCTGCATTTCATATAAGATAGTCATTCATCTAAGTAGCAGTTGCTAATCGATTACTTGGTATTAATTTCCCTAGCAAGATAGTTGAATCCATAAGGCACTGACATCAATTGCTTAAAATCTAATCAAATCCTATAAATCAAGTACTTGGTCGCTTCATTGTGTCTCCCGAATTGGCTGGTTTCCAACTAGTTCTCCTTCATTCCATTTTCATAGGGTCTACCCCCCTTAGCCTGCTGTAGGGAGACAACTTAAACGGAGAGATTGGGGATCAGGGTGACAGCGCCCGATCTGAGTCGTTGTCGCGTTGCCTAGACATTCTATGTGACAACAGACCCAATAGAGGAATGTAGACCCAGGCAGGAGAAATAATGATTATGGTAATAATGAATGGAAAGAGAGTATTATAGGCTGATAAGGGAGCAGGACCACGCAACCAGAATCGTGGTTTCTCATGAAATACCATCCCTAGAGCCAAATGGTTAGTAAAAGAGATCCCACGGGACTAGAATCCAAGGTTAATACCTAAAAGGGGTCTAGGGGACAAGGGCACATGCCTAACCCATTCTTTCCGCCAAATCCCCCCATTAATTCATGCCGAGAAGTGTCCATGATAAGCAAACTACAATACTTAATTTCCAAATAACAAGGCATACCTTTAGATTCGGAAGGTCCTCCTTCAAACATACGATCATGGCAGAAGGGCGAGGTACCACATGGTTGGCTCAGGTGGTAGAGAAAATGGTACAATGAGCTAGCTAGTGGCCGCAGGAGGCCGCTGGCTGAGTGTGAAAATTCCTATACCCGAAATCCCTACTGCAGCAAACTAATGTTATTTATCCTACTTGTTAATCCATGAAACTTATTTACAGTGTTCTACTGTAAATATTGAAGTAAATACAACTGCAACCTTCACTTAATTAAATTATATGTGGAAACAAGAAACTGAACAGGAAAGAGATACAACACACATCTACATAGTTATTTTTGGACAAATGTTCCTGGAAAAACCCAATAAGGGAAAACTGGTGCAGCAACTCTGAGGGTTTTATTATTATGCAATAGTAATTTCTGAATACAACTTCTAGATTCCTTCTCGACAATCCAGTTATAGAGAATATCACCGATAAAGAAAGTTGTGAGATTACCTCACACAATCACTGGATGTCCTGGCTGATCTAGCCCTTGAATGAATAACCCTTGGCTGCCTCTGTGCTGCCTGTGCGTAAACCCAATGTTACACTGTCTAGGACCTGTGTCACTCTTTGCTGCTGATCGATTTGCCTCTGAGGTTCAGAGTTTTGCTCTCCCGGTCTCACACCCCAGCTTCTACTGCAGAAATCTAACCCTTCAGCGAATTTTGGACTCCCTCAAGGCTTTTGTGTTGCCTCTGTGTCAACTTACGTTGCCTTTGCGTGGCCCTGCGTTAACCTCTTCTAGCTCAGCGTTGCCTCTCTCGGATCTCTCTATGCCTCCTCTGTTGAATATTTCGGGATCAGGAGAAATCTCTAACTAGAACTACCCTTGCCCCTCATTGCAAAATCTCACTTTGAATTTCTCACCGGCAGTTGCTCTGCTTCAGAAATTTGATCTTCTGAACTCTTTCTCTGTGTGTTCTCCAAGTGCTCCTCAAGCCTTTTCTTGTATATTTCTGTGTAATATTCTTAATTAGCTAAGGCTAATTGGAATATTCGATTTTTGCACAATTTTGCCTTCTATAGTTAGTTATGAATAAAAAAGTGAGCAAAGGGTGACATAACTCACTTTTAGAATAAAAGTCACTCCCTAGTAGCACAACGTTGTGACTTAAGGGGGAGCCAAGTGGGCCAAAGGGGGGACGCAGAAATGGAGCCCACGCAAACACTTGGGGGGACTGCGCAGTAGGGAAGAAACATGTGGTAAGAGAGGGACTGCGCTGGAAAAGGTGGGCCTTGGGATTGAGAGAGGCAAAGGCTATAAAGGAGAGAGGAGCTTCCTCATTTTGGCATTCAGTTATGAGCATTTGAGATAGTCGCTTCAACTTAGAGCACGCTGGCTATTTAGCTAGTCTGCAACACTGTTTAGTGCATTGAGTGTCTCCGTTCGGAGATATCACCCTTAGCCCCAGGGGACTTCGAGTGCCTTCTCGGGCAAGGTATTTCCATCAGCATTTCAGCAGTAGTTTCATCAACATTTCAGCAGTAGTTCATCAGCCCTTGGAGGATTGTGCAACACTGAGAGGGATGATGCAGTTTTCTCTGGTAGGAGTTCTGGCTTGAGGGTTTGCAACTTTGCAGTAGGATTTGTGCTTGGAGATTGAGCAGGGGATCAACCCTTGCATATTGGAGGGTTTTGACAGAGGTTTCAGGCAAATTTCTAGAGGGTTTCATTCAGTGGCAGCGCAGAGCCTTTAGAAACTGCACAGAACCCCAAGGGGGTGATTTGCGGGGGTCAGCCATTCCAGGAAAGCTTTTTGGGTTTTTCTGGGTTTCTTGAGTAGAGTCTGATTCTAGAGTTTCAGCCTTTTCTGAGGAGGGGAATAGCCCCAAATCCTCATTTTATTTCTAGCAGCAGCAATAGCGCTGCAATTCTCCCACAACTTGGACACAGATCAGAGAGGAGCCATTTCTTTGCTATTCTGAGTATATTTCTCCACTTTCCTTGAGCAAGTCGACGTGCTGTCTTTCTGATCACCTCTGTACTCATTCTTTTACTCAGTATAAATAAATGGCTTAGCATTTCTTGTGTATCTTTTTATATTTCATATATACATTGTTGTTGCTGCTCTACTGTTATTATATCTCTGTGATTTTCTCGGCTACTATACCACTTGTGCATTTTTCTGGTTGGGATTTTGTTGGAGTTTGAGGAATATTCTGGGTTAGGGATATTACAGTGGTATCAAAGCATAGATCTGGCTCAGCCTGTGGAGCTAGCAATCTATGACACAGGGGGAAGAGCCCTACATTTGTTACAGAGGTAGGAGATACAGAGACACTGGGCATAGGTTGGAGAACACCTACGGAGAGGGGGACTGTGTTCCGATGGTGGACACAGAACAGGAAGAGCCTGTGGTGGGCACAGAGCAGAAGGATCAGATGGCAGACGAGGATGAGGAGAGATTTGAAAATATGCTCCTGGTGGTTTCATGGGATGGTTACACTGGGACACTCCACAGTGATGACATATGTCGAGTTGACCAGGAGATTAATGGAGCGATTTGATCAGAGGGATCCAGAGCAACATTTTTTTGAGCTGACGAGGCTCAAACAGACAGGGAGCCCAGAGACCTACATTGCAGATTTTTCTTGAGGGTCTCAATGATGGTGCCAGATCTATCCACGACACGGAGGATCTATATGTATGTTGAGGGGTTAGCAGAGCCACTTTGGGGTTTAGTCCGATCCACTAGACCAGCCACACTCCAGGACACTATTAGCAGGACTCAGGACTTACAGGATGTCTTACCCAGGACCTGGACACCTTACCCCCAGAGGCAGACTTTCCAGTCTAAGGGGAAGGATGTGAGGATTCCGCCTCCCAAGGGGAATCCGAGACGAGTACAGATTGATAATGATGCCCGGAGGGAGCTGAAGAAGAAGCGGTTGTGCTTCACTTGTTAGGAGCCGTGGGCACCAGGACATAGATGTGCTGCTGGTAAGGCACATTTTATTGAGGTCTTCTCCGAGAGCAGTGGGGAAGAGGATGATGAGGGTGATGTGGAGGCAGGAGGTAGTCATGCCGTGCAGGGACCTTTGCCACCTCCACTGCCAGCAGCAGGTGGTGCATCTTTTGCACCTACCGGAGGGGCCCTTACAGCATTGTGAGGAGTTCCCAAGTATCTGACGCTACGCGTACGGGGGATAGTACATGGCCAGTGGGTATCAATCTTGGTTGACAGTGGGGCAGCCCACAACTTCATTGATGCACAGATGGTTGAGCGGAGAGGCATACAGACAGAGAGCTTCGATGGGTTTTCAGTCTTGGTCCCAAGAGATCAGACCATTATGTGTGCTCGTTATGTTCCAGAGCTATCGGTTACGATGGGCACCTACACATTCACTAACCACTTTTTCATGGTCGATATTCCGGACACCAACATGATACTGGGTGTTCAGTGGCTCATCACTCTAGGGAAGGTCACGACGGATTGGAAGACCCTAGAGATGGAGTGGGATGATGAGAAGACAGGGAGGCACGAGAAGATACGGGGACAGCACACCTATCCGCCTCAGATTGTTTCGGCTCATCGGATGGAGGCAGTCTTCCGGAAGGGAGATGTAGAGTGGGCAGTAGAGTTGCATGCATCAGAGGCAGGGACTACAGGGCAGACGGTGCATCCAAAGATACAGTCCATCCTTGACCGGTATGCCATAGTGTTTGGGGAGATTCCGCAGGGACGGCCACTGGACCAGGGATTTGAGCACACCATTGAGCTGGAGCAGGGTATACAGGTCATGATTACTACCCCCTATAGGCATCCCAAGGCCTATCGGGATGAGATTGAGCAGGCCATTTAGGAGTTGCTGGCTCTTGGGCACCTTCGACCAAGCACGAGTCCTTTTGCTTCTTCCGTGGTGTTGGTGAAGAAGGACGGTGCATTGTGGATGTGCATTGACTACAGGGCCCTGAACAAGAAGACACTGAAGAACAGGTACCCCATACCCAGGATCGACAAGTTGATGGATGAGTTGAGAAGAGCGCAGTTCTTCTCAAAGATCGATTTGAGATTTGGGTACCATCAGATTTGCGTGAGGGAGCAGGACATTCCCAAGACCACCTTCAGGTGTCACTATGGGAACTTTGAGTTCTTGGTGATGCCCTTTGGGCTAACCAACGCCCCTGTCACATTTCAATCCTGCATGAATCACATCTTCCGCAGTCACTTGAGGAAGTTTGTGTTGGTATTCTTTGATGACATTCTCATTTACAGCAGGACTTGGGGGGAGCATCTCCGACATGTTGAGACAGTGTTGCGTATCTTGCAGGAGCAGTAGTTCTATGCCAAACTCTCCAAGTGTGAGTTTGGGTTGACGGAGATGTTGTATTTGGGGCACATCATAGGGGTGGACAGAGTGAGAGTCCTTGAGGAGAAAATCAGGGGCAGGAGCAGTAGTTCTATGCAAAACTCTCCAAGTGTGAGTTTGGGTTGACGGAGATGTTGTATTTGGGGCACATCATAGGGGTGGACAGAGTGAGAGTCCTTGAGGAGAAAATCAGGGCCATTAGAGAGTGGTTGGAGCCGAGGAATGTGACAGAACTCCGGGGATTCATTGGCATTTGTACTTACTACTGGAAGTTCGTCAAGAGTTTCTCATAGCTTGCTGCACACCAGATAGATTTGACGGGGAAGGGGGCTTTCAGTTGGTCGGATACAGCACAGCGAGCCTTTGACAGGCTCAAGGAGGTTATGAGAAGCTGCCCAGTGCTTGCATTGCCAGATTTCATGCAGCCATTTGTTTTGGAGTGTGACGTGTTGGGAGAGGGGATTGGCGCAGTATTGATGCAGGGAGGTCACCCTATAGCCTATGAGAGCCGGAAGCTCCTTCCGCACGAGAGGTTGTATTCCATATATGACAAGGAGATGCTGGCCATCATGCATGCTTTGGCCAAATTCCGGCAGTATCTAGTTGGTAACAGGTTCAGGGTGAGGACTGATCACAACAGACTCAGAGTCTTTTTGGAGCTGAAGCAACTACAGGAGAGGCAGCAGAAGTGGATCAGCAAGATCCAAGCATATGACTTTGACATTAAGTATGTCAAGGGTAAGAACAATGTGGTAGCAGATGCTCTTTCACATAGACCAGCCACGTTGTCTCTTATGAGCTTGGACACAGACTAGAGGGCTCGACTCTTGGTAGAGTACTCCAAGGACAGGTTTGCATGTGAGATTCTGGATGGGCAGGTGGCAAATGACAGGTACAGGGTGATCGATGAGATCATCTACTACAGGGATCGGATCTTCTTGATTGAGGGGTCTCAGCTCAAGAAGAAGATACTCCAGGCATCACATGATTCACCATTGGTCGGCCATCAGGGGTTTACCAAAACTTACAGGGCCATTAGGGAGAGGTTCTAATGGAAGGGCCTCAAGGAGGACGTACTCCAACATATCCAGGAGTGCGACGTTTGCCAGAGGAACAAGGGGGAGATGAGCCATCCCACGGGATTATTGCAGCCTCTTCCCATCCCGGAGGGGAAATGGGAGGGCGTTTCGATGGACTTCATCACAGGGTTGCCCGTGGTATAGGGCAAGGATTGTATCTTTGTCGTCGTAGATAGACTGATGAAGTATGCCCATTTCTTTGCCATATCCACACACTACATAGCAGCACAGGTCGCCAAGCTGTTCTTCAGAGAGGTCTTCAGGCTACATGGTCTTCCTAAGACCATCGTCAGTGATAGGGACAACTGTTTCATGGGCGGGTTTTGGCAGAAGCTTTTTCAGCTAGTGGCGATGGAGTTAACACCGAGTACCAGTTATCACCCACAGACAGATGGACAGACAGAGATAGTTAATAAGTGGCTGGAGGGCTACTTGCGTAACTATGTCAGTGGGCAGCATACGGCATGGCTGAAGTGGCTGCATCTGGAGGAGTACTGCTACAACACTACACATCATATGACCATTGGTATGTCACCATTCTATGATTTGTATGGGTATCATCCTTTATCTTTTGCTAATGTGATGTTTAGTGATAGCAAGGCTCCGAGAGCCAAGATTTGGATCCAGGAGAGCCAAGATATTTTCCGAGCTCTCAAGCATAACATGGCTACAACGCAGAATCTGCAGAAGCTATATGCTGATAGGGGTTAGGTGGAGAGACAGTTTGAGGTAGGGGACATGGTCTACCTACGGTTACACCCATACCTACAGTCATCACTGAAGTAGAAGGGGGTTGAGAAGCTCAAGTCCCGCTTTTATGGGCCATACAAGGTGATGAGCAGGGTTGGACAGGTTGCATATGAGTTGGAGCTGCCCCAAGGCAGCGAGATTCATAACGTCTTTCATGTATCATGCCTGAAAAAGGCATTGGGGCAGCAGGTGATAGTGACAGATGAGCTACCACCCATGGATGATGAGGGGCATTTGGTGTTGTAGCCGGAGGCTATTATTGATACCAGGGAGAGGCAGCTGTGGAGTAGGACGGTCTTGGAATTCTTGGTGAGATGGAAGAATTTACTGGATGGGGATGCCACTTGGGAGAGCGAGAAAATTTTGCACCATCCATCACTTTAGTTGCTTGAGGACAAGCAACATTTTTCTGGGCGAGACTGTAATATTCCTAATTAGCTAACACTAATTGGAATATTCGATTTTTGCACAATTTTGCCTTCTATAGTTAGTTATGAATAAAAAAGCGAGCAAAGGGTGACATAACTCACTTTTAGAATAAAAGTCACTTCCTAGTAGCACAACGTTGTGACTTAAGGGGGAGCCAAGGGGGCCAAAGGGGAGATGCAGAAATGGAGTCCACACAGACACTTGGAGGGACTGCGCAGTAGGAAAGAAACACGTGGCAAGAGAGGGACTGCGCTGGAGAAGGTGGGCCTTGGGATTGATAGAGGCAAAGGCTATAAAGGAGAGAGGAGCTTCCTCATTTTGGCATTCAGTTATGAGCATTTGAGATA
>APFE031150688.1:0-26364 GCA_000404065.3 Pinus taeda | reverse complement strand
ACTAGAGTCATCTTTTGTTTTTTCTCGACTCTTTAAAATTGAAAAAACAAGTTGTGTCAAAGAGTCTAAAATTTATTTAATTCGAAAAACCTTTTTCCCTTTGATTTTGAGTTGATCAAGTAATCCGCAATCGTGGAAGAAAGTCAATCAAAACCCCGTCATTCATGGAGACTTATGAGTCAACTGTCATTGACTCCAGAAGTGAAACCATTCCGGACAAAGTGAACTCGCTTGAGCGGGTCAAAGTCCCCTAGGTTGGTTGGAGCTAGTACTCCGACATCCTCAGAGACTCCAGTTACTCCAAACATTTCTGGTGTCCCTGCCTCTATAGGAGAAATTCCGCAGTAATAAAAGGACATTACAACTGATCCTAGTGTGACGGTAAACACTTCTATTCCTGAACCAGCTCCATCTACAGCTGATTCAAAAGGTGTTACTCCCCAACCATCTGCTGCTGCAGAACTTATATCTTCTTCGGCACCAGAAATATTTTACGGACCTGACGGTCTGCCTCTTCCTCCTAGATTGATTACCATAGAAGAGATTGTGGAAGATCCTCCATCTAACACTCCAACGCAATTTGGAGCTGGGATTGCCCTGTGTCCTTCTCCATCAGAAGATATTCACTTGCCATCGGAAGTTCCCGAAGAATCACTAAGGAATATTTTGGATAGGCTTAATATGTCTGAACAATCGTCGACATCAAGGACTGTGTTACCTGACACAGTAACAACAGAAGCTCCTTCTGCTACTCCGACAATGTTCACCAGCATGTGTTTGTCCCAACCAGCTCTCAATCGCTGGATGGAGTCCATCTAGGGACTGTTTCGACAATATGGACTGTTCCCGTTTGTTCGTCTGGAATTATATCTGGAATCTCTTACATTGAGTCTCAACAAATTGATCCTTCACAGGGTCAATTTGGGAAAACTAGTCCCCAAAGGCAAATCATTCCTTTTAGTACTGTATTACCATCGTATGGAGGGCCTTATACCCTTTCATTGCCTTCCTCGGAAGGAAAACCATGTGTGAGTTCACAACAAAATTTAGGTTATGGTGGAATTACAACTAGCAGTTGGGTGCTCATCCTGCCTCAACAACCAAGAGTTGTATGCTCAATGCAACAAAGTTTACCTTTCACAAAAATCCCCACTACGTCGGCTATTGTGGCAGTATCGCAAGTACAAGTGTTGTCAGTTGTATGCCAACCTCAAGTTAAGTAGGTTGTAATGCAACAATCTCTTATACCTACGACACAACCGCAATCACCAACTGGTGGAATGGAACAGGTTCAAACGGGGAATGCCAACCCCCATCTTGGTCAAACAGTTAGTACCGGACAACAACCCATGGCTTCACAACCATGGCTGGTGCAATACTAACAACCGCAATTCCAGCAAGCTTACCAAGGATATGAGCAACAAGTCTTTGCAAGTAATGGGCAGCCATATCAACCATGTCATAATGGTTATGCCCATCAACCTTACCAAAGTTACCAACATCAAATGCATTATGTTGGTATGCAAAGACCAAATGCTCAAGCGATTCCATCTTATCCTGGGTATGCTCAACCAAGCCTGAATCAACAGTTTCCTTTTGTGGCAACTTTAGAGTTACCGGATCTAAGTCGACTAACGAACGATCTAATTGCCTACGCCCCTTGGTGGCTGGCGATTTTGCATAAACTTCCGCCTGATATTCCTAAATTTAATGGAAATCTGGGTGAAGACCCATTGAATCATGTGATGACCTTTCATCTATGGTGTTCATCAAACACTCTCAATGACGATTTGATCAGGCTTCGCCTCTTTCAGCGAACGCTAACTGGTCCGGCAGCAAAGTGGTATATCAAATTGCCTAGAGCTTCGTTTGATAACTTCAGTACCCTAGCCACAACCTTTTTAACCCATTTTCAGTTACCCATAAGGTACGAAACAGGAACTGAGCTACTTACCAATTTCAAAAAAATGACGACCACTCACATATCCGATCATATTCATGAATGGCGACGTCGTTGTAGAATGGTAAAAATGTATGTTCCTGATCAGCTATTGGCTGAATGGTTTATTAAGTCTCTATTACCTGCTATTACAGAAGATGTGGTAAAGGGAGGAATTGTCACTGAAGAGCAAGTTATTGCTCGTGCACAATATCTAGAATTGATTTATACTTAGTCTGGCACGCTCTACGATAAAATCCCTGATGCTCCTAGACCAGAATTTTTCGTTCCTTTGCCTCCTAAATCAAACAAAGACGCTCATGCCAGTGATGGCGTGATAAGTATGACAAGCACTAAAACCGTAAAGGCTACATCAAAAAAGGCCCGCACGGTTTCGAGTCAAAATGCAAATGAGGAACTTCTAGCCTCGGAAGTAAATGCCGTGTCGATAGACAAAGGCAAAGAACCCAAGAAACCAGGAGGCAAGAAGAAAAAACAAGGGAAGAAGAAAAACCAAGAGGACTCATGTCCTAGAAAATATTCTACAAACCTTTCTGGGGATAGGAAACCAAAAACTCCATGTCATATATGTGACGAGGATCACTGGACCAAAGAATGTCCATATAAACATGAACTTAGAAAATCCTTCAAAAGTTCAAAAACCTCAGCTGTATTGATTGATCTGTTTCCAAACCCAGGAAAAAATCTAGTTGCTAGCGAAAATGCTTCCCCGTCCCAAGTGCTAATGTTGTCAGTTTCGAAGCAATTCAATGATGCTCTCATATTGACAAGGAGTAAATATTACGGGAATCCACAGACGTTGAACAAAAAGGATAATGATCAACCTAGTAGTTCACCAACAACTTCGACCGAAGTTGTGCCACCCATCATTCCTGAATTAACAATAAAACTGCCAAAGGGATTAGTACACAAATCGAAGTTTAATCCTCGTGCCCGAGCAGCACAACACTATAATATAGTGGAGGATTTAGCCTAATCGCCCTCCGCAATGTCGACTCTTGAGGTACTGCAAAATTGCCCCTCCCAAAAGTAGGCTTTATTATCAGCAATAGGTGGGATTGACCCAACAGATTCCAATCTTATCTCTTTCAACCACAAAGGATATGACCCTGAGTTACCAGCTCAACTAGCTTTCCTTATTCAAGTGAAAGGCCTCAACAAAACTATTCATAGAACGATTATTGATGAGGGGGCATCCACATGTATCATGTCGATGAGTTGTTGGAAAACTCTAGGGTCTCCATCCTTGTCGCAATCATCGATGACATTAAAAGCATTTGATGGATGAACATACACCCTATATGGAATATTAAGTAACTTGCAAGTCATCGATGGAAACCTCGATTACAACATCCTACTGGGAAGACCCTGGATATATGCCATGGCAGCCGTTGTGTTGACCTACTTTAGGAAAATTGCATTTCCTTCCGAAGGAGGAATTACAATCATCGACCAACAAACTTTTCTCCCCAACAGTTCGCAAGTTATGGGAAACATTCCGATGATCCATGGAAGCCCTAGCATGCTTCACAATATCGGAGTAGGCCTACTAAAAGACCCCACATTAATGGGAACTTTTACCCTACCGCCTCCAACCAATTTGGCGGAAATGGCTAACATAGGAACCTGCAATATGATATCTTTCGTTCAAAAGATATCAGAAAACGATGTTAAAAAGGATCATCTGCAGGTATTTCCTCTAACCCCACTGGAAATATTATAGCAATCAATTTTTCAGCATGGGAGGCAAACCCGCATCAACGCTCATCAAGCGTTTGGATAGATAGGTCTAAGGAATATGGCACCCCTTCAGATCCTTGGTCGCAAGTACATTCCACAGACGAAGGAATCATTCAATCGATGATGATTGACGGGGCACCATGGGAAGATTACCACCATCATTCCCATCTTCTAAACTAGAAAGAAGATAATTCTAGCAACCTATACCATCCTTCAGTATTTGACTTTCTGACAGATACTGTAAATATGGTGGATTCCAAGAGAAACCTATCCAATATCGAAGAGACTAATACCATAAATATCTCAACCAAAATAGATGTTGTAGAGAATATTAATGTTGGCAAATCTTGTTCTTCTTCAGAACTGGAAATATATAGCGCTCTCTTTCGTGAGTTTAGAGATGTCTTTGCTTGGTCATATGATGAAATGCCAGGTATTGACTCTAGCATAGTTGAACATGAAATTAAAATGTATCCAGATGTCAAACCGGTACGACAACGGCTACTGGTTTTATTTATCCATACTAGTTTTATTTACCCCATTCCTTTGACTGATTGGGTATTTAATATTGTTCCTGTGATGAAAAAACAAGGAACTATTAGAGTGTGCGTTGATTACAGGGATGTAAATCAAGCTTGTCTGGAAGACAACTACCCTACACCCTTTATTGACCAGATAATTGATGAATGCGTCGAATACAAAATCTTTTCATTTATGGATGGATTTTCCAGGTATAATCAAATAAATATCCGCCCACAAGACCAGTCAAAGACTGCATTCATTTGTTTGTGGGGCACATTCGCATATCGTAAGCTACCCTTTGGTTTAAAGAATGCAGGGGCAACTTTTCAGAGAGCAATGAACTATGCTTTCCATGACATCAAGAACACCATTCAACCATATCTCGACGATCTTCCAGCTCATTCACGAAAGCAGACCGATCATTCGCAGCATTTAAGAGTGATATTTCTACATTGCCGACACTACAAGATACGACTCAATCCGCACAAATGTGTGTTTTGCGAGCAGGATACTTTTGGCCAACAATGTTCAAAGATTGCATAACCGTAGTTAGAAGTTGCCATACTTCCCAAATTTTCAATAGCAAAACCAAAATACCACCCGCACCGCTGCAACCAGTAGTTGTTGTTGGGCCATTTGCTAAATGGGGCATAGATTTCATGACATGTAACCCCACCTCGGCCGGGGGGCATCGGTATATCATAGTCGCGGTAGACTATTTTAACAAATGGGCCGAGGCGATGCCTACATTAAACAACAACGACAAAATGGCTACCCTTTTCTTTTTTAATCACGTAGTCTCCAGATTCGGCGTTCCACAGGCCATAGTCACAGATCACGGATTGCATTTTCGCAATCACATAATGGTTGAGTTTGCTTCCAAATTAGGACTGTCCCACGACAACTCCACTCCGTACTATCCGCAAGCTACCGGATAGGTTGAGGCGATCAATAATGTCCTAAAGCGCATGCTGCAAAGAATGATCGGAGTCCATAGATGGGATTGGCACCTGATCCTGTACTCAGCCTTGTGGGCATACTAGACATTGGTAAGAAATGCGACCAGGTTTACGCCTTTTCAACTTGTGTACGGTCTGGAAGCAATCTTACCTGTTCAATGTGAAATCTCGTCCCTCAAACTCGCAGTCGACCTTCTCCCCGGAACCTAAAAAGAAGAGGCTCGTATCTTGGAACTAATCCAATTGGATGAAACCCGTCATGATGCAACTTTGGCTAACGAAGCTCATAAGAAACAAGTCAAAGCGCAGTTCGAAAAAAATGTCAAACCTCGCGTCTTATCAAAAGGTGACCTGGTCTTACTTTACGACCAGGAATCCGACAAGTTGGGAGCAGGGAAATTCAAATCATTATGGATGGGTCCTTATATTGTTAAACGTGTATTAGCAAAAGGAGCCTATGATTTGATGGACTATGATGGGATTCCACTGGCGCAACCTCGCAATGGGTTGTACCTCAAGCGTTACTATGCTTAATTCCGTGTAGTAATCCTCATGCTTTTGTTACATTTTTTTTTCGCTAAGAGCAATTATTTTGGTTAGGTAATCCACTTTTTGCATTCGTTGTAAATGTCAAACCTATTGGAATCATTCGTTGGATATGTCGATGGAGTGAGTCGTAGTTCGCGGAACCTGTCTTCTGTGGCATGGGCCATTTTCGATCCCAACGGCAAGTTAGTAAGTTTCAGAGGGGTATGTATTGGTCGGGCAACGAACAATATCGCTGAATACAGAGCATTGATAGAACTCCTCTCTGATGCCATCACACCTGGCATAAGCCGACTTGTCATCAGGCTAGACTCACAACTCGTCATTCTACAACTCATCGACATCTATTCTGTACGGAATCCAGCTATCTATCGCATGTTCCTAAGAGTCAGAATTTTGGAAAGACAATTCGATTTCATTGAATATCAACATATTTCTAGAAGTTTAAACACATTGACAGACTCATTGGCAAATAATGTGTTAGATAGACATTTGTGACATTTATAAAAAGAAGCATCACATCAATATATGTAGCATGATAATGTAACTTAACCAAAATAAAGCTTCGAAAATAAAAAATATATACATAACTTTTTATAGTTTATACATAATGTTCTGTAACCAAGACAAAATTAGTCAAATGGCCCAAAACTCAATATGATATGGGGCACCCTAGTCTAATGATGCTGGTGATAACAAGTCATCGCCTGTGCAATCACGCGTAAAAGCCTAGTCCATCGACTCGACACTCTAGTCGTATGTCGCTGCAATCGCAGAGGCAGCTCGTCGGTCCTCACATCTGGGATACCAAGGGTAAGACCCTCGATCTAGTCCTATAGTGCTAAAAGAGTCTCTACTACATCAAGGTCGTGAAGGATGGCCTTCCCCACAGCCTCTCCTGCAGGAGCGGCCGTTGGGTCTCTGTGGCGTACTACCGGTCGAACTGGTCCAATATCTGCATGAGCACATGAGTTTTGATTAGTCTTGGTCAAGAAAATGTAAGAACATTATAAAGAACAATGAACAGAGATATGGTCAGAGGACTTACCTATAGCACCCCACTACTCGCCGGCTAGTAGCACCAAATCCGGGTCACCCCGGAAATCCATGCCAGCATATGGAAACTTGACATAGACCATCTCCTGACGATCGAACCACTCGAAGAAAGTATCAGAAAAAGAAATCTGAGGTTGGCCAGCATGCTGAGACATGAGGTCAACCATCTCTGCATCCGTGGTTCAGTCGATGGAGGTAGGCTAAGTGAGATGTTCTACGGCTGCATCAGTGGGATTCTCTCTAAAGCGAAAGCGGTCAAAATAGAACCATAGTTGAAGTTCTTGGATCTTTCACTTTTCACCTTGGTCAGTTGTTCTTTCATCACAGAGAGTACTACATCACACTAGTTGAACACCTTCGGTTCAAGGCATTCCAAAGCATACTGCATGTAAGACCTGTTAGCTATGTGAAGAGCAGAATTACCAGCCAGTCTAGAAAAAGTGAATGGAATGGTCCGCAAGGGCCGGTTAGTGACATCTCAGATATTGATCTTGTCGTCTGTACTCAGCTGAGATCCCTCTCTACAGTTCCGGCGAATATACTCCCTCACGGACACCCCCACATGCAGAGCCCGATAATGAGAAGGGGGCACCGTGCCTCGATAAACCGGTCAGAAAATAGATGTCCACGACAGTCAAGGGGATTGATTTGCCCCTAATCTGGAACACCTAGTTGATAGGATCCCAGGCATTGAGAAAATATTGCAACAAGTTGATTTGTTGCCTCATGCTAGAGATACAGAAAAACTTCAACAAGCCACAGTTCCGCAATGCAGCTACTCTGCCCGGGTCATGTAAAAAAATAGTGTCCTCTTCTTCATGCTCGCATTCTCACCATGTAACAACCATTTTGCTCTGATGAATCACTGAAAAACAAACAAGAGAAGAGTCAGGATCTTCATTTGGTAAAAAACAAGCAAAACTCTATGAGAAAATTGTGCAAAAAGTTTCCTCCTTGCGCCCATCACACCCCAGTAAGTGTACTGGGAGTGATGTATACTGACTAGTTAGTGAGAAGACTAGTATGCATTGCACCTTTCGATTAAGGAAGGGTGCGATGGTGCCAGGGTGAGTTGTTCAAACCCTAGAGACTCAGCAGAGCAAGGAAACAGGCTTAGAATTCAAAAAGAAAAGAATGCAATTGAAGAGCACAAGTTTAGCTCCTACCTGGTCCAAACGGCGTCAGGAATCGTCTACAGAATCTCCTGGAATCAGCTGGTAAAAATTGGGGGGGCAAGCACCTCCAGAGCTCCAACAAACCAAGTTCAAATGAAATGGTAAAATGAGAGGTAAAAGTCACTTTTAATTTACCATTCACGTAATTCAAGTAAAATATTAGTGTTCTTAACTCATTTATCAAGCATATGTTTTCATTTCTAATCGGTTTGATGAAGCAAATGAACATGTAGTACAATCTTTTAAAGAACAAAATGCTAATGGTGAATCAAGGACTCAATGACCATTATCACGAGCAGTTTAGTGCATAGTTCAAGCTTGTTAAAAAATAAACATAAGTCATGAGCAAATGTTTCCCCCAAATATTAAGCTCATTAAAAAATGAACCGATAAATAACCATTGTGAATGCCTTATCACCAGCGTTTGAGCCTTGGTCGTGTTCCCATCATCACCTTCACTCTGTTTTTAGCCAATCATTCACCTCCATATGATTGTTAACCCCTTCGAGGAACATCTGCAAAGAGTGATTCTATTAGCCATCCTTGTGACACTGCCGTGATTGGAAAATTCCAAACCTTACCTGGAATCATCTGCTACCCAAAATCATCACTCGTTCCTCTAAAACGAGTCTCCTTTAAGCTCTTTTCAACTGAATCATAAAATATGAAAAGATTGCTGAGCAATTAGCCTCTCCGGCTTGTTAAATTCATCGGAAGTGCTATCCCTCCTCTAGATTTTAATCTTTTTGGACCTGAGGGATTATTACACAAAAGATCGAGTGCTTGTCTTGTTCGGCTCGTTAAAACTATCGAAAATTCATTCCTTTCGTATTATTTTATGCTTTTTTGGACTTAAGGGATTATATGACGAAAAATAATCTTTGGAGTCTCCTTTTCGTCCCTTTCAGAGTCTCTAAAATTGAAAGGACCGAGTTATCTTTGTCGTTATACTCGTTAAAACCTAATAGCGACAAACTCATCCAAATGGACAAGAACGAGTTTCACTGTCACTAGGCTCACTAAAATATAGCGACAGGTTCACCCAAAGGGCAGATTATAGAACAAGCATATGTTATCCTCCTCAAGCTTGAAAAAAATAAAGACGTACTGGTCAACAATGACTAGGGAAAATTGGGAAGAAAACTTGAAAATGCTTTATTGGTAGCAAGTCGCTCTTGAACATGACACTTTCCTTCCGCATCCAAGCCGGGTTGGGTTGTTCCGTTCATTGGTCATCACCATTGGTCCATCACACCATCCATCTTTGGGCTTAATGCTACCAATCCATCGTCAGTGTTGCCGATATGTTCAAGAGAAGTCATTCAGACAATTTGCCTGTGTCTCACCCACTGCAATACACTCATGCTCCATTCTTTCATGTCCGCCACCCTGAACCCTGTATCGTCAGATCGTTTTCACCTCCAAAATCATTTGCTTCGTTCCATGTCGTAGATGCGGGATTCATTAAGTCCCTCCTATGATGGGTCACTTCTTGTCGACATCAGCTCATTATCCAAGAACATGACCTAGGGACAACCCTTTCAATACTTTGAAGCTTGCATGCCTCAATGGCAAGTTTCTCACTTTCGGTGACAGGTTCACATTAATGGCCTTCGACTGAGAGGTTTTGCGTGGTATTCGATGCCAAGTCCTTTTTCACACCACATGAATTGTACTATAGTACCTTGAGGGACATTGTCATTATTGGTGATTCCTCTCGTGCCTGTTAACAACTCACATCATTGGCTGGTATCAGGCGATGTCTTTCCATGTTCGACTCCAGAACATTTTTCACATGGATCGAATTGTACTCCAAGTGAAGATTAAACAAGTTTTGAAGACCCCGGATCTAGTTTCATCCATCCGGGTTGCGATATATTCAGGAATATAAAGACATCAAATGTACATCATTGCCGAACAGATGATCATCCAAATCAAAGGATGATGAGTCCAAATCATCAGTCTCCCACACAGACGAATGTCTGTCCTATGTACATGAAAATGAATTTATAACGTTGAGCATGGGAATGCCCACCTCAGCTAGATCATGAAAAAATGTTGTAAAGATAATGTATTGTATTTTATCTTATTATAGGTTTCCTCCCAACTCGAAAAAACATCGGATCCTACGGGTAGAGCATTTCACCCGACATCAAAAGATTAATGACCTCATGCTTTAGGGGGCAACTGTTATAGACATTTTTGGGCACTTCAACTCCAATCATAAATTTCCATAAAATGAGGGCTCCTAAGTCCCTAAAAGTGTTGCTTCACTGCCTAAAGGAACAAGGTCAGCTGAATACATCATCTAACAGAAGTTCTCCACTAAAAACTGCTCAGAAATGGTCAAAACTAGACCATATTGAATACCCAGTGCAGAGGGTGTGATGCATATCACTTTCCCACTGTACAAGGTGTGATGCATACTGAATGGCCCCTCTGTAGGGTGTGATGGTCAGGAATGGACAAATGGCAGGGACAAATTGCGAGGTGGAAGATCATGGAATCTTCCAAAAGCTTCCCCTCTAACACTTGCCTCTCTGTTTTCGACCAGGGATGAGTAAGAGATCATCATTCTCCAAGTAGAATCAGGAACTATCAGAGAGAGGACACTAATCAAGATGCTAGAAGATGACTCACCTCCCTACAATCATCTATATATGGATCCCTCATCACAGAGATCCAGAGCCTGGAATCTTGTATCTTGTAGAGAAGTGTTGTTGGTTTTCTGGTGTAACTTCATAGTGTTGGGTGATCTAAGCTCTACTTGAGGTGAAGAAGGTCTTTCTTACTAGAGGATGATGCTGGGTCAAAACATATGGTTGTAATCCTCTTGCTACTTTTGATCTTAATAAAGCTATTCAAGTTTTCCTCCATATTCTTGTATGTTTACTTATATATGCATTTGTATGGTTAACACATATCTGGTCCTGTGTTATTTATGAATATAGATCTTTTTTCTTCGATAGTAGTATGTTGTTTTGATTCCATAAGTTCTCTTTGAAGCTGGGTAGACAAAGAAGAAGTGGCAAAGCTCTATTAGGAAGGAGAGGAATCAAACAAGGAAATCAAGCGCAAGACTACGGTTGGTCTCCTTTGTTACACTCTTATCTATTTTGATAAAGGAAAATGAAAGTAGACTTTACTTGTTTGTTTCTAAGGTAGCTACCAGTCTTAGTGGGAATAGCAGCATCCGAGTGGACACTATTCCCGGTAACAAATATATGAAGGAAAAACTATTACCCTCGTAATAAGGTTGGAAGTGGTGGTGAGTATTAATTAGAAGAGTGAAGTTGAGGGAAGATGTTGGGGGACTCATAATATGAGGTGAGAGAGAGACATATTAAGGAAAACCTATTAAGTGAAGGTTAGGGGAGATATTATTTTCTTAATAAAGGTGTGGAGTTGAAGGGATATTTTAGAGAAAATTGTAGGAGGTTGGAGTATATATTAGGGAAAAATTAATACATTTTCTTCAATATCTTCCCTTCCCCCCATAGCCTCCTAATATTAAGCTTTTCTTAATATATCCCCTCATATTCAACCTCATTATGAATTTTCTCTAATATCACCCCCAACCCCATATTCACCCCATATTACATTTTCCCTAACATTTACCACCACCCACACAGTCCCCTCATATTAAGTTTCCCTAACGTCTCCCCCTACCTTCTCCCTCACCCTCAGTGTAATTTTTTCTTAGTATATCCCCCAACACTACACCTGCTCATATTAAGTTTTGCTAAATTTTCCTTAATATTTTACTCAACCAAACCCTCATAATCCATTTCTTTTCACACATCACAATGTGATATAATATTTTATTATGTATGTTATTCTAATTTATCATTTAATTATAAAATATTTCCATTATTTATAATAATATTACTATTTATTAAGATTCAAATTATACAATATCATATCAATATATTTATAAATCTAAAATACACAATAAATAATAAATATAATTATTAATTTTTTAATAATAATAATAATAATTTAAATTTAATGTCACAACCAAGATCGAAATGAAATTGGTGTGTGATACCCTCTTGATTGTGTGAAAATAGAATTGCCTCATCATAACAATTTTTCTGCTAACTTTTATGAAGGTCTACATACATATTTATTAAATATTTTAATATTGATAAATGTATGAAAATGATTATTGTAATATTTTCTAATATTATTTGTTGGTGGAAAATTTTAATTGAAGTTTGACCCTAGGTTCAACCTAGGTTACCAACAAAGGTTTTTGCATAGTCTAGCACTTCGTCAACATTTTCACTCCCTTGAATCAAAGGTGCATCTCACCTGAGGTGAGGCACAACCATAAAAATATCTAAGGGATATGGATTTATCTATCTAAACAGCTTGCACAAACATTTATACATTCATCCGCAACTATTTAACTTATACATTAATAGAAAGTAACTATATGCAAATAATTTTTAACGGGGCTGAAAAATACATAAACATGTAGTAGAACTATCATTCTCCTTTTATTATTAAAACATCAGAAACCAATTAAAATACCATCTCTCCATGGCATCTTGCAGCACATTACAAGTTTGTGCACATTTATTAAAATTCAAAATAAGTATCAAAACAGGTCATTACATGTTCAAATCTGCCCGTAAGCAGTCTTTTTCTCATACAACTTAGGTTCCAAACATTACAAAAAAATCAAGACTTTGCAATGCAATCCAAACTATAAAACATTGTCTAAGCTTGCAATATGGTCTAAACTTTGTGGCATCATCTAACTT
Organism: Pinus taeda; assembly: GCA_000404065.3. Taxonomy (NCBI): domain Eukaryota; kingdom Viridiplantae; phylum Streptophyta; class Pinopsida; order Pinales; family Pinaceae; genus Pinus; species Pinus taeda. Next base: position 13,637 of record APFE031150688.1, on the reverse strand, counting down.
GTTTCTCACTGCCTTTTGTCTTCTTTTATAGTCGCGCTCGCTTAATCTAGTCTTCAGTCCCTCGCTTGCTTGATCCATGGTTTTACAATACCTGGGTTCGTTACCTTGGTTATTTGTTTGACCTTATCAAAATCGGCTCCATCTTCTTTGGTGGGTAGTTAATTTTAAGACACTGAAACAAAACTTTGCGTTTTCATGTTTTAAGAGTTGAGAAAAGGATGAAAGGTGATTTTAGTCACTTTAATATTTAATGCGCTCAAAAGGAAAAGTGCTCGATGATATTTCAAATTTAAAGAGTCAAAAAGACCAAAAATGACTACTTTGGATGATCTAGGAAAAAGGATTAGGTAACTATGAACTATAGAATACCTCTCGGTGTACTGAGAAGTACGGGCAGGCAATCTCCCCGAATGTTATGTTTGGTGTATCACGTTTACAAGGTGGAAGACTAAGCTTCCTATGGATAAAGGATTTAAACCTATAAGTGTCTTCCTTTATATACGCGACGATATGTCGAGCACAAGTTTGTACAAGCGCTATCTAATGCCGAAGCGAACAACAACTGCTAGGTTTAAAGATGTCAGAACAAATCTCTAGCCTAGACCACTAAGCGTGAGTGTTAAGTTTCAATACTTCCTTAGGTTAATTCATTAAATTTTAACAGTTGGTCTTGAATTAGGTTTCAATTACAAGGCCCTACTGCTGTCACCTAACAAAAATCCTACATGTAGCAATATGAGAAAAGGGATCTTTGTCTTGGATGAAATTTAACAATAATTTAGAGATAGGGAACACAAAATCAATGCAACAATAAAAGAATGAAATATTTCTCTAACAAATCTCCTAAATGCATTGAACCTTCGTATCACAACAAAAAAATGTTTCATTTCATTTCCAATGCTTATGATGATGCAATTCTAGCTTCTCAATTTCGGTACTAATGCAATATTTTTGCTCAAGTAAACTAGAACGTTGTTCTTCTTTTCATAAAATTCAAAATGAATCTTCCACATAAAGCACTTGAATGAAAGCTTTCACAATTCTGAACAAACAAGCATCAATAAAATCCAAAGCATGATAAATGAAACTAAAAGCAACTTCTTCCCTGAATCGAACAAACCAAACACATAAATTCTTCAATCGACAAACCAAGCAATGTAATCTATGATATGAACGAGAAAAGAGACACTCAAAATAAGAGAACAAATGAGACTCTTTCACTCATTCAATTGAAATGGAGCAATGAAGATGTTGCGACTGAAAGATGGATTAAATGAAGTAGCAAATCAGAAACCTGACATAATGAGTAAACAAAGAAACGAACGATGATTGACCTAGATTCCCTAGGGTCATAGAAACCATCCAAAAACTTAAAATATCAAGCAATGAAACTTCAAACCAATCGATCAATTAAAAACTAGTAAACAAAGAATTCTTGTCACTTTTGGGCAGAAGAAGAGTCTGAGGGTAAAGACACACTAGCACTGGAATGGGAGAAATTCTGTTTTTTTCTTAACTCAGAGACCAACACTACTTCCTAACTGACAACTAGCACTGATGGACACAATTAGCATGACTGGCTAGACTAAAACTAGCACTGATAGGCTTGGTCGGTGTGACTAGCCAGGCTACAACTAGCGTTGATCGAGGGATTCAAAGAAAAAAAAAAAACTTCACCTATAGGATCAGCACACTTTCCTAACTAATAACAAGCACTAGAAGGGGCTCAATGTGTCAGTTTTAGATAAACTCACGCTGATCGGCATGGCTGTCAGAAAAGTAAACGTGTTGATCGAGGATTCAAGGAAAAAATTAGAAAACTTCAAAGGCTAAAACTAGACTTGCCATTGTAAATTTTAGTCTCGGAGTAGTAAACTAGGCAAAGAAAAGAATACTAAAGGGAAATGGTGATACTGGAAAATTTCACACAAAACCAGAAGATGACAATCAATCAAATAGAAGGATTGAATCCCCATTGGAGTTGCCAATTTGTTGTGCGGTTAAATTCTCAGTGCAGACACAAACAATTCCTCTAGCCTAAGAGAGCGGGTCTAGCCACAAACAAACAATATATGGAAAATGTCCTTAAGCTAGAATCAATTTAGAGGTCCTACCTCTTAGAACACTATTCTGCTTGGTGATGATCCTGCTTCCTCACTCCAGCTATCTTATGTTTCCTTCCTTCGAATACCTGAAACAAGTAAACAACAACAACAACAAAAGTGATAACATACAAAATTGTATTCAACCTACTTAATAGGTCAAGGAACATTAAGCCATAAAGATGTAAAATAACACTTCATGTAGGAAATCAATCAATAGTTGCATTTATATAAATTAGAAATATATTACGACTAGTGCCTTGACGTTGTTGGTCTCCTTCGACGTATCCGGGTTCCCACACTTCTGCTAGCACTTCATGGATATCCCCAACAAATGGAAGATTAAGGCCTCTTTCCCTTTAGTCTCAAACCAAACCAAAATCACACTATTCTCCCTCAAACACACACTAGAAAGCTATAAGCTATAAAGCACTTGCTGGTTATTCACACTTGCTCCAACATTGCAAATAGATTTTGCTTGGGAAAAAGAGAGGCTTATATAGCTTGCATGGAGATATGGTTCCTCTCATCATGGGATAAGGTCTTATCTCTTGAGGTTGTTCCATCCTAATAGGGGAAAGGAGCCCAAACTGATTTCCTCAGCTCTATCCAGCCCAACCATCTACCAAACTTCTGTTACGGAGATTCTAGACATGGAAGCTTCGACTCCTTATTTAAAAAAGCTTCTAAAAGAGGATCAGTGCGACTAGAAAAGGGGTCAATCGATCTGATCGACGCTAGGGTTAGTTTTAACGTCTATAGATCAGTGCAAGGAGAAAACTGGTCAATAGCGTCGGTCCTGTAAACGCGGATAGAAGGAAGATTCTTGGGAAATGATGGAAACGATAATTATTCTACTCATGAAGAGGGACATTTTGGGAGTTTCTTCATAATGGGAAATAATGTTGGGTACACTGTAGAGGTCCTCTGGGATTGTATATGGGGAGTATAGGGATAGTGACAAAATGTTGTGTAATAGTGCCCCAACTGGCACCTACAAAATTCTAACTTTGAATTATGTTTCTATTCTTTTCTCTACCTGCAGTGGCCGAGTTATTTATTATAGATGTCTTTATACTTGTGGAAACACATTGAGTTCTACGATGCCCTACTGTACCTCAGCCAAGATCATTTTATATCGATCATCAATTTTATCCCAGGTCTCCACTATGATTTTTTGGACCTTCTCTCTTATCTCGTCGATGTCCTTATCAATGAAAACAAGTGCTTCTGCACCCTTGGACTTATTTGCTTTACGCTTTTTCCTGTTGCCTACCACAGTTGTTGTGTATGTCCTTCTGAGTATAGTGGTGGACTGTGATCTGCTGCATCAGTGAGGGGTTCCTCTTACTCATGTTTTGTTTCTTGTGTTTCTTTTTGCCTCTTTTTACTTATACCTGGATCCTGCAGGTAGCTTGTTTATTGTTGCTCCCCTGGGTGTAGTTATCCCTCTTCTGGGGATTGTTGTCCTACAATGCTAAAATCATTTTAGTTACTAAGTATGTAGATGTGTGTTATGTCGTGTTGGGTCTTTATGCCTTGTAGGTTTCTGTGGAGTGTTGTTTGATTCTGCACTGTGATGATAGTGCTTATATGGATTTGGTGATAGCGTTGGATGTTGGTTGACCCCTATGTGTAAATTTTTTATCCATAAAGCAAGTTCTCCTTACTGTTGTGCATGTCGACTCCTTCGTAAACCGACGGGAAGTCCTTGGTTTTCATCTTTGCTTTGGTTTATAAGGAGTTTACATGCACAACAGCAATTAGAATTTTCTTTATGGTGATGGAAAATTTACTCTTGGTGGTGCATTAACATCGAAGGCTGTCATCTTCTTTTTATAAGCACTCTTATAACATTGCAGACTTCAAAGAAGAGTTCTACAGAATTTATTTGAAGGCATGAATAACCTAACTGGTTAAATTTGTTTGCGTTATCTGAGTAGGTCTGGTTTCGTTAGATTCCATGATTTTGTGAAGTCCATCTGGCGGAATTACCAATCGTCTCCAGATACGATTGTGAGTGAACTCTTCCTATTGTTCCAAGTATACAACCGCTAAACGTCTCTAGCAGGATGGAATTACCAATTTTATTCGAACCCTATTTGGGAACCTTCTCAAAATGGTATCCCTTTTTGGGAATACACTTCTCCTCGAACAACCATTTCCTTCTGATATGGAAAACCCATCCCCTACTACGACTGACGAATCTGGTGTGCCAGGGGACAAGATTCCCACCACAATGGAATCTACACCTGTTAGTAGAACTCCTGCTACTGGGGGACTACCTCTTGGCTATAGAGCATTGCGTGATTTTCTGTCATCCCCCTTTCCGACGTCTATTTGGTCACCACCCATTTTCCCCAATACAAAGCCTTTGACTCCACAACCTCGTGGTACAGCTGTTACCTCAGTCACAACCCCTCCAACAGTATTTGTGGCTTCTTCGACCCCTATTTTTAGTCGACCTTCAACCTCTTTATTCGTAGGTTTTGATCCTACATCGAATGTCCCACTTGAAGGTCAATACGGTCAGCATCTACCACCTCCTGGGACTTGGACAGGTCAACCGACTATAGAGGTTTGAGTTCCGTTGTCAATAGATTGGGGTTCCACCTTTTATCATGGTGGCCAAGCGTTGTATGCGCAACCCGAAAAACCACCTCAGCAAAACCTACAAGGACAATCCTTCCAAGGAAACCCTTTTTCTTCTAGTGGTCCTTTTTTCACCTCTCATACGCAACCTACTGGTAATCCAGGCCAACCTTCCACTCAGCAAGCTCAACCTGGTATCCAGCAAGGCTCTCATACTGGACAAACCGGTTAATCATTTGTTAACCCAAATCAACCCAACGTCCAGTATACCCAAGTTTCTGGACAAGCTGCCCAACCACATGGTCAGCCAACTGTCCAGTATACTCAATCTTCTGGGCAAGTCGGTCAGCCTCAAACACAGGTGGGCCAATCACCTGCCCAGCCCACTCAGCCATCTGGTATGTTAGGACAACCTTCTGCCGCACAACAAGCAACCTCAGTATCAGCAGGTAGGCCAACCTCAGTATCAGCAAGGTTATCCTTCTACTCAGATAGCTCAACCTACTGGACAGTCTACTGGCACTGCTCAACCCGGTCCTTGGCTCCAAGTGGGACCCCAAAATCCATCTGGTACTCAAATGCAGGCTGGAGTTCAATCCCAAACATTTTATCAAACTCAGCCTGGGTCTCAAGCTCAATTTGGGGTCCCACCACAATACGGTTATCAACAACCTCAAGGGCAACCTTTGTTTGCCCCTTACCAGAATTATCAACAACCATATGGTGCTTCTGCAGCATCGTTTGGCAATCCATACGCTGGGGGGAAAAACACAAATCCCTACGGCCAATACACCATGGGGCCAAATCCGTCAGGGCAAAGCCCATGGGGGCAACCACCACCTGGTTGGAACCCGGGTGCTCCATCCTACCAGCAGCCCCAGATGTCTTTCAATCCTCAGTTACCGTTCTTAGCGACTTTAGAATTACCGGATGTGTCCAAACTGACTAATGATCCTATTCTTCATAATCCTTATTGGCCTCCGGTTCCGACCAAAATTCCTGGTGACTGTCCAAAATTCGATGGTAAAGCTAATGAAGATCCACAAGCTCATTTCATGACCTATCATCTCTGGTGTTCATCTAATTCATGGCTTGATGATTCAATTCGGCTTCGCCTTTTTCAAAGGACTCTCGCTGGCTCTGCCGCTAAGTGGTATATTGAGCTCAATCGCGGATCCTTTCAGGATTTCAACTCGTTGGCTATGGCATTCCTCACTCATTTTCAGCTGCCCATTCATTATGAAACGGGCACACACCTCCTCACATCCTTAATACAGACAAAAGCTACGCATATCTCTGATCACATCCATGAATGGAGACGGCGTAGATGTATGATTAAATTTTGGATTCCCGACCAGCTTCTTACGGATTGGTTCACGACTTCGTTCGTTCCTCCAATAGCTCGAGACATTGCTATGGGAGCGTGTGTTACTGAAGAGCAAGCTATCGTACGTGCTCAATACCTCGACTTGGTTTATTCTCAGTCAAGTACATTGTATGATTATTTGCCTGATGCCCTTAGACCAGGAACATCCAAAGCCCTGCCAACACCTACTGCTGACGGCATTATTGGGTCTGTTAGTTCATCCTCTAAGAAAAATTCCGCAAATCCTAGGAAGCAGAAGTCAAATGCTCAAATTGAAACCACTTCTCAGGTAATACCTACTTCTAAAACTACTTCCAAGGTTAATGTCGTTCAGTCCACCACGACAGACAAAGCCTCGAAAGCCAAAAAGAAAGGGAAAGCTAAAAATAAGCCAGAACAACCTAAACAAGAAACCCCTAAACCTCAATCTGAGGAGAGTACCAAATGCAAACCCAAGTATCCTTGTCTTATCTGTGATGAGGATCACTATACCAAAGACTGCCCTCGAAGGGCCGAAGTTAGTCGTTTGTTGAAAGGCACTCTCGGGGTCCCTGTAGTGCTTAAAGAACCCTTTCCCTCACAGCAAACTCAAATGGTCGCTGACCCCTCTCAACCTCCCTCTTCCTTTGGTTCCCAGGTGTTCATGGCGGGAACAATACCTGTTAATCTCAGTACTCGAACAAAGTATTATCCATCTGTCGGGAAAGAGCCTAAGGTTCCCCCCAGTGCTCCTCCGTTCAGTTCAAGCCCTCTCCATATCGAGAGACCTAGGACTGAAACGCCTTTTCGACCCCCTCCAAAAGGAGTACTCCGGAAATCTTATTACAACCCAAATGCCCGTGCTGCTCAGCACTACAATATCGTTGAGGATTTAGCCCAGACTCCATCGACTATGTCCACTTTAGAAGTTCTCCAGAGCTGCCCTTCTCAGAGGAAGTCCTTTCTATCCGCTATCGGCGGCATAGACCCGGCTGACTCGGATTTAATTACGTTTGACTTAGAACGCCATACATAGAGACTGCCTCCCCAAATTGCATTCCTTATACAGGTCATTATTGATAAGAAAACTATCCATCATACAGTCATTGATGAAGGTGCTTCAACTTGCATCACGTCTGTTGCCTGTTGGAAAGCTATTGGATCTCCGACGTTGAGTCAGTCTCCCACCACCTTGGAAGCTTTTGATGGAAGAGAATCCCATCCTTATGGTATACTCCCACGTTTACCCATCTCTTTGCAAGGGAAAATGGTCGAGATGGAAGTTGAAGTCGTTGATGCTACTCTAACCTACAATCTCCTTCTCGAACCCAGCTGGATCTATGCAATGCAAGCTGTCACTTCATCTTTCTTTCGTATCATTCGTTTCCCTCACCAAGGGAAGATTATTACTGTTGACTAGCTGTCATTCTTCGCTTCCTCTTCGGAAGGAACTATCCCTTTTGTGGAGCATACTTCCAAATCAATTGAGAGTCTGGGTCACGGGCTTTTCAAAGATCCCGCCCTCATGGGTGTTTTTCCAGCCCCGCCTCCGAATGTCGCTTCCGTCAATATGATCTCTACTTGTTCTGATCCGTGGATCCTTCCTCCCATCAACCAAGTAGATTCTTGGGGCGACCAGATTCCATTGAGTCCTGCCGAACTCAACTACACCGAAATCGTAGCTGCATCGGCTCCTTCTTCTGAACTTGCTCTTTCAAGCAAGATTTTCCACACGTTCGCTCCATCCTTAGGACTTGTAGATCAAACTTCTTCGGATCCTTTAAAAGAAACATTTTCTTCCGACGAAGCTATTATTGAGACTATGTCTCTCGAGGAACCTCCTTGGCACGATACCCACCATCGTTCCTCGTTTCTCTCTGTCCCTCAGGATATGACGACTTGTATCCAGCAGTTTGCTCCTCGTTTCCCATTTCCAATCCTTCAGTCACATGTTCAAGTTTATCAAGCCTCTTCTGAAGGTAATATGTCAAATATTATGCAAACCCAGCCCATCGACATCTCTCTCAAACCAGGGATCGTCGAACACATTCACATTGGAGTCACTTGTACTCCAGAGGAGATTCGACTTTATTCAAACCTTTTTCGCGAATTTTGTGATGTTTTTGCTTGGTCCTATGAAGAAATGCCCGGCATTGATCCTAGCATAGTAGTACATGAAATCATCACGTACCCAGGTGCTAAGCCTATTCGTCAACGTTTACGTCCGGTACACCCCCGAAAGGCTGCAGCGATCAAGGCCGAAGTAGAGAAGCTTCTTAAAGCCGGTTTTATTTATCCTATCCCGCTCACACATTGGGTTTCTAATATTGTACCTGTCACTAAGAAACAGGGAACTATCTGCGTTTGTGTCGATTATCGTGATATTGATCGGGCCTGTCCTAAAGATAATTTCCCCACACCATTCATTGATCAGATTATTGACGAGTGTGTGGGAAGTGAGATGTATTCTTTTATGGACGGTTTTTCTGGTTACAACCAGATCAATATTGCTCCCGCTGATCAACACAAGACCGCTTTCATCTATGCATGGGGTACTTTTGCCTATAAGAAGCTCCCTTTCGGTCTAAAAAATGCCGGTGCTGCCTTCCAACGTGCAATGTCCTATGCTTTTGATGACATACGACACATTGTACAGTCATACCTAGATGATCTTCCAGCTCATTCAGCCAAGTGTGAGGAACACCCTACTCACCTTCGCGAGATATTTCTTTGCTATCGACACTACCGAATCAGGCTTAATCCTCACAAGTGTGTCTGCTGCGTAGAATCGGGTCGACTTCTAGGATTTGTCGTCTCCCACGAGGGCATCCGACTAGATCCCCTCAAAGTCGAAGCCATAGTCAATCTTCCTCCCCCTGCTACCTTACAGCAATTGCAGAGCTTGCAAGGTAAAGCGAATTTTTTACGTCGTTTTGTTCCAAACTATGTCGAGGTGGCTAAAGGTTTTACACGATTACTTAAAAAAGATGTCCCTTTTCATTGGGATACCATGGCTCAAGAATCTTTTGAACGAATCAAGGGTCTCCTTGTTTCTGCTCCATTTCTTCGCCCTCCAAACTATCATCGTGACGACACCCTATATTTAGCTGTCGCCGACACCACTATCGGCATGGTTCTTGTTCAAACCGACGACGATGACACTGAGCATGTTATCTATTATCTCAGTGGAAACCTTTTAGATACGGAAGCTCGATATGCTTATGTCGAGAAGTTGGCGTTAGCCATCGTTTGTGATGTCCAACGTTTCCGTCACTATATTCTGCTGCGCACTACTACTGTGATTTCCGATTGCAACCCCATGACGTATATCTTGTCACGCCAGTTGCTGGGGGGCAAGTACTCAAAGTGGATTGTCATCCTCCAAGATTTTGACTTGGAATTCGCTACCACCAAGTCAAAGAAATCGCTCGTTTTTGCTGAGTTAATTTGCTCTTTGCCATCTTCTTCTTCGCCCTCTCATACCGAGGATCACATTCTAGATGAGTCTTTGTTTCTCATCAGCACCCTCGACCCCTGGTACGGTGACATCATTATATATCTGCAAACGTCCTCCTTTCGCCTGAGCGTGTCTAAAGACGCTCGATGAAGGATTCGTCATCAATCTCAACCATATCGTATCATTGGTTATACCTTATATTGCCTCAGCGCCGACTCTGTTCTCCGCCGTTGTCTTACTCACGAGGAAGCTGAGAAAGTCTTAAATGACTGCCACTCAGGTGCTTGTGGTGGTCACATGTCCGGATATGCAACTGCCCAAAAAATCCTCCGTGCTGGCTACTTTTGGCCCTCTATCTTTAAGGATTGCATTCTTTCTGTCCGTTCCTGTCATGAGTGCCAGATATTCCAGTGGAAGATGCGCGCACCCCCCACTCCTTTGCACCCTGTTGTTACCATCGGCCCTTTTGCAAAATGGGGCATTGATTATGTGACCTGTAACCCTTGCTCGGCCGTGGGGCATGGGTTTATCATCGTTGTCGTCGATTACTTTACTAAATGGGCCGAGGCGATGCCTACACTGACTGAAGACAGTCACACAGCGGCGCATTTTTTACTCAACCACGTTATTTCGCGATTCGGCGTCCCTCAAGCCATCGTCACTGATCACAGAAATCATTTCCAAAATCATATGATGACAGAACTAACAACCCAGCTAGGCTTAAAGCACAATAGTTCTACTCCGTACTACCCTCAGTCCAATGGCCAAGTTGAAGCGATCAATAAGATTTTGGTTACAATGCTTCAGCGTACCATTGGCATGCACAAGTCTAACTGGCATTTGATGTTGTTCCCTGCTTTGTGGGCTTACCGAACCTCCGTGAAGGATGCCACTGGTTTCACTCCATTTCAACTAGTCTATGGACTAGAGGCTACCCTTCCAATCGAGTGTGAAATCCCTTCGTTAAGACTAGCTGTCGAGCTACTTCCCAACACCACCCCATTAGAATAATGTCTCCTTTATCTGGAACGACTAGATGAGACTCGTCGCCTAGCCAATTTGGCCATCGAAACACAGAAGAAGCGAGTCAAATCTCACTTTGACCAGACTGTACGTCCACGTTCTTTTAACGAGGGAGACTTAGTTCTGCTATACGATCAGGCAAACGATAAGCTAGGAGTAGGAAAGCTCGAATCTATGTGGCTAGGCCCTTACATTGTCAATAAAGTTTTGCAAAAATGGGCCTATGAGCTAATTGATTATGAAGGAAACCCTCTCGCACAGCCCCGATACGGGCTGTATTTGAAAAAGTACTATGCGTGATGCTGGTACACTTCATTTTGTATCTACATGTACTCTAGCAAGTGTGTTGTGTATGTGTGTCAGTTTTAATAGGCTTGATTGTCGCTTATTGTGTCTTTCGCTTCTTGTGCAGATGTCTAATACGCATTATATTGGTTTCGCTGATGGTGCCTGCCGCAGTACTCGCAACTTGTCCTCTACGGCGTGGGTGATCTATGATCCTCATGATGAGCTGGTAGATCTTCAAGGTGTCTGTTTGGGTCGTACCACTAATAATGTCGCCGAATATTGTGCTGTAATCGAGCTCCTCACTGAAGCAATTAATCTCGACATTCGGGCATTGGTGGTAAACCTGGATTCTCAACTTGTCGTCCTCCAGCTCAATAGGCGTTATTCCATCAGAGACCATCATATTCTAAGGTTGTATCTACATGTAAGATTGTTAGAGAGGAATTTTGAGTTCATTACATATCAGCATATTCCATGACAATTAAACACATTATCTGATGCATTGGCCAATCATGTATTAGATAGACATTTGCGTAATTTGTAAATAAAACATTATACAAGCAAGCACATGAAAACACAATAATAAACCATAAACATATGTATATATATACGTGTGTGTCAAAATGTTTGCGCCCCGCGTGTTACATAATCCAAAAAATAATACATGTCCAAAACTCATACAACCGCTGACAACATGTTCCTCAAAAGCGTGCAAAAAGAAAACCTAGGCATCTAATCACGGTGATATTCATGATAGCATGTCACCACTCGCACCAAACGTCTCAACAAACGATGGACGTGAGTAGATACTCCCACCGTGTGCCTCTGGTATGCTCTAGGCACGTTCGCCAATCTGCCATAATTTGGAATACCTCGAGTAAGTGCCTCAAGGTTTTGTACTAGATCGTCATCACCCTCTACCTGAGGGTCCGCTATAGGTTGTGCTCTCCGTACGTTATGAGGCAGGTCAGCTGGTCGCTCTGCACCAACATCTGCATACATATATAGATGCTGTAAGAGATAGGCATGTATTAACAAAAAAAAACTTAAATACATAAAAACATTAAAAAAACAAAGAGTTCTTACCTAGCTCCTCGTCCCAGTCCTCTCCGGCAGGCAAAGGGAGATCGGGATCTCCAGTGAAATCTGTGCCCGCATAGGGCCAGTCCTCGATGACAATCATCTGGTGACAGAGCCCGATAAAGAACGCGGGCCTCCAGGACATCTGCTGGCCCCCTCCTCCTCTGGGCATGAGTTCTGCCCATCGATGCAACCTCGGTTCCCATAACACTGGATCTGCCACTATACCCCTCGGTACTCGGAATATCGGCAGTCGCTCCAGGAAGAAAGTTACCACGATAGATCCATAGCCGAACTGTTTGTTCCCATCACGCTTACACTTGGTAAGCTGTCGTTTGATGTTTGTTGTCACTGTCGTGGCCCAATCAAACAGTGTAGGCTGGAGACACTCAGTGGCCAGCAGCAAATGATTTTTGCTGGCCTCATGGGGCGCCTGTACCCCAGCTGTCCGGGTGATAGTGAATAAAATCACTTGTAACACCAGGTCGGGCACCGTGTTAATATCTACTTTCTTACTGTTTGCTCCAAACTGTGCCCCAGGACAAACTCATTCCATCACCTCCCCTATCTTCTCTCCAGAAGGCCGACTACTAGTCAAGATGGGCCGTGCACCTTGCAGCGATAGTCCAGTGATAAAGTAGACATCGGAAACATCTAACTCCAATGTCTGGTCTTTCAGGCGAAATACCTCATCCTCCGTATCCCAAGCATCCACGATGAATCGCAGTAGCTCAGGTTGTGCACGTAAATATGAGGTGTGGAAGAATTTCTTCAAGCCACAGTCTCTCAGAGCATTCATACAGTCATCATCCTCCATTGCCATGGCATCCACGACATTATGCTCCCGTTCTTTCCATTCTAGAACCATTCTGACAAAACCCTGGAACCACAAAGGTGAAATTTCCATCATTAGATCACTGGTGAAACCTAAACTGGAAAAAATTTGCAATTTCAACGGTCAAATTTGTAAAAAATTGAGATCGCACGGTTGGCGCGACCCCTTTAGGAAAAAACACCATTGGCGCGGTCCCGCGCGGGAAACTAGCGCCAATGGTGCAACCCTATGAATTTGCAAATCCCCTTACAGGGAACTAAATTATGGATGGAAATCTAAAAAAATGGAATGAAAACAGAGCTAAGGATCAGGCCTCTTACCTGTTGCAGACGGCAGCTCGAATGATCTCCTGGATTGATCGCAATCAGCAGTTGAAATTTGCACCAAAAACCCTTCAATAGTAAACTCACAAGGTAAAAAGTGAAAAGTAAGTTTATTTTTTTACCATTTCACTATTTATAGCATTTTTTGACCTAAAAATACATTAGAAATAATATTTTTGAGTATTTTTGGGATATTTTCATGTCGAAGTGGGTTTTATGTTGTTTTTATGATGACAGGGGTTGGTGCAACTCAACGCAATCAAACGAGCTCTTTTTCAACTTTTTCAAGCTCGGTAAAACACTAGAAAAGGTTACTTTACGGTCTGCTTTCAACTCTTTTCTTGACCATTTAAAGAGGAAAAGATTGTCGAGTTATTCCTCTTGGCTCGTTAAACGTTACTAAGGGGATGTCGTTTTAAGTTCTTTTGTCAACCGTTAAAACATAAAAAGATTACCGGGTTTTTGTCGTTTCAAACTCGTTAATGGTCACGAAACGACGTGGTTTTGATCGCTTTTTTACTTTTTCAGGTCGAAATCACTATTTATGAAAAGTACTCCTCGATCGTAATGGCGGGCGGTTCTTTCGGCATTA
>APFE031150682.1:284083-317045 GCA_000404065.3 Pinus taeda | reverse complement strand
GCCAACTTCTATGGCTCACAGAAGAAGCTCTATCAATGATGGATGAAAGCTAGCTCAAAGAAGACTAGTCTACTTGACAAAAATGAACTAAAAGTAAATCGAAGCATGTAAACCTAGGAAACCCTAATTTAACTAGTCTAACCTCTACAATGCAATGAAGATGAATAAAACTTCTACCAATGCTGCTACTACCTCCAATAAGTGGAAATGCATGGATCTAAACTACTTGCATTATAAAAGACATGTTTTTGTACTTTTCATTAAGTAGGTGGAATGATTGTGATTTTGTGCTTATTAGGATTTGGTTGTGCAGATGGGATGGAGAAGGAAGGAAGGCGTGGGACAGGTTGGGGAGGCTAGGTGAGGTTCCTATGGACCCTTGGCATCCATCCACAGAGGTTTTCCACGTTCAGAAGCTCGGAAACCGAGTGAATGACCTCCTACAGGATGTCTGCAGGGGATCCTACAGGATGCTCAGGGGTTTCTACAGGATGTCTCTAAACTGCTACAAGATGATCTACCGTGAAGGATTAAAGTGATGGATGAGTGATGGAATGATAAGAAGAGATGTGTGAGGTAGGGATCAGGCTGGTGATGGCTCAGGAGTGGAAGGATGAGATGGGAAACGGGTGTAGGGAGTGTGTTGAAGTGATGTCGATGAAAGGCCAAGAAATGAAGCTACGTGAGGAATGGAAGACTTTAGGAGAGGACAGAACGAAGTGAGGGTCGAGGGGATATGGTTGCATGCGTGATCAAGATGAAGGTAATGGTAATGGAACGGGAAAGAGAGGAGTGTAAATGAAACAAATGATTATGACTGTCACCAAACCAAAAATACATCAACCTAAATTACTTATGCCGAGAATTCAATGAATAGAAATCCAAAGCACGAGGAGAAATATATATGAGGCTGTGATGAAAGTATGTGTGCAGGTGTGACTGACAAGGAAGCATCTAATCAAGACCAAGACTATATTGCAGCAATCATCAAGTAAAGTAATGCGTGTTTTTGGTGGCTAGTTATGGACTGCACCCTAATCTTCAAGAGAGATGGCAGTGAGCCTTAACAACCGTTTTGTTGGAGCTCCAATTGATGGTATATATCCTCTAAGCAAGTGGAAACAACTGTACCATAAGCAAAATCTATCCTACTCATAAGAAAACCAAATCATCAAATTGTAATTTGAATTGCATGTGCAAACAAAAACTTAAAGTGCTGGAAATGAAATGGAAACAACACTACAGCAGAGGGGATCTATGGCTCTCAGGTTGGGCCCTAACCTGAGAGCTATAGTCTCCTAAGAAACTCAGAAATAGATCACAAACTGCCTTCTTTATTCATAAACTGATGTCATGCCGAATTGGCTTACAAAAAGGAACAAAACAGAACTGTGCTCCGAAATTACAATGATAATGCGAGAGTTTCAACAACCATCTAAGGCTAAGGCCTTCATACTTATACAAAAAAATGATGAGCCGCCGAGTTCCCTTGATTTTAGGGGCTCGGCTATCCGACTAGAGTTTGACTGCGGATCCTGTAGGGTAGTCATAACTACTGCTCTCGTAGAACAGTTTATGACTGTTGTTCATGTAGGACAGCTGGCTGCTTCTTGAGCTCGGAGGGGAGATGGATTGGAGCTCGGAGTTCTTGGTGGGAATCACGAGGAATGTCCCAAGACCGTGGACATCTCTCCACAAAATCAGCAGTGCCACCTCATTGTCTCCTTATCCCCTTTTTCGTTGTCTCTTGCTCCCTTTTTAATGCCAAAACCTGGAATCATAATGCATTAGTCACGTAGATAAAGTGTCTAACCTTCTTCCTACAAACAACATGAATAAACTAAGAAATGCATGCATAAGCAAATAAAAATGAATGGTTTGAGCAAGTAAAATAGGCCAAAATGAGCCCAAATTCTACCAAAATTGGGGCTCATCACCAACATAGGCTTGTTCGCTAGGTATTTGAGCACAGAGTGATCAATATATATCTTAAAGTGTCCTCTAGGTAGGTAGTGACAGTATTTCTGGGGTGCGTACACCATCGCAAGTCCCTCCCCTCTATAGTGGAGTACTTTTTCTCAACTTTGGATAATCGTCGACTTGGAAATGTGATTGGGTGATCAATTCATTCCACTACTTCCTGTGTGAGTACTACGCCCAATGCAATACATGACGCGTCAACATGTACGTGAAATTTGAAGTCCCATTTTAGAAAGACCAAGATAGGAGCTGATGCCATATTTTCCTTGAGTGTTTCCAGACTTTTTTCTACATTCCTCATTCCAGCAATAAGTAGCATCCTTTTTCAACAATTGTTCCATCCATTTTGTCATCTGCAGATAGCTCTTGGTGAACTTCCAGTAGTAACCAGTGTGTCCTAGTGTGGCATTCAACTGATTGACACTTCGCGGTGCTTGTAGATTGAGTATAACAGTAATCTTTGTCGGATCCACCATGAGGCCTTGCCTATAGACCACATGGTTGAGCAAGTTCTCGAAGGGGATAAGGAAAGTACGCTTCTTTAGGTTTAGCACAATTCGGTGTTGTCGGCATGTATCCAGCATTAATCGTAAGCTCATGGTATGTTTCTTAACTAGCCCAAATACAGTTCAATCATCAAGATATACCTGTAAGAGCTTATGTATGAATTCCTTGAAGGCAGCTATCGCAATGCGCGAGAATATTGTTGGCGTGTTCTTTAGTCCAAAGGGCATCACCATATACTGAAAGTAGCCCCATTCAGTAGCGAACATTGTTTTACTCATATCCTCCAGCGCAATCTTGATCTGGTGGTACCCCGAGAAGTCGTCCATAAAGGAGTAGGCTTCCTGTCCTCCCACATTTTCTAGTACCTCGTCTATAAATGGCATCAGAAATGGATCATTAACACATGCATCATTGAGATTCCAGAGGTCCACACAGATGCAAATTTCACTTTTCTGTTTTTTCTCCTGCACAACCATAGGACTTACCCAGTGGGACTCCACTAGTTCAATTATTCCTACTGCAAGAATCTTGTCCAATTCTTCGCAGAACTTCGCTTTGTATTTTGGACTCAACTGGTAAGGCCACTTCTTAACTGGCTTTGCATCCAACTTCAATTTTATCTTCATCATTCCTAGGTCACTGAGAATCACATTCAACTCCATCACTTTAGTCGGGAATAAGTCTTGACATTCTCGAAGCAGTTCAACGACTTTTTCCACTATGGCATCATCACAATAGTCCCCAAGTGTTGCATACTTCGACTCTTCCTCTGTTTCGATGTTTACCTATTTCATTTCCAGCAGTGCTGTGATGTTGGGATCCTCAATTTCTAGTCCACAAACCTCACAACTCCCCTCTATTTCCGAAATATTGATGTTCCTAGGGTCATCCTCATCATATTCTACCTACACATTATAACATTCCAGGGCTTGGATCAACTGTCACGACCAGTCTGGCTACACAACTTCTTCTGGTTGCAATGGTATTTTGAAAATAGCAGCCTTGACCATCTACAACACGTCATCCACCGTATCCATCCATTGATCTTCAAAGAGGAACGTTAACAAAAAGCCCTCACGCAAGATATCCCACTCGCCTTTGCCATGTCAAAGCTCGGTTTCGGTATACCAGTTCCTTGGAATGACATCCAGGGTATGATAAAATGAGTGTACCCACTCCGGTTGAGGCTCTTCTCCATATGCTTGGACCCATCTGGTAAGGTTCTTACGCGGGTCATCACATCCATCGTATTTCTCGCTTATTCATAGCTCCAGCTTCCCAAATCTTATCTGCATCACGTGCCTACATTCACGCCAATCTTCAAAGGTTCCTTCATGTGTGCCCCACCAACACGCAAGCATCGTGCGCTATGCCCATCTCAATGCATCAAACCATTGGTGTTCTGGAACCACGCCTTCAAATTTGGTCAACAATTCGTCTACTATTTTCAGCCCATCATCCATCGGCAGTTCATGATCCTGAGGTCTGACTCAATACAATGACTTAGTCATCATATTGCAGTTTAACGTGGTTACTCCATTCTACCGATTATGCCATAGCTCGTCCTCCTCATCTGAATCTTTGGCGCAATACTTTGCATGCCCCCACGATATTCTGCCTTCCACCGTCGGATTGACCTAATCTTGATTTCACGCAGTAATTTTGTAGATACAATCTAATTCATCATCCCTTCCTTCGTCGCACACAGGTTCAATGTAACGCGGTCCTTCAACTAGGTCTAGTGGAATGACTACGTGGAGTGACTTCTTCTCAAATATCATTTTCCACTTCTTTAAATTAATAACCCCATTCATATCAGTGGCCCAGTCTATCCCTAACAAAGCAGGGTAAGGGCTACTTTCATCCATGATTTCTATTACCTCAAAGTCCATTCGAGTGCTTGCACCTTCTATATCTACTGTAATTCCTTGCAGTCTTCCCATGGGCAGGACCTTTTGTTGATTCACCATCCGCAATTGAATAGGAGACCATTGCAATGTGGGCTTGCCCATGTGCTCCCAAGTCTATTTAGGTAGTACATTTGCATCTAAGCCCAAGTCCAGAATGATCTGATCCATCTCATAGTCGCTAATCTTCACCATTAATCGCATTTCCCTCCCCGTCTGCGACGCCTGTTTTCCCAATTTTCAGACCATGTGAGGTTCACCTGATCCTGCGCACCTAGTTATAAATTCTTATAATCCTTTAACCTCCCTATTGTTGTGAAGCAATTTCATGCATGTCTCTAAAAAGGTAGTTAGCATTGAGGGTTCCCTCTCCTGTTTGGGTTGATCCTTACTACCTGGGGTAGAGACCTCCGTGAAGCTCTTCCTAGCTTCCAAATTTGTCTCCTTGCAAACCCCGACATCATCCTTCATTACTTCCCTCTTATCCTCCCCTATAGCTGCGCCACTCTTGAGCACCATGTTTATGTTGGGGTCTTCCTTGCATGGTTCGGCCCTCATCATTTGGATGTTTTGCGTCGTCGTAGGTTACACTGCCCTCTTCTCACATATTTGTGCTACCAATGTGGGGAAATCTATCATTTCATGATCAGACTACTCGTACTAAAGGCACGATATTATGGTCGGGTTGGTACAGTCCCATGCGTAGTGTCCTAGTCCTCTGCAGTTGTAACAAATTAGCTTCCTGTGACCCCTTCCTAGCCCCATTCCTCCCCGTCCTCGTCCACATTCCTGGAACCCACTGCGTGCTATCAACATGGCTGGATCCTGACCTTGCACTTCAATCTACATTCTGTAAGCAGGTGACTGGTCCATCAATAATTGATAACTATGGCAGTCTCGCTCCTCGTGGCCCACCGATTGGCAAAAGTTGGAAAATAGCTGCTGGGGGGCCTCGTTAAATTTTGGCAGTAGATGGCAGTTGTCCATGTTGTGATTTCCTCCCACCTGACAGATTGCACACTAGAGTGAGGGTGCCACGCTTGGCCTTGCTTATGCCTCTGGTCGCAACGGTGTTGGTCCCCCCCGTTGCCACATAGTTCACAAAGACCGAACAGTGATCGTTATCATGACCCTGGTTTCTACACTTTATACACCATACTTCCTCCCGTGCTTCTGGGTGGGGTTCCTTTTATTTTTTTAAATTCTACATTTCTAAACATAGGCTTTGTATTTGCGTGTGGATTTGCTGATCTCCCAACCCCAGATCTTGTATTGGAGTTTCATGCAATCTCACTGTTGTCTCTAATGCTTCGAATTGGGTTGAGATCTTTTGCTATGACAGCGCTATCCTCAGATGTGGTGTCAATGACGCCACAAACCACGCGCATTGTTGGGCATCCGATAGTGTCATGTTCACCTCGCGGATCGTATTTTTTAATCTCTGATCTAGATCCCATGGAGTTTCACCAGGCATCATCACGATCTCCTTGAACCCTATGATCGACTACGTTTTTTATTTTGGCCAGCTAAATTCTTTTTTCAATTCATCCCAGATCTCTGATGTTCCAGCATTCGGGTGATCGCTTGAATACTTTATAAACGACATCAGTGTGCGGTCCTGCAGCGTGCTAACTAGGGTATATTTTTTGATGTTATCATCTATAACTTCGTGCACTTCCCAAACTGCCCTTACCACGAACCAAAATTTTTATCGGTCTTCACTTCCTCTCCTTTGAATACCGGCAACTGGATCGCACTCGTCACGGTTATCCTCTGGTTTGCGCATCAGTATACTAGGACCTACTATGAACTCGTATCGCTCCCGATTCAATTAATCCTTAGATTCTTCCTCTGTAGGGTTCCAACGTCTCGATATCAGACATCCCTTAGTAAATCCTGGTCCCAGCAATGGAACCATTTTCTTTCTTATTGGGGCTTGACCTAGGTTCAGAAGAGTTATTAGGAAAACAAATCCCGCAGCTACTGACCCTTTCAGAAACAGCCCGCGGAGCGTGGACTGAGGTCTCACCCAAGGTAGTAGGGGAGGGTGCTCAAACCTGGTTTCCACACCCTTGGGATATCTTGATGTGGTCTGGAGGATTCACGCACCATTCTATGGGCTCACGCCACTCGGCTTCCACGTAGATCTGGAACAAGACAAATCCATACTACTTATTAATACTACGATTATTATAGATCAAATCTACTTCTTTCCGTCTTTAAGAAAACATTTAATAGAGACAACCAATGTGCATACCCAAAAATGTTATAGATTTGCATAAACTTAGAACATAAGCATAAGCGCACAAATCAAACAGTGGTTTAAACTAGAAATTAACCAGATCCAGAATATTTCAAAAGCAACACAATATTTCAGAATCAACTTATCTTTATTCAACCCCCTGCCACTACAACCAGATCTTCCCTACGCACTCATCTACAGGGGTCCGTGCACACAGCAGCAGACTCTACCAAGCCTCTACGCACACAGCTGCAGAGCCTCTATCTATCTACCAACACCCTTGACTCAGATTTACAGACATAGAGAATATTGTCTTTACCCAACCATAACCCCAAGATTCATCCAAAACATGAACTGTTGTCTACCCTTAGAGCCTCGCTCTATTTATACATTCCCATGGTCCACAGACCATGGGTAGTTCGAATTACCTCCTATTATTCTAAATTATTTCTTGGGCATACAACCCTTTGACTTGACCTATTACATTTCGCGCTCCGCATATTTCAGAAATTTACAATATTATTACCCTAACTTCTAGGCTTTAAGCCCCAAAACTATTACACAGGACCTCCGCTACCCTACACTTCACTGATATTTTGGTCCACAAGAGTCTTATGACAAATATTTTTCTATCACTATTGTGCCCTTGTTATAGTCTTCAACCAAATTTCTACTATCCAGAATAGTCTTCGGTTCTTCGTGTATATCACAAATATGATACATGTGTAGTCTGAGACCTCTTAAGACACTTACGCACTACTTTTTTCCTCCTCATTGTATTATCTTATTACTTTACACTCAAATCTGTACTGAGATTCACACTTTAGTAGTTCAGATGTCTGAATTCTTGGTGCTATGATGAGGCCAAGCCACTCTTTATATAGTGACTTATTCTTCCTCTCTAGGTCAACATAAGATCTTGGAGGTAAGCCGACTTCTTCACAAGGAGAATATAGCTCTTCTTTTAGCCGAACACAAGAGAGAGTTAAAATTTCTTGGAGTGCAACTTTAACATAAATGACATGTATTTTTACAAGTGTAGCATGACTTTATATACATGACTTCTTAATTATATTTATGACAAGAAAAAAAAATCCTAAAGACATCAAGAATAAGTCTTTGACCTATAATAATAAAAATACCCGTTGCTCAAGAAACCCATCATGCAAGTATTATAATACATTTGTGTTTTCCTTTACATAAAATCATAATTACAAGTTATTATGAAGACCGAACCTAATTACATTCTACAACACATGTATCATGTAAACAATTCAAGACCTAGTACATACTATGTACTTGCTAGAAAATTATATATTACAAAGCAATGGAACACATAAAATATATTGTATCAATATAAACACGGAAAATGCATAAAACAAGAGAGACACATATATATGTGGTTCACCCGATTTGGGCTACATCCACAGGAAACATCTAGTGCTTCCTTTTATATTATCCAACAAACTGAAGAGGTACAACCTAGAGCAGATATGTTGTAATTCCCTCTTCGCTCTCACACAATCTCCTCTATCTTTCTCACTCGTAAAACATATCTCCATAGATGCAATACAATTCCCTCATATATAACGAGGGGTTGCCTTCTAGGGCAAAAAATCCTAAATTAAACATAACTTCTACTATCAAATCTCTGCCTAATGAATGACCCAAATTGAATATGAAATTACAACATTTTACAGGGCAATTTTACATCTATTTTTAGCTTCAAGGGTACTGCCCCCGATCTCCCCTGGACCCCCCTTGCAACGCAAATATTACAGGAAGAATTTTTGCCACATTACGAACTAGGTTCCAATGTGGTGATACCTCTGAATAAAGAAAATAACCAAGCTCCACACCCAACAATATCCAACTTGGAGATTGAGTATTGAAACTCCACTGTTGCTTCATTTGTTGGACAATGGCTCCACTTTGGACCTGGATATTTCTCATCTTCTTCATCATACTTGAAGACCAATTGAAACTAAGCAGAATCTCAGCTTCTCCCTGGTTACAACTTTTGTTAACATATCTGCAGGATTCTGGCTAGTGTGTATCTTTTCTAGCTTCAACTGTCCATCTTCCAATCTTGACTGTATGAAATGGTACTTGAGTTGTATATGTTTAGTCTTGGAATGAAATACAGAGTTCTTTGCAAGATGTATGGCACTCTAGCCGTCACTGTATAACCTTCCCAACTCCTGCTTCTTACCCAATTCATCCAGAAACCTTTGTAACCAAATCATTTCTTTACTAGCCTCTGTAGCAGCAACATACTCTACTTCCATTGTTGAGATTGCAACAACACTTTGTAGTTTTGAGACCCAACTAACATTGTTCCACCTGCAATAAACACATACCCTATGGTGCTCCTCCTATTATCTCTATCACCCCCTATATCTGCGTCAACATATCCCTGTAGAGAAATGTTTGAACCACCAAAGCATAATTCTTGATTTATGGTACCTCTCAAATACCTGAGAATCCACTTCACTTCCATCCAACGTTGTTTTCTTATATTGTTCATGTACCTACTTACAACGCCCACTGCATGTGAAATATTAGGCCTTGTGCATACCATTGCATACATTAAGCTTCCAACTGCTGATGTATATGGAACTTTAGACATATAAGCCATTTCTTCCTGAGTCTTGGGACACTTCTCCTTACTTATTTTGAAATGGCTAGCCAAAGTATACTAACTATTTTTGCATTTTTCATATTAAATCTTTTCAACACCTTTTCTATGTACTCACGTTGAGACAATGTTAATTTTCGATTCTTCCTGTCTCTAGTTATTCTCATACCAAGGATTTGTTTTGTAGCACCCAAATCCTTCATTGAAAATGAGTTTTCCAATTTTATTTTGAGCACATTTATTTCCTTCATGTTAGAACCTGCAACAAGCATGTCATCTACATAAAATAACAATATAATATAGCTACCATCATTTTTTCTTTTGAGATAAACACAATGATCAGAGTGACATCTAGTATAACCTTATTCAAACATAAACCTGTCAAATTTTAAATACCATTGCCTTGGAGCCTATTTTAATCCATACAATCTCTTCTTCAACCTACACATTAGTTTCTCCTTCACTTTTACCTCATATCCTTGTGGCTACTGCATATATATGTCTTCCTCCAAATCCCCATGGAGAAAGGTTGTCTTTACATCTAACTGCTCAAGATGCAAATCTTCAGCTGCTACTAGACTTAAAATAGTTCTGATTGAAGCCATTTTAACAACAGGAGAATGTATCTCATCAAAGTATATACCATTTTTCTGTGCAAACCCCTTCACCACAAGTCTAGCTTTATACCTTTTTCTACCTCCATCTTCTTCCTACAACCTGTAAACCCATTTATTATGCAATGTTATTTTACCTATAGGAAACCTGACTAAGTCCCAAGTCTGGTTATGTACTAAGGAGTCAATCTCTTCTTTCATGTCTTGCTCCCATTTCTTCTTGGTTTCTACTTGCACTGCTTCTTCATAACATTCTGGTTCACTAGAATCAGTCAACAATACATAATATAATGAAGGAGAGTATTGTTCAGGGGGTCTACTTATCCTTGTATATCTTCTAACACCACTTTCAAGGGTTTGAGGTGCTTGTTGCTGTTTTGGTTGTTGTTGTTGTTCTGGTTGTTGATCATTATGATTTTCAAGCACCTCCACTTTTTATGTGATCTCAACAAGCACTATGTATTCTATGTTTTCTTTTTCCTGTTTCTTTTCCTGCAACTGATCTTTATACAAAACCTTTTCATTGAATATGAAATCTCTGCTCCTAATGATTTTGTGTTTTTCATAATCATAAAAGAAATAACCAAAATCATTAACACCATATCCAATAAAGGTACATTTCTTTGATTTTGCCTCAAGCTTTGTTCTATTCTCTTTATTAATGTGGAAAAAGGCTTCACAACCAAAAGTATTTAAAAATGAGTAGTTTACCTTTTCACTTGTCCATGCCTCCTCTGGAATACCACCATCCAAGGAACTTGAAGGCCCTCTATTTATCAGATAAACAACAATATCTACAACATCTACCCAAAATTGTAAAGGCAATTCTGCATGCAATCTCATGCACCTTGCACGTTGTCATCCTTTCTGACACACCATTTTCTTGTGGTGTTCCTAGAAATGTCTTTTCTTTGCGAATTCCATTCTCTAAACAATAACTGTCAAACTCGTTGCTGCAATATTCACCTCCATTGTCTGATCTGAGACATTTTAACCTTTTTCTTGTCTCATTTTCAACCAAATCTTTCCATTTCTTGAAAGTATCAAACACATTAGATTATTTCGAATACAATAAATACAAGTTTTTCTGGTTGCATCACAATAAAAGTAACATAATAACGAGAGCCACTGAGAGATGATACCTGAGCAGGTCCCCATACATTTGTATGCACAAGCTCTAATTTTTCGCTCTTCTTTTCTTTCCCAACTCTGAGGAATATGAATCTCTTCTATTTTCCATAAACACAATCCTCACAAAATTTTAAATCAACATGCTTCAAACCTGGAAAAAAAATTCTTGAGTGAAGAATCTACATCCTCTTCTCACTCATGTGCCCAAGCCTATGATGCCACAATGTCATATCTTCTCCTGTAGAGGTTAAATCATTAACAAAATTAGAAATACCATTGCATAAATACAACGTACCAACCTTTTCTCCTTTTGCTATTACCAAGGGTCCTTTCATGACCTTCCACGTTTTATCTTTAAAAGTTGTTACACAAACTTCACCTCCCAATGACCCTATTGAAATTAGATTTTTCTTCAGATCTAGAACACGCCTTACCTCCTCCAATAGCCATTGATTTCCATTCTATTGTTTTATGAAAATTGTACCCATTCTAATGATTTTACAGGTTTTATCATCACCCAAACGAACCTGTCCAAAATCTCCTTGAACATAATCATGAAAATGTTTCCTATCAGGTGTGGCATGGAATGAGGCCCCTGAATCTACCTCATAGACATCAATAATATTTTATAATGAAAGAATCAAAGCATCTTGCAACACATCACCTATCACATTCACTTCATGATTGTTTTCTTGTTGCACATCTCCTTCTTTTCCCTTCCGAGAATTGCAATCTTTCTTCAAGTGTCCTTTCTTCCTGCATTTCCAGCACACTATCCCCGATATGGATTTGGATCTGCCTTTCCTTGACTTGCTGTGATATCCTAGGCTATTTCCTCTTTCTGTTAGGGTCCAACCCTAACCCCCTTATTTACGTAATAGGATCGAATCATAGTTATAGTTAAGTAAAGAGTCAATAAAGCCCATATTAATAATTGTAAGTGGTTAACCCGCATTTAATGTAGGGACCACAGTTAGTTGCAAATGGGCCATGGTATTATATAGATGGTATTAATAAGAACCATGGTATTTCCCCATGGTATTACATGTATGAATCCTATATAAAGAATAGAGAATCCCCTCGAGGAGCATGGTGTCTTATTTTGTAATTGAGCTCAGCTCTATTAGAGGTTGCCCCCTTAAAGAGGCAAGTGAACATTGCTTTCTGAATAATAAAATACTTGTTGTTATTTCTCATTGTTCTATGTTCTGGGTATATTTCTTCACATATTTGGTATTCTGGTATCATCTTGTAGGTTAATAGCATAACAAGTGGTTTCCAGGGCCAGTGGGATCTCCAATTTTTAGCTAAAAAAAAATTTGGCTAAAGACATGTTCCGGCATCTTTAAACCACGAGATATTCGTTAAGCGCATAAACCTACAGATTTGGGGAGGCATGCATGCAGGAAATACAAGAGGCGGTCATGCTTGTTGGACTCCCTTGTAACCCCTATGGGTAGCCCTTCGAGTAGTAGCGCATTAGACAGAACCGCACACAAACTATCTTCCAAGTACCCTCTAGGTATATCGAAAGCCCCCTAGATCCCTTGAAACCTCACCATAGATAAACCATCGATCATCTTGCTGCTACAGTACACCAAGAACATAACTCAGAGAAATTACTCGCACATACGATAGGGTAGTCTGGTTGTACGACTAAGGGTGCAGTTGATCCTCCTTGGTTAGTGCCTTGAAAAATTGGGCCGAGTACTACTATCAGACCCTTATGTATATTGTGATTTGTAGCACCTCACACTCCTGAAGACCATAGTTCCCTTCTCTATCTCTAGATCATGCATAATCTTTACCAGATCAAATCTCACAGGTGGGGTTTTTCGCAGCAGTGGCAATTAGTTCCGCCATTCAGATCTATCAACTCAGCCATTCAGATCTATCAGATCCATCAAATCCACCATCTAGATCTAGCAGTTTGGGCTCTGTAGCTATCACAACAATCATCCGCCATTCAAATCTGACTAATTGTGTGGGTTCCTATACCTGGGCATGATTTTTATAGAACTTTGGGCAACATTGACATTTCTGGGATTTGGCTACTGCAGTATTCCTAAGCAAGGAGTAAAACTCCATTCGGAGTAAAAAAAAAATTCTGAGACCCCCGAGGACGCTTATTGGAGACTTAGCCCAATAGAATCAGGTTGATGAGCTGAGTAAGGTGGTACCATTCAATTGTTACTGCCAAAAAATTTCCGGCGGTCCCAAATTTCAAGTACATCAGATCGATGCATGGTACAAACTAGAGCTCAAGCTATGGTCACTGAGAGGATTGAAAACCTTGAATCACAATTGAAAGATGTCATGTTGCAGCTGAAGACCTTAAATGAAACACTCTCAAAGGGCAAGGTGGAGGAACGTGCAGAGGCATATATTGGCAATGAAAACATTGAGAGAAAGTCTAGCCAGTCTCTTCACCTCTTTGGCACCCACCAACAATCCCATCCATGACCACCCAAGCTAGACATGTATAAATTTGATGGCTCTCACCCAGCTGCATGGATAGCATAAATGGAGCAATATTTCACACTAAATTACATCCTGGATGATGCGACTCAGCTTAGTGTGGGTATCATGTAATTGGAAAATGAAAGATGGAAATGCTGGCAATGGCATCAACATTGCTATGGAAGGCCATTCACTTGGCAAACATTCAAAAAAGCTCTTACAGATCGCTTTGACCAGGACTCTAATTTTTTGGGTCGTCTCACTAAGCTCCGACAGATAGGAACAGTGAAAGAATATATTACAGCCTTTGAAGCCTTAGCTTTTCACACTGGAGGTCTACATGATGAGTTCTACTTGGAATGTTTTTTCAATGGTCTCAAAGAAGCCATACAAGCCCACATCTGACTGCACCACCCTAGCTCATGGTTGCATGCTTATAGGATAGCTCGTGAAGTAGAACGTGCATTAGTGGCCCAATTCAATTGCCCAAATTTCATCGCCAAGGGTCGCCCCACATAAGCTCAAAGCACTACCCAAACACTCAAGGTTCAAAAGGTGTCACCAACAAAAATGGTTGAAATAAGTAACCAAGGATTGTGTTATTACTGTGATGAGAAATACTCCCCGGGGCATAAATGCAAGGAGCCCAAATTCTTTCAAATTGATGCTATTGATCATAGTTCCTCAGAGGAAGCACCACCACTTGAGGAACAAGAGGAGGAAAAAGAGGACAACTAGCAAGACAATGTACCTGAAGAACCAATTACATTGTTGCATTCTTTGGCAGGGATTTCTTCTCCCTAAACTCTCAAAATCAAAGGTTTTATTAAGCATCACCTAGTAGTAGTCTTGATTGATAGTGGCAGTACACATAATTTTATCCATCAAAGGGTTGCGGAAGCAGTGCATTGTTTTTTCCGAGCAGTTTCTAACTTCCAGGTCCAAATTGTTGATGGGGGGACAATGAAATGTGAAGGCCACTCTGAAAATGTCAAACTTTAAATGGGGGATTATCAATTAAAGACCCACATGTTTGCCATACACATAGGAGGGTGCAACATTGTCCTAGGTGCTGAATGGCTTCACACACTTGGCCCAATCACAATGGATTTCCAGGAGTTATATATGAGCTTTAAGAAGAACAACCACACACATACCCTCCGCGGACTCCAGGAAAGATCTCCCTCTATCATCAGCTCACAACGGATGGAAAATTTGTTAAAAAGGGCCACCATGGAGTTATAGCCCAATTTAATGCCATCCAGGCCTTCGAACACAATTCTCTTCATATTCATCCTGAGATGCAATAGATCTTGAACAACCATCTGCTAGTCTTTGACAAGCCTCATGAGCTTCCACCCTTGAGAGGGGAACATGATCATAGCATTACTTTGGTCCCAGGGGCCCAACCACCAAATGTGCACCCATATAGATATCTGTTCGCCCAAAATAATGAAATTACAAAAATAATCAAGGAATTCTTGGAAGCAGACGTCATTTGTCCCAGTATTAGTCCTTATTCATCATCAGTGGTCATGATGCTCAAGAAAGATGGGGAATGGCGTATGTGTCCAGACTTCAAGGCCCTCAATAATTTGATGGTCAAAGATAAATTTCCCATCCCAGTTGTCGATGATTTGTTGGATGAACTAAATGGGGCTCAATTTTTTACTAAGCTCGACCTTCGCTTGGGCTATCACCAAATTCGCATGAAAGAATCTAACATTCCAATGACTGCTTTTCGAACTCATGAAGGCCATTGTGAGTTCCTGGTCATGCCATTTTGTCTTTGTAATGCCCCATCCACTTTTCAGAGCCTTATGAACCACTTGTTCAAACCATATCTCATCAAATTTGTCCTTGTTTTCTTTGATGACATCCTCATCTACAACCGCACCTGGGCCACACATCTTCAGCATGTAGATCTACTCTTGCAACTGCTCTGAAACATAGATTATTTGTCAAGATGTCCAAGTTCTCTTTTGGCATGGAAGAAGTTGAGTATTTGGGCCACATTATGGGGCATGAAGGTGTCAGGGTGGACCCCAAAAAGATCCGGGCAATGCATGATTGGCCTCAACCAAAGACCTTGAAGAGCTTGAGAGGATTTTTGGGTCTCACAGGCTACTATCGCAAATTTGTCTACAATTATGGTCGCATTTCTAGGCCCTTCACTCAACTCCTCATGAAAAATTCATTCCTCTGGAATGATGAAGCACAACAGGCCTTTACAGCTCTCAAACATGCCATGTGTTCCACTCCAATCTTAGCACTACCCGACTTCACCAAATATTTTGTGATTGAATGTGATGCTTTTGGTACGGGTATTGGGGCGGTCTTAATGCAGGAAGGTCGACCCTTGGCCTTCATGAGCCAACAACTAAGTGGGAAGAATCTAGGACAATCTAATTGTGAGAAGGAGATGATGGCCATCTTACATGTAGTAGATACCTGGTGACCATACTTATTGGGGTGACATTTCCAAATCCGCACAGACCATCAAAGCCTTAAATATTTTTTTGAGCAATGCCTATCCTCACCGAAACAAAATAAATGGCTCACCAAAATGCTAGGATATGATTATGAGATAATTTACAAGAAAGGGCACGAAAATATTGTAGCAGATGCGTTATCCGATCAATTTGAGGGGCACAGTACCCTACTCGCAATTTCCCTTCCCATTCCAAAATGGATTTAAGAGGCTCACAAGGAATGGCTTTCACATCCCTAGCTCTCCCAACTCATTAATCAATTGCAGGTGGATCCAAATTCCACAGTGGGCTACTCGTGGTAGGATGATATTCTTCACTACAAGGACATAGTCATAATATCACCAACATCCACCCTCAAAAGCCACATTTTGGCGGAATTACACTCATCACCCACTGCAGGACATTCAAGCTTTCAAAAGAGGTATGCTCACACTCGAAGATCATTTTTTTGGAGAGACATGAAAAAGTACATTATTAATTTTGTAGTTGAGTGCGACGTCTATCAGCGCCACAAAGGAGAAATAGTCAAATCCCCAGGCATATTATAGCCATTGCCAATCCCAGCCTCAATCTGGACGGAGGTTTCTATGGATTTCATTACGGGTCTTCCAAAGTCAGGAAACAAGTCAGTCATCATGGTGGTTGTGGACAGACTTTCTAATTATGCTCGTTTTTGTACCCTACCCCACCCTTTTACACCAACTTTGGTCGCTTAATCTTTCATGGACCAGATCTTCAAATTGCATGGCATGCCCACTTCCATTGTGTTTGATCGTGACTCACTCTTCACCAGTAACTTTTGGTAGGAACTCTTCCAGCTACAAGGTACCCAACTACAACTCAGTACTTCCTATCATCCACAAACTGATGGTCAAATTGAAGCAGTCAACAAATGTCTGGAGACCTACCTTAGGTGTTTCACTTCAGAAAAGCAACATCTCTGGGTACAGTGGTTACCTCTAGTCGAATGGTGGTATAACACCAACTATCATGCCACCACCAAACTGACTCCATATGAAGAAGTTTATGGTCAACTCCCTCCTTCCCCTACTTCTTATATCAAGGGATGCTCAAAGGTACAAGCAGTGGATCAACTCCTACAGAACCGCACAACCATGCTAGCCCACCATAGAGACAATCTTCATCAAGCCCAAAACTGCATGAAGCAATAGGCATATCAACATTTCTTAGAATGCCAATTTCAAGAAGGGGATTAGGTATTTTTGAGGCTGCATCCATATAAGCAAACATCACTCAAAGACAAGAATTGTCAGAAATTATGTCCAAAATTCTTCGGACATATCAAGTAATTCAGTGCATTGTAGAAGTTGCCTACAAGCTAGCTTTGCCACCCACTAGAAAAATCCATCCAGTCTTCCATGTCTCATGCCTCAAGAAAGTGATTGGGAACCAATGCGGAATTCAAACCAGTCTACATGAAGTGGATGAAGAAGGGTCAATCTAGCTCCAACCTGAATAGGTTCTTGACACACGAGAACGACACATGCATGGCCGCATGATCAAGGAAGTCCTTGTCAAGTGGAAAGACACCTCTCCGAAAGATGCAACTTGGGAACCAGCCACTATCCTTCAATAGTTTCCGTAGCTTCACCCTTGAGGACTTATGGGGGAGGGCATGTTAGGGTCCAACCCTAACCCCCTTATTTATGTAATAGGATCGAGTCATAGTTATAGTTAAGTAAAGAGTCAATAAAGCCCATAATTGTAAGTGGTTAACCTGAATTTAATGCAGGGACCACAGTTAGTTGCAAATGGGTCATGGTATTAGATAGATGGTATTAATAAGAACCATGGTATTGCCCCATGGTATTACATGTATGAATCCTACATAAAGGATACAGACTCCCCTCGAGGAGCATGGTGTCTTATTTTGTAATTGGGCTCAGCTCTATTGGAGGTTGCCCCCTCGAAGAGGAAAGTGAACATTGCTTTCTGAATAATAAAATACTTGTTGTTATTTCTCATTGTTCTATGTTTTGGGTATATTTGTTCACATATTTGGTATTCTGGTATCGTCTTGTAGGTTAAGAGCATAACACTTTCCATTTTTCTTCCCCTAGTCTCTGCAGTCAAAGCATCACCTGATGTCTTATTGGAGCTTTTTCCGTTGCATTTACTCACTAAGGATTACACTGACAACATCATCAAACTTTAGAGTACTAGATCCAGAGACAGAGTTACTAATGGCCATAACTCAACCATTCCAACTTTCTGGCAATGAGCACTTAATTAACTGGTAATTGTATTAAATTCATTTAAATGATCAGCAATAGATCCACCTTTTGACATCTTCATATTAAATAAATGCTTCATAATAAATACCTTATTTGAGGCCAATGGTTTTTCATCTAGTTTGGCCAATGCCAACATTAAACCCTTTGTTGTCGTTTCCTTTGAAATATTAAAGGCTACCAATGATGCTAGGCATAGACATATTGTTCCAAGTGCCTTTCTATCGATAATATCCCATTATGTGTCTGCCATAGTCATCAGCTTCTTTGTCTTTCCACTCAATGAGTGGTACAGATCTTTTTGGTACAAATAATCTTCCATATGCATCTTCCACAGCTAGTAGTTTTGGCCATTAAATTTTTTTACCATGAACCTACCATCTTCTGTCATTGCTCCCACTCGAACCAGGAACCCTTCTCTCCTACGAGTTTATCATCCAAATAGACCTTCAACTCTGATAGAATTTTTTATAAAATTATATATTACAAAGCAATGGAACACATAAAATATATTACAGAAATATAACACAGAAAACACATAAAACAAGAGAGACACAGATATATGTGGTTCACCCAATTTGGGCTAATTCCCTCTCC
Source organism: Pinus taeda (assembly GCA_000404065.3). NCBI lineage: Eukaryota > Viridiplantae > Streptophyta > Pinopsida > Pinales > Pinaceae > Pinus > Pinus taeda. The sequence goes on along the minus strand of APFE031150682.1, from coordinate 298,225 downwards.
ACTCTCACACAATATCCTCTCTCTTTCTCACTCAGAATACATATCTCCATATACCCAATACAATTCCCTCATATATAGCAAGAGGTTTCCTTCTAGGGCAAGAAACCATAAATTAAACATAACTTCTACCATCATATCTCCGCCTAATGAACGACCCAGATTGAATATGAAATTACAACATTTTACAAGGCAATTTTACATCTAATTTTAGCTTCGGGGGCGCTACCCCCGATCCCCCCTAGACCCCCCTTGCAACACAAATATTACGAGTGACATTGCCGACAAATTACGAACTGGGGTCCAATGTGGTGATACCTTTGAATAAAGAATATAATCAGGCTTTAGACCCAACAATACTAAAATCATTCACACTCTATTATTTTGATTTAAGAAAATATTAATCAATATTTACATACAAATTTCCAGCCAAAAGAAATTTCTTGAAGAATGGATAGGGTCGTTGCTAGTGTTTAGAAAAGTGTAGAGAAAAAACGCTTCAAAAATCCATATATGGGAGAATCTTTATTAAATGAAACGATATAGTGCAATACATTCTTTCCAAGTAACCATAATCATTACACACCCTTTCAATATTTGCATGCATAAAGCTGACACCTGGCAACAACGACACATGATGATCATTTGTAATCACTACTATGTTTTTAGAAGCCAAATATTTATGAGGCACATGCATATTTTCATCTGATTCACTATGTTCTATTTGGAATCTTTTATACTTTGATTTCTCTGACTCTATCAATTCTCTCCCTGTTGCACCTCTTGGTAATTTCATGCTTACCCTTTCTTGTAGTGGAAACACGAAAGCATTAGGAATATGAATTTAGAACAAGTATTGTTCCATTTGACATAATTAATTACAATTTTTTGTTGGCAATGCCCTACTTATTTCAAATTCAAAGCAAGCAGATGTCATATGTCATAATTACTAGCAACAAAATTGGTTTTATTTATTTTTCCTTTTTCGAATAAAATCGTTACACAATGCATTGGGGTAGTAGATGTTCCTTCACTCTTCTCTACTACTTCATTAGTTTTGTCTTTTTTTTCTTTGATCTTTTTTAGTGACTAGAGGAATTGGCAAATATGTGCGTCTCATATGACACAAGGTTGATTCCCCTACTATCAATATAACCCCTAGTTAAGAGTTTGGCAGGTGGGACACTCATGGGGTTTTAAACTAGTGACCATTATTAAAGTTGTGCTTTAACAATGCATCCATTAACTAATTGTTTTATGCCCCATTAGTTATTGGTTATAATTTTGATTCTCATTGACCTACTACTTTGATTACCTATGGACATTACTAAAATTATCTTATCTTACTACAAGTACTCTAAGTTACCATTAGACCACAATATTCTTGCTAAAATGTTTAATGGATCTATCAGTTTGAAATTTTTAAAGGAATTAAGGTTTGGCATAGTTGCGTTGTATAGGGAATGATATGCGTTAGGAAAGTAAGTTGGAAAAAATTGACTACATGACAATAAGATTTTGCTAGATAAATAAGAATTCTATTAATTTAAAGAGGCTCAACCTCTTCTCAACTAGAAGTGGGCAGATTTAAATAGAGGTAATATTGCTCGAATGCACCTGTAACGTGATGTAATTTCCTAACATCTTGAAAGGACACATCAAATTCCTATATTGAAATTTCAATGTAGTTGGAAACATTTAATGACATGCATTGCATTAAAGGCATATTCCACTAAAATATTTAAATAATCTACAAAAATAAATGGGTTTCCTTATACTTTTTTCTTATGTCCTCTATTTGAGAGGCGTTGGCACCAAATTTTTCTTAGTCTAAGTGTTAAACCAAAACTTTTAGCCCTTGAAACATTCAACAAGAAAAGGGGACAAAATTGATTTGTTCAATGAAACTCTAGTCCCATACATGCATGGATAAAGAACCATGTTCTTTGAGATATATCACTACCATCAAGATGAAGCGAGAATGGTGTTCCTTTTTATATCAATTAGCTACTTTTATGCTCACTTTCTAAACCTAGGAATCTATTGATTGGAGTCCATTTTTGGTTGCTTAAAGCACTACCAAATTGAACTACAAGTGCAAAGGCATGGTTTTGCACTCATAAGTAATTCAGAATGACTTTAATGATTGTTTTGGTGAGATATTTTTGACAGGAGAGGGTGCACTCATCGAATATTGCTAAGCATGATTTGAACCATAAAGCAGGGTGTTGATCCAAGACCTATTCTAAGATTGTTTCATGGGGACTAATACAACCAGAAAATGCATTTCTTAATCTCCATTTTTCATGGGATTTCTTATCTCACCAGCACATCATGTTTCTTTTAATTTTAGTGATAGTTAAAAGTTGGAGGGATAGACTTGGAGGCCATGCACCTTGTCCTAATAACTCTTCATCATCCAATAGAAGAACAAGCATATAGAAGGTGTATGGTTGGCTTGATGAAGGTTCTTCCAAAGATGCATTTCACTATGATGATCCATTCGGCCATGTTTTTCATGTAATTGGAGGCGTTATTACATGGATTACATTCTCTTTTTTCATGTCATTGATGGAGATCCTTGTTCCTAGGTTAAAACTAGGGCCTAAGACCATGTGGAATAAGGATCTAAGCAATAAGGAAGCTTTACAAGATGAAAACCTAACTTGAGATCATGCCATGTAGCACTAAGTTACACATGGGTTTGGTCAAAGTCCTACTTAAGTCTTGAGGTTGGACACCCTCTTCAAGGAGGTGGTTGGGGGGTGTTACATGTAAGAAGGGGTGAGAAATAACCCTAATGGAAGATATTCCACATATTTGAAGGTGTGTTCTCCCTCAAGTAGAAACGTTTTTGGAGTAAGGACATATTTTTACATATTTGGAGGCTTATTTCACCTTTTGAGGTATTTGGGGTTAAGTACATTAAAAAAATTGACCCTAGGTGAATATTATCCATATGATCCCAGTTACATAGATAAATTGGTAAATTTAATATAATGTAGAACTTACTTTCAGATCATAGCATTAATCACACAATAACTGAAAAATTTTAGTGGAAGAATAAAAGAGTTTTGCAAATACATAAGTAATTTCTTCCTCAAAATCAGCTTTTCGTGCCTCAAGGAAACCTCCACAAGCTACTCAAATAACAACTGCATGGTCATTAGAATAATCTCAAAATGAGATATACAATCTGCACAAAAACAAAAGGCAGGATTTGTACAATTTTTATGTTGCTCCATATGGCCATAGAAATCCATATGATTGTAACTGAAAAATTTAAGTAGTGGAAGAATAAAAGAGTTTTGCAACTACATAAGTAATTTCTTCTTCAAATTCAGCTTTGCATACCTCAAGGAAACCTCTACAAGCTACTCAAATAACAACTGCATGGTCATTATAATCACCTCAAAATGAGGTGTACGATCTACATAAAAAAGAAAGGAAGAAGTTGTACAACTGTTTTATTGTTCCACATGGCGATACAAATCCATAAGATTGTAACTGAAAATTCAAGTAGTGGAAGAATAAAAGAGTTTTACAAATACATAAGTAATTTCTTCTTCAAAATCATATTTTCATACCTTAAGGAAACCTCTACAAACTACTCAAATATCAATTGCATGGTCATCAAAATTATCTCAAAATGAGGTATACGATCTGCACAAAAAATAAAGGCAGAAGTTGTACAATTTTTGTATTTCTCCATATGGCCATATAGATCCATATGATTGTATTGATTCTTTGTACTATTTCTTTTCATCCTATTGAAAACTTGTAAGTTCATCCTTATTGTGCATTTCTATCTCTCAGTTGTTCAATGTGAGAAATACCTCTGTATCTTGTATTATTTATGTTTTTTTGAAACATGTACAATTTCTTGCAAGTTACACTACATTTCTCAATGTACGTATTGTTTGAGACCTTTTCTTCATATCTGGAAGAAATTTTTCATGAGGAGATGAACATAGATTTAATTAGGATAAACATTTTTCCACGTTGACATCAAGGCTAGGAAATCAACAAAAACAAAATATTCAAAGGAACTTTTGGTGGCATATACAAGATACATTCAACTCCTCTCTAGTCTAATACACCCAAGACATATTACACAAGGTTGTACACAAAACACACCAAGATATGTTTTACAGGGAAACGTTACAAGGTATAGTATATATGTTGAACTGCGAACGTGTTAGAATAAATAACAAACATTTGGCATCTTTCAAAACATGTATTTGGCATATATGTTGATAGGATATATCATAACTCTATAGCCTAATAATAGTAACCTTAATGTCGTGGATGAATTTGGTAGGGTATTGGCATGCCTGGATTGGAATTTTCCATTTTGGACTCATTTTTGGACTATTAATGGAACATTATCTCAAACTGTCACATAAAGCCATAATAGAAGGCATGTATTGCTATACAATTTTACAACTCAATATTTGATTATTGATCATTTATAATGTACATAAATGATAAGGCTAAAATAATTTTGTAAAAGTTGAATATGGGATCTATTCAAACATAAAAAACATACCCTACATTTAGAAGGTTTTCATGTGGAACATTGAAGATAACATTGTTCTCTCTACATATTCTTCAGAGGAAATCATAGATGTGGTTGACAACAACCCGTTTAATAAAGTTCAAGTCTCTCCTTTCTCTCACTATTTTGTTGCCAAAATTGTGAAGTGTGGGCCTACAACTCTATAGTTGATTAAGTACTATAAATCACTGGTGGAAAAATCAACAGTAATAGAATCCCTCCTTAACATTATGGTTGGGATTCCTCTTGGAAACACAAACATTAAGCATTAAATTCAAACTGGTATGATCTAAAATATAATTCTTGACAAAAAAATATTCAATTATGAACTAGCAATTAAAAAATAAGTGTACAAAGCCATACAATCCAAAAGATTGTTGTAGGAGTACCATTGAAGGCAACTCTTGCTAAGCCAAAGTCACAATATATTCAATTCATCATCTAAAGTCAAGGAATTTTTTTTCTGTGACACTCACATAAAAAATAGTGTTGCAGGAAAATGAAGTATCTTCAAAACAAAAATTGTTCCACACAGTTCAAAAAACAAAGTATATTCAAAATTTTGTTTTTTTGCGCATAGAATTAGTTTATGTTTGGACCCTCACAACCTAGTGCACTCCTTAGAAGCTAGAGAAATGCACATTCAAGCTATTAAAATTTAACGCATATAAATCCTTTTTTCCTCTCTCTACGAGGTGCCACTATAAATGTGGGTGTGGACTGTTCATCACATTCAACACCCTCCTCATTATTCTTGTCTCCCATTTGCTAAAATTCAACAATGATTCCCTGCCAAGTTTTAGGAATGAAAATTGAATGATTGTGTGCAAAAAGTGATTCTTCATGTGTTTGTATATCCTCCTTGTTCTCAATCCCATATGTTTCACTTGATGATTTTGATTGTTGGGTTTCCTATACACAACACAATTTAACTTGTTAAAATAACATTATGTCTCTAATTAAATTATTTCATAATTCATAAAATATTATAAACAACTAACCTTAGATTCATCACTAGTTATTATTTTTTCCCCTTAATCTATCATGTGTTGTTGATGTCCTTGGGAACCATGTAATAAAGTATATTTTAAGTCTTCCTTTGAAGCTTCCTTTTGAAATTGGTGAACCTACATTAACAAAGATAATTAGATTTATAAGGTATAACGACTAATAAGATACAATTAACTCAACATTGTCATGGTTATTTTCCCTTAGAAAATATAATAAATGGAAATATTCACTTACCATGCCCCCGTAAATACTATTATATCCACTAGAGCCTAATTTATGGCATCCAATTCTTGACACCCTAGCTTGGGTTGCTTTCACTGTATCTCGAATGCATCTCTTACCTCGTCCTTGTGCAAATGGCCTATAGTTTGGATTATTGTGGACCTTCCTATTAAACTTGGAATCTTTCATAAGTTCATCCCACGTCACCTTGTATGTGATCCAATATTGATGTCAATACCTCAAGTCTTTTGTCATATTTGACCTTAAATTGTCTCATTTAGAGTGAATGTATTTGTGTGCAATCTCTAGAACACTTTCCTTATCAAAACCAGGATTATCAAAATCTATTATGAAATCTTTAAATATTTATTTTTTTTAGCATTGGTTTGCTTCCTCCAACCCATTTGGATGGTATTGCCAAATAATTGTTCTACACGTTGAAAAATAAAGTGAAAAAAAAAACCGTATTTCATCCTTCAAGACATTTCCTTCTGAAGTGAGAAAAATTGTAACTTCTTGCATTCCTTTTGTAGTTAATGATGATATTTTTGTAGTCTTGGGGGTTACACTAGATGCCCTTATAGGTACATTAGGCACTTTTTCACTTATTTCTTGTATTTACAATGAAATTGTGGAACTGCTAAAAACCCAACAAAAATATGAAACTGTTATCATTTCTAATATAACTATCCTAAACGTAACAAATGAAATTGTAAAAAATTAATATAATTTTACCTGCTCATCTGAGGTATGCCCTTCACTCTCCAATAATGCCATTTCCCATAACTGAATTCATTCAATGATTTCTTGTTTGATTTGAGCATTTTCAGGAGTATCCACACAAACAACGAGTAGCCACTCGTCAATTGAGAAAACCAGACATGAAAGCCTACATAAAGGAATCCTTAGAAAAGGGTGCATCTATCAAATTCCCAAACAACGAGAAACCACTTACAATATAGAAAATTACACATGTAGGCCTACAAAAAAGAACCCTCAGAAAAGGGTGCATCTCTCAAATGCCAAAATTAGGGTTATGTTCCAAACATCAACTTCCCTTATTTTTAGATCAATATATTGCTTGTAAAAAATATAAACCTACTCAATATTCTATAGTTTCAGTTGCTTGAGCAAGCATGCTCAAATTTTTCATGACCTACTATTGATCTTGGGACTCTCCTACCCCTTTCCTAAATTCCTTTGTCGGCTTCTAGGGGTTTCTTCCTTATCCTTTTTGCAGACTCTGTCCTTGCTTTATTTGCATATTTATTCCTTCCTTTGGAAGATTCTACATCCTCCTCTTCATCAATAACTATTGGTTCTTCTAGTCCAGGGTTGAATTTAGCTTTGAAATCTAGCCTCAGTTTATTGATAGGTCTAATATGAGGTTTTCTAAAGTTATGAACCCTAGATTTTGTTTCTCTATTGGTATCACCTGCTTTCTTGCTTGGACACTTTCCCTTTTTGTCTTCTACTACTATATGGCCTAATTTCTCACCTTCTTGTATTTATTTACGCTTCATTTTTATTTCTCTTTCATCAACCCTAATTTATGGTTCACTCATGGGGTTTTATGATGTCTCTTGAATAGGAATTTGATAACTACATTCAACCTCTGGTTCTGGAGATAGCGTTTCGAAAGGGGTTTTAGATTTAGTCTTCTTCTACTTTCTGGGTCTAGGGTTTTGTCCATGTCCTTCATCTCAATTTTTCTACATGCTTACTCAAGTCATGGGTGTATATAATTTTAATCAATCTATGATGGAATATATCATGAGAAAATAACGTAGTTCTAGTTTTGTCCTTAGTAGTCATTTTGAGAAAACTTTGGTGTAAAAAATAAGGGGGATTCGTCTTACTAAAACAAACTAAGTGACATAAAAATATCACGTTATATAAATAAACCTTTGAGTACCTACCTTCACATGTAAAGAACATCAGCATAGTCCTTTGAACATTGGTCCATTTAGGCTTCAACATACTCTAAGGGATTGCAATGCTCCAATTAGGGTTTTGAGAATTTTTCTTCAAGATGAAATTCAAATCTACATTTTGTACCATTTAATTTTTGAACCACCTTTATCCTTCAATAGATAACCATGCGGCCTCTACAATAGAATCTTTAGTGACTACAAACTCTAAATCCCTTACGTTTTTTGTGTTTCCATCAAATGAATTAATGAAGTCATGACACTAGCTTAGATTGTATCCATTAAAATGATGAAAAAATGGCTCCCATCCAACGTTGGTGAAAACTAGTATGAGTTATTGATAAGCTTGGAACCACTCTATGTCATCTTTTTCATATCACTTTATATGGCTAGACTTTCCCATTTCTCAACTACTACTATACCCAACTCTGGTCACAAGTTGTAAAATATCTCCTGTACACTGCAAACTAGTTACCTGGAAATGTTGGGATGGCCTTTTTACAAATAATTGCATTTTTTAGGTTTTATCTTTCAAACCCTCCTCTAATGCTTGGAAACTACTCCATATGTCACATCAAGTAGTAACAAGTCTTAAATTACTTCAAATAATTTTTCATAACTTGAAATCACTAATGTGGCAATTAGAAAAACAAAAAAAAATCAAATCCATATAGGTGCTATGAAAATATTTCTTAGTGCGACCTCTAGGCGTTGTGAAGTATTTTCATAGCACCAGTTGTAGGCACTACAAAAATATTTGTTAGCGCCACCTAACTTCATTAGTTTTTCTCTATTTTTTTGTAAAACTTAGGATAGCCTGAGGTATAACATAAATAAGCCCTTTTGAAATGTCTCTAATCTTTATGCTACCCTTTCATACACATTTTTTTACATAGCCCAATACTTAACCCTTCACTCTTTCTAAATGAATTTTTCAATTGATTCTCAAAAACTTTGGACCCTTTGTGAAGGTACAAACATAGTGCTAACAAGATGAATGAATGAGTGTGGCATGCAAGCATGTAGAGAGGCACCTATTAGAATGAGTTGAATCAGCTAGAGTGGACATGGTGGGATAGCTCATGAGTCAAGTGAGCACAAAGGAGCACAGATGACTATTGAGATGGGTTGGTCCAAACTATCATTTGGGAAAAGTATTTAACATAGAACATTGACCCATTCAAAATGGAAAGATGCAATCTTCTTCAATTTGGAACAATTTCTTGTAAATGTGACAAGAGAGTTAGCTAGGAAACAAGCATTTGACCAAGTACCATTTGGATTATACATGTTAACATGATATGAAGAGTTGGTGAAGGAGTTGGAGGGGCAACGCATAAGTTTATATGGGTTTGGATAGTGTGAAATCACTCAATGTCTAGCATAATTGGGTGGGTCATTTCACAAGTCATGACACAATTTTCTTACATGAAAAAGTGTAGGGAGATAAGTTCTTAAAGAATTCAGACTTCTGTGATCCATAATCTTGTTTGTGAGAACAATTTCGGCAAAATCACATAAAAAATAATTTGTCGACTCGTTTCGAACCAACCAGTGTGGTTCATCGTCAGGACAAGTTGAAGATCTAATCCGAGCGATGAGTTAAATAGGGACATCAGGCCATTCCAACAGCTAAATTTGACTGAGTAATGGTTAAACATGACCTCTAACAGCTAGGTATGACCAGGCCCAAGGGGAGGGACCTAAATTTTATTTAATTATTTTATTTATCTCTTTATTTATTATTATTTATAATTATATAATATTATTACATTATATATATTTATTAATGTTAATATTATTTTACTAATGTATTTATTTACCATTATATAATATTAATATTAATGTAAATATTATTTATTTATTAATTAAATAAATATAATGGTAATATTATTAATTATATACCCATTATTTTATTATAAAGGTCAGATTTAACTCTAGAACCTAAAATTAATTATTATTTTATTTATATATTTATTTATTTATTTATTAATATTATTAATCTTTTTTTGTAGGATGGGGCGGGACTCTCTCCGATTTACATGTCCATTATGTACCCTCAACGGGGAAGGGTAGCCCAAGATTTGAACCCAAGACTTCGGTTCGGTGAGACTTCATTCCATGGCATTGCTGCTTGAGCTATCCTGTGGACTATTAAATATTATTTAAATTTATTAATATTATTCTTTTTAATAGTATATATTACCATATGAATAAATTTTTTAATCATATTTAATTAATATATTAGTATATATTAATATTTACCATTCTATTATTATTAATTATAATAGTATTATTCATTTAAATTATAGAATAAAATATAATGGTAAATATTATTATCAAATACCATTATTTTATCAAAATAAATTTAACCTAGAACTTAATTAAAACGAAGAAACTATTATTTTTATTTTATTATATATTTATTTAATTTATTTATTATTATTATATTATTAATATTAATATTACTATTATGCTAAACTAATAAAACTATAAACTACTATCATAATATTAAGATATAGTAGTTAATAATATTATCAGTAATATTAACTCTTAGCTAATATTACTAGCTCATAATTTGAGTCATACTTCTTATTTTTTATTTAAAGGACTAATATTATTATTACTAGGGCTAATATCGTATTATTTATAATAGTTCATGTTATAACTTTATCATAAGGATAATTTCATTTTCTAGGAAAAGGGTTCAAAAGATTCAAGAATTATTAATTATAAATTCCAAACCGGATTAAGGGAGGATAAAGGATAACACGAAACAAAAGAAAAGCGGGAATGAGGAGGCTAGGAAGACAGGGCTAGGATCCAACAACTACTAATCTTCCAGCCATCATCCCTATTAAGATTTTTAGGCCCTTTTTCGATTTCAAGGGCCTCTCTAAACTTCTGATGGTGAAACTGTGCAACCTTTGCAATGACACGAGCCTCTTCAATACAGACATGATGTTTAGTCTTCTCAGCATGCTCTGTAAGGGCTGAGGACTTGGCCCTTCCATGCCTTAAGTCTGTCGAATGCTCATTAATCCTTTGATTAATAGAGTGACCGATCTCACCAATGTATGGTGTCCCACAGGAACAGGGAATGACATAGACGCCCTTCATGTCTTTAGGGTCGATAGGATCTTTTACAGATCTAAGGGAGCCACGGATGGTATTAAGAGGTCTAAAGGTTGCGGGGACATTGTGCTTCTTCAGAATCTTGGCGATCTTATCAGTGGTTCCTTGGATGTAAGGCAGGTGAACCCCCATGACACGATCTTTAAGATCTTTTTGGATTAAAGGCTCCTTATGGGCCTTGAGGAAGGCTTTCTGACCCAAGTGTCTACTGTAACCATTTTTAACAAAGACATCTAGGAGATGAGCCCTCTCCTTTTCCAAGCTCTTTTCATCAAATATTCTCACAGCCCGGGTAGCAAGCGTGCTAAGAACGCCCAACTTCTGCATGGGGAAATGATGGGAGCTAGCATGCAGATATTGATCAGTATGAGTTTTCTTTTGAAAAACCTGGCGAGAAAAGGAACCATCCTCATTCTTAGAGATGAGAACATCCAGGAACAGAAGACATCCATTGACTTCCTTTTCCATAGTGAATTTAATGGCGAAGGACTGGTTATTGAGATGACGGAAGAAAAGATCTAACTCAACATGACCATGAGACCAAACAACACCTGTGTCATCTACAAATCTCTTCCATAGCTTCGGTAAGAGACGAGAGGAGGCCAAAGCTTTGGACTCAAAATCCTCCATAAAAATATTAGCGACAACAGGGGACAAGGGGGAGCCCATGGCAACTCCGCAGGTTTGCTCATAGAACTCTCCTTCGAAGCTGAAAAAGGTGGAAGTAAGGCACATCTCAACCAACCAAGCAGTATCAGGGTCAGTAAGCATTTTGATAACCTCCATGGCCTCATTGATGGGAATACAAGTGTATAGGGAGACCACGTCGAAACTTACTAGAATGTCCTCAGGTTCAAGCTTAATTCTCTTAAGATCATCAATAAATGAGGCAGAGTTTTTGATGAAAGACTCTGTGCGACCAACTAATGGTCTCAGCTTCAAGGCAAGGAATTTGGCAAGGAGGTAAGTAAGACCACCTATGGTATTGAAAATGGGTCTCAAGGAACCCCTTCCTTGTGGACCTTTGGAAGGCCATAGATCCTAGGTGTAATGGGGTTACCCTCTATGAGTTTCTGGGACAGAGGATTAGTGGAATTACATGACTTGATCACAAGAGTGACCGCTCTAGAAACCCTTTTAAGAGGATTTTTAGAAAAATTTTTATAGCTTCCACTATTGCAAAGATGATCAAGCATATTATTTCGGTAATCCTCTCTGTCAAGGATGATGACAACCCCTCCTTTATCCTCTTTCAAGACAACGACATCACGATTCTGGTTTAAGGTTTTCAGAGCCTCAACCTCAGCTTTGCTGATATTACTCCGGGGAGGTTTTGCTCTCCTCAGGGCCACAGCACAATCTTGCCTAATCGTGTCTTTAGTCTTATCAGGAAGGTTCTTAATGCCAAATTCCACGTCGCAGATGATGTCTTCAACGGGAATTTTTCTAGGAGCTAAGGCAAAATTTAGACCTTTTCCTAAGAGACTGAAAACTGAAGGGGAAAAGGAAAAGCTGGACAAATTGATCACCTTATTGTCCAGAGGGAGATGACGAGAAAATCCTCCAAGGTTATAATTATTGTTTTTAAGAGATTCCTTACTATTTTTATTATTGTTACTATTTTTATGGAAATTCATATTCTCATTCCAAACAACTCCCTTATTATTATAATAATTATATTTATTACTATTCACTTTACTATTATTAAAATTATTTTCTTCATCTTTGCTCAGATTATTATCACTATTAATTTCCTCCTTCCTAGTTACCATATTATCATAGTTACCATCATCATTATAATTCCTATTACTAATATTATTATTATTTGCTTTACTATCATTGTAGTTAATAACATTAAACTTATTAATACTATTATTGTCATTACTATTACTATCAATAATATTGTTATCATTTGTCATACTATTATTATAACCCATAGTACTCTTATAATTCTTATTCTTATTATAATTATTATCAATTTTATTATTATTGCAGATGATAAAATTGGCAAACTCACCTATGCATAAACCAGAAGGGTTATTAACCAGTATACGATCACCAATTCTGCTCAAACGAGGAGACGCACTCGAACCGTCATTGCTAAGATCCGCAGAGACCTTACCCTTGCATGCTAGCCCGCCACCATACTCCATCTGCTGAGAGTAGTTCCGATACCTTCTGTTCAAAGACTTACCATCACAATTCGGGGCTGAGAGAACCACAACAACCGCACCCACCGCAGCAACCGCACCCATCATGGATCGACCGGAGCCGCAGAGCGGAGGGGAGGCCCGCAGAAGAGAGGGGCTTGACCCACCAACCGCACGGAGAGGATGAGAGCCAATATCAGTGTTGGTCGAGGGTGGAGATTGGATCGGTTTACCGCGCGGACTGGTATCATTACCGGATTCAATGCAGGGGGGCAGGGACGATAAACTAATCTCCACGCGATCCCTCGATTTTTCAGAGCAGGAGGAGGGCGGATCAGAGCAGATCAATACAGGAGTGCCTAAAACCCAAGACTTGAGGAAAGAAACCTGGCTTATCGAGACTCGACTGTTCGATTGAGGATCCAAAGATAAATCAGAGTGCGAAGTCGAACACCTGGAAAGTTTAAGAAACTTGGCGGATTGCTTGAGCTTGAGTAACTCCTCCAATCGCTGGGATTTAAGAGCCGAGCAAGCATCGATCCTTGTCCAAAGGGGTGCGGGGAAAAGACTCGGAAGCTCAAGATGTGTAGCCAGAAGAAGTTGGGAAAGATGGTCTAGATTCTTCCTTACTCTACAAATTTCAGATCTAACCAACCCTAAGCTCGCCCTAAGAAAAATGCCATGATTCCTGGGAATATTAAGGTTATGCTTAATAAGGGCAAAGTCAGGAATAACTGAGGAATCCCTGCATCGGTTAAGAAATGCCAGATCGGACTTCAATTTGTGACCTGCATGTGTGCCCGCTCGAAACGATGAACTTTCTTTGCAGTGGCATCTCCGTGCAAGGATATTATTAAAGAATTCAGACTTCTGTGATCCATAATCTTGTTTGTGAGAATAATTTCGGCAAAATCACATAAAAAATCATTTGTCAACGCATTTTGAACCAACCAGCGTGGTTCATCGTCAGGACAAGTTAAAGATTCGATCTAAGCGATGAGTTAAATAGGGACAGCAGGCCATTCCAACAGCGAAATTTGACTGAGTAACGGTTAAACAGGACCTCTAACAGCTAGGTATGACCAGGCCCAAGGGGAGGGACCTAAATTTTATTTAATTATTTTATTTATCTCTTTAT
>APFE031150682.1:90179-264519 GCA_000404065.3 Pinus taeda | reverse complement strand
CCAAAAAGTAACCTACGAAGGTAGAAATCCTTCCTATTTATGCACTATGAGGGGCCTCAGCAGCCCTCCTTAACTCAAGGGGCTCGGCTGTTCAAACTGCTAGTAAACAGTCACTTTTCACCAAGCTACTCAGCTACCTTTAGGATTCATTTTGGTGGCCTGCTGAGCTCCGATTTGAGGGTGGAGATTTTGAGGAAGGGCCATTTGATGCAATAGACATCCTACCTACGAATCCTCATCCTTGTTCCTTCATGCTTGGCTGCCATATGGCTCATAATTGCTTGGCTTTGTTCCAAAATTTGTCCAAAAAACCTTAAATAACCATGTATTAGCCTTCTTGGTAAAGTGACCACCCTCATTCGTTTAACTAACATAAACATACTCAAAAAACATGCATAAACTATGAAAAATGGTGGATTGATCAAGAAAAATTAGGCAAAATGAGCCCAATAAGTTACCCAATTTGGGGCTCATCATCACCCCCTGCTAAATGGGTTGCTCATCCTCTGAGCAACTAGTCTAGCTCCTCATCTTTGATTGCCTTGAGCGCCTCTCTCACATCCCAGGCCTCTGAGGTGATATCTTCTTCACGATCATGAAATCCAACCTTTCTTTCCACTTCTTCCCACTATCTGTGTTCCTCCTCTTCTTTGCCTCCTTCCAGGAGCCCCAAAGCAAAGGAGGACTGAACTTGAGGCCGATCCAGTTGGCCTGAAGATTCTTCATGGACTGTTTGTAGAGAGGTACGCTTGCCAAGGCCTCCCTCATCCTTGTTGGGGTGTGGTATTCTCTAATCTTTAGGCTATGGGATAGTGCGTTCCACCTTCATGTGCAAGCATGAACACAATTATCCCCCAGTAGTCTCTCCATATCCTCAAAATGGGCTATGGCTTGAGCTTGTCGTCCCATGTAATCTAGTAGGGCCTAAGAGTCATTGGCCAAGTGCTGGTGGGCAGATATTAATGCTAAGGGATCCTCTGATTCTGCTCTAATCAATAGTGGTTCCTATAGTTCCCTATCCATAACATTCCAGACCTCTGCTACCCTCTTTTCTACATGATTTAGCCAAGAGGTCATGGCCATAAGTTGCACATCTCCTACTGCAGCGTTGGGGTCCCACAAATTCATGTTGGGAAGGGCCAAATTATGTAGGTAGAACTCTAATAGTTTGGCCTTGTCCTCTGATGAGCCGTTGTCACATAAAGTCATGAATTGATGGTAATTTTGAAATGGAGTGATGCCCCTTTGGGCCAAGGTGTTGATCTAAAACTGCAACCACTAATCCTTAAGGTATAGGGTGTATGATTTGGTAGGTTGCCTACACTACAGAGCTTCCATCGCCCAGCTGGCCATGCAGGCCAGTTGGGTTTCCTTTTCTTGGATCTGTTGCTTTAGATACTGTATCTCTTGGGCTGCTTGCAATTCCTTTTCCTGTAACTATCTGGTCAGTGCCTCAATCTCAGCTTGCAACCCATCTTTTCCCTGTTTTTCATCAGGGGTCTCTTTGTCTGTTGTGGGCTCCTCCTGTTGCTGCTGTTCTCCCAAGGTGTGGGGCCTATCTTCCTTAAAGTGTCCTTGTGACTGTAGCTACTGTTTAAGCAGCTCATTTTGTTCCTGTAGCTTGGCCCACTGGCTACTTTCTACATGTCGTACCATAGCCAATTCTTTCCTTACCTCTTTTAGTTGCTCCTCCAAGGGACCTATATCTGCCACACCCTTGGACTTGGCGATTTTCATCCAAGTGTGGGTCCTCACTCTCTCCTCTTCTAGTGCAAAGAATAGTGGCACTGCCAACTTTTGGGGAATTATCTTCCCGGTCTCTAAGATGTTATAGTAGGAGCCCAAGTTGGGTTGGGGGCTTGGTTCCACAATGTTCTCAGTCTTCTCTTCCTCCTGGGATGACCTAGCTGCCTTTTCTTCCTGGCCAACATTTCCTGTAGAATTGTCTCAGCATCCTATAGAGAGGTCTTTGTGTCCATCATTTCAATCCTTTCTCTCCAGGTGGACGTCTTCGAGCTGCCCTGTTCATAGGTGATGGATTCCCTTGAGGGAGACCTTTCCTTATGTTTAATTGGGGTGTCCACAATTGTAATTGTCTCTTTTGACTGTGGCTGGGGTCTGCCAGCTTTTATCCTCGTGCTCATTTTTGCCTTGAAATACATGGAAGGCTCCCTTTTCCACTTCCCTTTTTGCTGTGGAGATGTGCATAAGGTAGCCAGCAAAGCTACTGCCTCCCTGGCCAAAATATCGGGTGATTTATCCTTTTGTTTCTCTGTTTCTAGACTTCCTGTAGAAAGTCTTTTGTTGACTATTTTCAGGCTTCCTGTAGAAACTCTTTTTGGACTTCCTGTAGAAAATGTTTTGGCCTGTTTGGCTGGATGTGGCTTTCCTTTTAATTCCTATTTGGTGGCCTTGGTTGTGCCCTCCTTTGTTTGGACTTTTTCAGTCCTCTCTGCTCTCTTCTGTAGTCGTTTCTGCCTGGGTGTTTTCGCCATAGTTCCTCCCACAGTTTTAGGCTCTGCAACTTGGACTTTTCCTCATTTCTCTTCTTGATCTTTCTGTGGTGGTCTGTCCTGTGTTTCTTTATCACTGGCTTTCTCTCCTGCCTCAGTGTTTTCCTTTTCTTCACTGCTAGATGAGGTGATTTCCTCGGCCAGAATTCTTATATCGTCATCTCCAGACATGTTGCGGAAAATTTCCCAGGAGAGGGGGACAGTGTAGGTATGGAGGGCATCTTCCACTAGAAGCTTGACGAGCCGATGATGGGCTAACTAATCCGGTGTCCCTTCCTTCAATTTTTTGCCACACTCAATTAATGATTGCAAAAGAAAATAAGGGATACTCAACTTCTGTTATGGGGGTAAATCCATCCTATGTCTGAGTTCACTCAGCAACTGGAAATGATAGCCGTAGACAATACTGAATCGCCCCTCACATGGAATGTATTTCATGATTTGGAGGCTAAATTCACTCCAAAAAGAATTTAAGCTGGCTCTCTGGGCACCATTCTTATCTTCTGCAAACTGTTCCTCAAGTAGGAAGAATTCTTTCTTGGCTTTTTGGCCTAATGCCCTCTCCTCTTTGCTCCAGGGTACCCCCAATGGCAGATTAGTAACTCGACTAATGAGTTCAGGGGTAAGCTTTAAGGTCAACCCTCTAAAATTCACAATGGCCAGTGTATTTGATTTAGGTTGCAGGGACATTAAGAATTCCTCCGTTATTTCATCATCATGTTCCTGAATTTTGTCGCAAAAAGTCATCCAGTTGGCATGGGTGAAGAGGTCCACCACTGCGGGATGTTCTCACAATTTCCTGGAATTTGAGGGTTCCTTTCTGATAAACCCCCTTAGCATGGTGAGAGTGCTCTGTTTCAATGCTTTGAGCAGAAAGGGATTGCTATTTTATGGCTTCCTCCTTTGAACTTCAAGACAGGATCTCTCAGGTGTTTATACTTTAACTTCGCACCAATTTCCTGGCTCTACTATTTTTGCTGCCCAAAACTCTAATGTCCGTGTATGGAGGGAGAAATTTGATTTCCACAGACAGGGTATAACACATCAATTTTTACTCCTAGCATACATACAAATGTGCAGATTCAAAAAAAAAAAAATTATATACAGGTGAGCCCTCATAGCGCATAATCTTTTCTATAGGAGGATTTTTCTTAACATGAACTATGGAGGAGAATTTTGACGCAGAACCAACTGAGAAACTTCGTGAAACACACAGGAAACTGCTGCTTTCAACTCACAGGCAGACTTACCTCTAATTCTCCTACTCCAGACAGTTCAATTCACCACCTTTCAAAATATACCATTCAGGGAAGTGTGCTTTCAAGCCTACCTCTCTTAGAACTCTGAATTTGACGCAGAAAAGTCCAAGTTTCTCTGCTCCAGAAGGCTATGTCGTACTTCTTGTAGAATTTCTTCCTATAGAATGCTCAATCGGCTTCTGTAGGATGTCACTGCGCCTCTGAACGAGCTCGGTACGAGGGAGAATTTTGAACCAGGCCGAAAAGCTCGGTGGACGATGACAGGTTAACAGATTGCGGAAGCGGAGGACGAATACTTCGGCCAAGGGCGTTGCAAGTGCAAATGAACAGTGGGTGTGTGAGTCTTCAGCCAAGCATTTTTGAACTGCGGCACAATTCGTGGTGAGGGGGTGAGGTGGCCGGACTAAACCATTATCCAACGTCATGACCATCATTTCTCTACGTGTCCCTGGCCGCCATTACCTCCCCTCTGCCATTAACCACCGCCACCACTGTCAGTCCGCCGATTGTCACCGACTAGACACTCCACACGTGTCTGCTGCATGGCTCGTTGGCAAGTTTGAACATAACTGATCTTGTTTAGATCCCCCGAAGCAGTGTAACTGGTTGAGGGTGGCCAGTTGACTAGCCACCGAATTCGTTCAATCCAACCATTTTCACAGACATGTAGTCTTTTTGAAATATGGTTTATGTAATTGAAAAATAAGGTTAGAAACTTACCTGCGTGGCCATGGATGCGTTATGCAGACTTTGGTCTCAGAACCACTACCTCGCTTACTGTTGCCTCGTGCACGGGTGCTAGAGCCCATTCTTTCATTTGTTGAAGCTGCATGCATGGCTTTGGAACCCGATCTTTCAGTTGTAAACACTGCATGCACAGGGTTTGTCTGGTCTTAGCTATTGATGATGTTCTCACGTCCAGGAGGAGTCTTCTTACGCACTCCTTTTGTTGGTTTCTGCTACCCCTACCTCTAGAGTATGTTTTCCAGAGGGATCAACCGCTACAAGATTCCTGTAGGATGTCCCGTAGCTGCTTCTCCTCCTGGGATGTAGGCTAAACGAGCAGGATTATGATCACTGATGAAGAGTCTCGATGGAGCTTGGACAGGTAGGGTGTGCGAGACTTTGCTGCTTGACCTTTCACTTGGAATTTTTCCCTTTTTTTTCTTGCTGTAAATCTGAGGAAACAGGGTTTCTGGTATGACTTATGCAGGAACACACACCCAGGTGGGTGACAGAGGTGCTAAGAGATGGAACAGGGTGCCACATGGTGTTGGATTGAATAGAGGGGTGGCTGCAGGACTAACAAACTGATCCCAACCATCAAATTCCCTTTCAACATTGAATTTGGCTCGTTCGAAGGTTCTAAAGGATGTTTCCTATAGAAATTCAGAACTTCCTATAGAAAATCTTGGAACTTCCTGTAGAAAAGCCCAGAACTTCCTGTAGAAAGCCCAATCTTGACCTGAATGTGACCAAATCCTAAGAGAGGTGAGTGGCCATGGAAGGAGTGTCTGAAGGGATGTCCTGGAGCTTGGTACGGACTCATGTCCTCATTTTGCACGCCCCTCTTTTCCTACAAAGTATTCACTGCAACCTGCAATTTTTCACAGAGATTGGTCCTATTTTCTTTTTTCTTTTTTTTTCTCTTTTTTTCTTTTTTTGATTAGATAGCTAGGGCACCTCAATGAGGTTTTTACCATTGCTATCTGCCCTGGGCGCCTCGAAGAGGTTTTCACCCAAGGATCTTCTTATTCCATTTTTTTTATTTTTCTAGAGACAGCTGGGGCACCTCCATGAGGTTTTCACCCTCACTGTCTGCCCTAGGTGGCTCAGAGAGGTTTTCACCCAAGGATATTTTTATTCTGTTTTTTTTTTTTTGATGATTAAGGTGTGGGTGGAATAGAGGCAGAGCCCTGCTCCACTACCAGCACTGATTTTTCCAAATTTTCTATGAACTCCTTCCTCAAAAGAGGTTTTCTGTAGATTTTCAATCGATGCCCATTGACGAGCATGGGGATGGCTTCTTCATCAATGGTCCTGATGAGGACTGAACCATTGTCATTGCATTTCTCCACTTTATATGGTCCTAACCATCTTGTCCTTAGCTTCCCTTTGAAGTCCCTGTATCTTGAATCATACAGCAGCGCCCAATCTCCTGGCTGGAATTGCTTTTCATTAAGGTGTCAGTCATGCCATATCTTCCTCTGAAGTTGGACTACTTCTGAGTGGAGGAGGGCCTGCATTATTTGTTCATCTAATCCATTCAGCTGCAGTAATCTTTCACGTTGAGCATGGCTGAGATCTAGGTCCAGCTGAGCTGCCACCCTCAATGTGTTGTACTCAAACTCTATGGACAACAAAGCTTTCTTACCATAGACCATCTCATAAGGTGTGAAACCTATTGTAGTTTTCCAAGTGGTGTTGTAGGCCCAGGTGGCCTCAACAAGGAGATCTGCCCAATCCTTTCTGGTGCTACTCACCACCTTAGTCAAAATATCTTCCAATGCTCTATTAGTGACTTCAACCTACCCATTTGCTTATGGATGATACTGGGTGGAAGTTTTGTTCTTAATATTGTGATGAGCAAGCAGGTCTTCATTCAAGTTAGAGGTGAACTGGCTTCCTTGATCGGTGACTAACTCTGTTGGGTAGCCAAACTTGTAGAAGATATTTTCCCTTAAAAACTCAGCCACTTTTTCTTTTTTCACTGCCTTGATTGCCTTTATTTTTTCCCACTTTGTTAGGTAGTCAGTGCACACAATGATGTAAGACCTTTGCTTTGAAGGAGGGTTGATAGGACCCACAAAATCCATGCCCCACTTCTCAAATGGCTCGAAGGTCACTTGAGGTTGGAGGGGAATTTCATCCCTTGGAGTCGGTTTCCCCATCCTCTGACATCTGTCACACTGGTGGATGTATCTTCTGACATCTTGATGAAGAATAGGCCAATAGTAGCCTCCCTGTAGAATTCTGAAGGCAGTCATTTTTTCTACAAAGTGGCCTCCACAAGGCCTATCGTGATAGGTTAGGAGGATGTCAAAGACTTCCTCTTCCCTAACACAACACCTCAAGATCTGATCTAGGGCAAGTTTAAACAGGTTTCCCTCGATCCAAGTGAATGGGGCACTCTTCCTCACGATTCTGCTCTTCTCCTTTGAGGATAGATGCAGAGGGAACTGTGCTGAGACCAAGTAATTTGCTATATTAGCAAACCATGGAGAGAGTACTGAGATAGCAAACAAGTGTTCATCTGACATTTGGTCATCCATTGTCCCTTCTTCACCTACAGGCAAATCCAACCTAGATAGGAAGTCAGCAACAACATTTTCCTTACCTAGCTTGTCAACAATAGTCAAATCAAATTGTTGCAACAAAAGTAACCATCTATTGATATGAGAATTTACATCAGGATTATTCATTGAATATCTAATTGCAGCATGATCAGTGTGTACAAATGTTTGATAACCCGTGATGTAGTGTCTGAACTTGTTCAGGGAATGGACTACAGCCAGGAACTCTTTCTCGGTTATAGTATAGTTCATCTCTACCTTGGACAAGTTTTTGCTCACAAAGTATATGGCATATGGTAGTTTCTCCTCAACTTGTCCTAAGGCTGCCCCTATGGCTTTGTTCGAGGCATCAATGTGGATGTGGAATGGTAGGGCCCAGTTTGGACCTCTCAAGATCGGGGCAGATACTAGCTTAACTTTTAACTCATCCAGAGCCCCTTGGTAGTCATTAGTCCATTTAAACTCAACATCTTTCCCTAAGAGGCTAAACAATGGCGAGGCTAGCTTACTGAAATCTTTGATGAATCTTCTATAGTATCCTACCAAGCCTAGAAAACTTCAAACATCTCTAACCTTTTGAGGAGGTGGAACCTTTTGGATGATAGCGATCTTGTTAGGATCCACTTGCAATCCTTGCTAAGAAATGGTATGACCTAGCACAGTCCCTTCAGTCATCAAGAATTCACATTTTTCGGGACTGAGGTATAGGTTCATCTCAATACACTTGGCTAAAACTTTTCCCAGGTTAGTCAATGCTTCCTAGAAGTTGGACCCATAAGGAGTAAAATCATCCATATAGATTTCCACCTATTCATGAACTAGTTCAGCAAATATGCTCAATACTGCTCTCTGGAAAGTGGCAGGAGCATTACACAACCCAAAGGGAAGGACCCGGTAAGAAAAGGTACCCCATGGACAAGTGAAGGTGGTCTTATCTTGGTCTTCCGGGTTGATTTGGATCTGGTTATACCCGTTGAACCCATCTAGGAAAGAGAAGAACTTCTTCCCTACCAGTCCATCCAACACTTGATCTATGAAAGGAAAAGGGAAATGGTCCTTCTTGGAGGCTTTCTTAAGTTCTCGGTAATCTACACAGATTCTCCACTTCACATTTTTCTTAGGCACAAGTACTAGAGGTGAGGCCCACTCACTATCAGAGATAGGGTAGATGAATCCTGCATCCAACAATTTTTGCAATTCTTCCTTGACGATGTCTTTAAGGGCTGGATTCATTCTCCTCTGAGGCTGCCTGACTGGTTTACAACCCTCTTTAATGTAAATGTGATGGGTACAGACTGAAGGGTGGACTCCATTCATCTCCTTATAGCTCCAAGCGAAAGCATCGAAATGGTTTTTCAATAAGCTACACAACTCCTTCTTCTGGGAGGGAGATAAGGAGGAGCTGATCTTTAAGGTTCTTTCAGGGCCAAATTCCACATTCTTAACTCTAAGAGAGGTTGGATCAATCACATAGAGATCCACTAAGGCACGGGCTTGGGTATCCTCCACCAACTCCTCTAATGACAGTGCACCAGGAGGTGGGCTTTGGATCAAATTCTCAATCAAGTCATCCTTGGTTTGAGGCCCTCCCCTGGTGGCTTCTGTTGTGCACAAAGGTGCAAAATAGACCTCGTCCTCATCTCCCTCTTCCAACCAGGGAGGTAGGTCATGTTATAGCAAAGGTTGGGTAGGAGGATAGAGGACTAGCTGCTTAGACATAGGCCCATTCTTGATGGTCATGCTCTCAGCTCGACAACTGATGTAAGCATCCGTAGTAGCTAACCAAGGCCTTCCCAAAATGAGGGGGTACCCAGTGAGTTTTGCCTTTGGCTGAAGGACCAAGAAGTCCGCAGGGTACTCCCAAGTCAATAGAGACCAAGACATCTTCCACAATCCCTTTGGGAGTCACGATGGAGTGGTCTGCTAACTACAGCATTGTCGAGGTCTTCCTCAAGGAACTCTGAAGGTTGAGTTTGAGCATAGTGTCCCTGGTCATCACATTAATGGCCGCCCCTAGATCAATCAAGGTGTGGGGGATTATGGTGCCATTGATGTGGACATCAACTATAAGACTCCCAGGATCCAAATATTTTGGACAGATCACTTGCCCCAACATTAGATCGGACAGTTGTCCTATGACATTGATAGTCTGGGCATCTCTCTTGCGCCTTCCTGGGTGCCTGAAACACTTCTCCTTGATCAATTTGTTGTATATCAGTACATCTTTTATGGCTTGGAGAAGGGGTATTTTCACACACAACTGCTTAAGTTCTCCCAGAAGTTTAGTCTTCTCTGGGTTTGGTTGCGTGGTTACTGTTAGTCCCTCAGGAAACGGTGGAATGTCTTTGGGTTCACTTTACTATTTTTCTTCCTCATCCTCTGGGGGAGGGAGTTGGCAATCTGGAAGGACCTTCCCAGATCGCAGGTTGATCTCCTGGATCTCCACAACATAGGTAGGGTATGTTGTATCCCTAGTGTATACCTGCTAGGCCTGTCTGTTGTTGGGGTTCGGGTTCAGCTGCAGGCATCTAGGGTTGTCTTGGAGGAGCAGGAGGTAATGGTTGTGGTTGAGTAGGTGGCGGAGGCAAAATGGTGGGAAGAGAGTTGTATTGGGACCTCCACCCCTGTTGAAGTGCATTCCACTAAGTTTGTGGCTCGACAGGTGAGGGAAACAAATGAGTAGGAGGTTGAGTATGGTATTGAGATGGATAAACGGAGGAGGTGCGGACCAGGAAGGATGAGCAGGGGGACCCCAAGAAGGTATATGAGTAGATTTGTTGGGACTATAATAAGCTTGGGATGTCCTTTTCATCCCCTGTTGGTAAGGTCTGGGCCCATGTGGCCTCCTTTGGTTGAGGAAGTAGAGAGGTTCAACGATTGCCTCAATCCCTAGGTACATGGCTTTAAATCTGGGTAAGGTTGGGCATTGGTTTGTGGGGTGGTCTTCCTCACAAACAAAGCATACCTCTACTGAGTGTAATGGACACTCGTTCTTAGGGTGCTTCCTCGTACATCTGGGATAGAAAATGGCCAAAGCCTTCTCAGCTTCCTCTTTCTTTTGTTGGATTCAGAAAGTATCAAGTTGCATGGTAATGGTCTATCTCATCTCACTTTTGAGGTCTTCCATCTGATTAGCAAACTCATGCTTGGAGAAGGTGGTACTAGCTAAAAGTGGATTCCCCTTACCTCTTTTTCGGGTTGCCCTAGAATGGTTTCTAAACACAGATTTATGTCTTCATAAGGTAGTTAGTAGATATCCCCTCTGGCTAGCAAATGAAGGGTATCTAGAAGGTCCTCAGGGACTTGTCGGAGCAGAACCAGTTTCAGAGATTCAGGGTCAAGTGTGCACCTGGCCCATTTATAACTAAGTTGGAACCTTTCCTCGTAGTCTTCTAAAGATCCATCATTTCCCATGAAAGATCTTTCCCTTTGGTTCCTTTGACCTACAGTAATCCCGGTATTTGTTGTTAAAGGCTTGCTTCATCTTAGCCCAAGTAGTGATACTATTTCTAGGTAACCCCATGAACTAGCGTAGTGCTTCATCCTTGAGGGTAGAAGGAAAGAGTTTCAACTTTTGCTCGTCTTCGGCATAGTCATAAGTTCGACACAGGACAACAAACTCAAACAAGAAGGTATCAGGGTCTTCAGTGGTCAATCCATGGAAGTGAGGTAAGGCTGAGGGACTTATGTTTTTCATTTTCATGTCCCCATTGGTCTCTCGGATGGGAAAGGCACCTTCTACTCTCTTGTTATATCCTATATCGTTTCTGTGTTCAGCCATGGTCTCGAGAGGGATGTTCCCTTGCTCTTCTTCTTTTATAAGATCTTCGTATATCTTAGGGGGTTCACCTATAGGTTCTTCTAGGTCATGGCCACCAAAGAAGAGAGAAGGGTGACTCAGTGATGTGGTGGGGGTGTTGGGTAGGAATTTTCCGGTATTGTCCCTGTTCCTACGAGGCATGAAATGAAAGATTTTTGGCTGCTTTTTGCTTTTCTTTTCTTTTTTTCTTTTTTTTTGTACCTGCAAAACTGAAGGAGATTGAATTGCATCTAACTTGCTGAAATGAAAATGCAAGATTGAAATGAAATCAGGAAAGAACTAATCTATGTTGCTGAAATTAAATTGCAGGAATGGAATGCTAGTCTACTTTTGCGGAAATGAAATTGCAAAATGGAAATGAAATAAACTACTTAGCAGAAGGTTGTGGTAGAAAATAGAAGAAAAGCAGCAATCAAAAATATTCTGATGCTTCCCCGGAAATGGCACCAAAAATAATGGTGGGCTCTAGTATTGCAGCAATAATGCTGCAACTCCTGGGACTCCCTTCTTTACTCTTATCAACCCGGTAGTTCGTAACAAACTTGGAAGCGACGGTGTTGTATGCAAAAGTACTAGCTCTTGCCGCAGCTGTCACTTGGTCAGCTGGCACAAGTTCGCTAGGGGCTTAAGCCAAATTCTATGAGCTCTGAGAAGAAGCTTTTTAACTGATGGACGAACGTTAACTCAAAGGAAGCTAATCTACTTGCAGAAAGAAACTAAAAAGCTGAAAGGAAATGCAAACCCTAGCAAACCCTAATTTTACCATCTAGCCCTACTGATGCGAAAAAGAGGATGCAAGCTACTGAAAGAGGTGCCATTACTTCTATGAAGGTAAAATACATGTGCCTAAGCTACTTCTATCTGAAGAAAACATCTTTTTGTATTTTTGAATGAGTTGTCAGAATTATTATGCATGTGCTTTCACTGTTTTTGACTGTGCAGAGGTGGATCGATGAGAGGAAATGCTTGCAAGAGGTTGGGAAGGTTCAGAGAGGGCCTAAGGGGTCCCTAGCGCCCTTCCAGAGAGTTTCATAGAGTTTTTCGATCAAGAAACTGCTTTCGTGAACTTCTACAGGAAGTCTACAGGGGTTTTACAGGATGTTCTGGAATTTCTACAAGATGTCTGTAATTTTCTACAGGATGTTCAGAAATGGGATTTTGGAGGATGGATGGAGGAAGAAAGATGAAGGAGTGGGTATGGAGGTGAGATATGAGTGTGAGGAGGTCCAGGATTTGGGGAATGGAGCTGAGAAGTGGCGAGGATGGTTGGATTTTTTCAAGGAGAGGTAGAGCAATGTTGCACAAAAATATGGGAATTTAGGGCAAAGTGAGGAAATGGCAAACGTGAGGCAAGAATCCAGGTTGGAGGATGGAGCAGGTAGGATTGGTGGATTATGGGTAGATAAAGAAGGATAACAGGTGCTCTGCAGGTTGTTTTTCAAATGGAACAAACAAGGACTTGGAAAATCAAAGACCTAGTTACGTTAGTCTATTCTGACCTAGACAACAGCAAAGAAATGGAACAAAAGTTTATCTGCAATGGAATCAGATGAAATAACTATGCAACTAAGCAATCATAACCCTAAGCATGCAACCAAAACTGATATCAAATTCATCAACTAAGAATCTAACACTACTAATTGCATGGTGAAACAAAGACAATGTTTTTGTTGGCAGCAATGTCACCTTTGTCCCAGCTCACGATCCCACTGAGGGAGAGGTGAGATCAGAGGTGCTTGATGGAATTTTTCTAAATATCTTCCATGTTATTAATCTATCAACTAAATCTGAATGTGAAAAGCCTATCTAATCATCAGCCATGACCTATGTAACCAGCAAGATGTTAATCTACTTAACAGAAATTATTTTGCAAAGACATAAAAAGCAAATAACAGTACATGAAGGAAGCCTTGGCACTTGGGTTGGTCCCAACCCCAAGAGCTATAGGCTCCTAAAAAGAACTCAGAACTGATGCTAAATAGATCTGCTTTCCATTACCCAAAAATAATCATGTCTCAAGAAAGTTATACAACAGCAGCTATGAAAATGATCTGAGAAAATAGTAGCACTATAGTGCAAAATACAATAGTCCAAAAAGTAACCTATGAAGGCTGAAAGCCTTCCTATTTATGCACTATGAGGGGCTTCAGCAGCCCTCCTTAACTCAAGGAGCTCGGCTATTCAAATTGCTAGTAAACAGTCACTTTTCACCAAGCTGCTCGACTGCCTCTAGGATTCGTTTTGGTGGCCTGCTGAGCTCTAAGTTGAGGGTGGAGATTTCGAGGAAGGGCCATTTAATGCAAGAGACATCCTTCCTACGAATCCTCACCCTTGTTCCTTCATGCTTGGTTGTCATCTGGCTCATAATTGCTTGGCTTTGTTCCAAAATTTGTCCAAAAAACCTGAAATAACCACGTATTAGCCTTCTTGGTAAAGTGACCACCCTCATTCATTCAACTAACATAAACATACTCAAAAAACATGCATAAACTATGAAAAATGGTGGATTGATCAAGAACAATTAGGCAAAATGAACCCAATAAGTTACCTAATTTGGGGCTCATCATCTAGTTTTGCATCTATTTACATTTCTTTGTGGAATAAATTCAAGTTGCAGGATCTTACCAAATGATAAATAGAAATAAGTTGAGTAGGAAACTCACTTCATTATTGCAACAATATGTTGATTTTAGCTTTGCAATTACAGTGTTCTTAAGCGAAATTTGATAGATGGAATGCATGCCTGAGCATGAGATGCATGTGATGTTGGCTTGGGAGAAGTTAACTTGGTTTCTAAAATGGAGATAAGGATGAAGTTTTTCATCTTTTGGAAAAGAGTCCTAAAGGTCTTTTTCCTACATGCTTGACTTAAAGGGTATTTGTTGTAAAGGCATGTTTTAATGGCTTGTTATCTAGTCAATCGTTTGTATGCAGATATAAGACATGGAAGGGTTCACAAGATGTGAAATCTATTTCTTTGTTGAAGCAGGAGTTAGTCCATGTAGTTGTTTTCTATATGCCTGTTGTTGTTAACAGTTGTTGTTGGCAGCTTTTAAAATAGGTACAAATGAAAGTTTTGTGGAGCAGATGTACTTCACATTTGTTTGAGCCACCTTAGATCAAGGATCAAGGCAAAGAAGTTCAAACTACCTTCTGTAAACTTCATAGCAGAAGTTCTGCATGAAGTCAAGGAGGAAAACAGTTCTTTCCAAAATGACCAACCCATCTAAGAAGGGAAGTGGTTAAAGATTTGGCTCAGAGGCACTATGCAAAGGAAAGTGTAGGGAGGATGAAAGAAGAGGGTGTTGTTACTCTCATTTACTGCTAAGATCAGTATATCAATCTTTTGGTGGACCAAAAGTTATTTTAGTGGGAAGGTGTGATCCAAATTCGGATCCTTAAACTCTCTAAAAGCTACCTGAACTCTGTAAAAACTCATACCAGAGTTTAAAAGTCTTATGGATGTCGAATCCCATTAGAAATAATCTCTAAACAATGACAATTGCAGCTAGCATGGATCAATGAGGACCTTCGGTGAAAGTACATTAACCAAGGCCCATGGAGACCGCACAGTGGCGCAAACTAGCAAATGAGAAATCTAGATCAGAAAGCAAAGGTTGTTTTTGATTTGCATCGCTGGGAAAAATCCCTCAAAATGGTAAAGCCCCAAGCACTCGGTCATAAGGAAAGCCAAGAAACCATGGGAAAAGTGTTGAAACTATAGGCGGGACCCGCACTCCAAAACAAGCGGAATATCAGAGGCGTTTTGGGCAATAAGAAGGTTTTTCAGAGGACCCAACGATGCCATACAACAAATGACACGTGTCCGGCAGATGAGAGAGAAAACCACTCTTGTCATGGGCTAATGTCCAAGAAAGTCATCTGCATGATAATATCGATAACCATCGGATCTGGAGGCCCCAGATCTAACGGCAGAGATTGCACCCGATGGGAAACCGAATTCGACGAGAGAAATAAGCTATGGCGTATAAAGGTTTGAAATCTGACGTGGACGATGAGTTGGAAGAGACTCGTGTTTTGCGAACATTCTTGGAGTAAACAAAAATAACAACCATTTCAGATGATCGAGTGTTTCCGATGAACCTGACACTTATCCATTATGAAATAGGTGGCCATTTTCCCTATGAGGTGATTCAATGACTGTAATAGCGAAAAAAAAGGGATTCGAACAGTTGTGAGACAGATTGGCCTTAAGCTAAGAACAGAGAGAACAAATAAGACAAAGAGGAGCGAGCAGTGAAAGAAAAAATGTTGAATGCACAGAGAATCTTTGGAGCCACTCAGAGGTCAAGTGAAAAGCCAGAGAGCTCAATTGACAGTAACATATTATTGTTGGAGTTGCTTGGAGGTCAAGCGACTCACAGATAGCTAGAGCCATGAGCTAGAGCGAGCACCAAAAGTGAGAGCTGAGAGCCAGGACCACAGCTTGAGCCACAGAGCCAAAGCTAGACTCAGAGCCACAGCTAGAGCAAGAGCTAGATCCAGAGCCAAGAGCCAGAGCTAGAAAGCCAAAGCACTCCAAGAGCCAAGGGATAAGATGTTGTTCTGAGCCTAATGTTCCTGTGTAAAACATTAGAGTTAAGTGTAGGCACCTATAAAAGAACTATTTCCATAATCCCAGAGAGCCTAATCGAGTTTATTATAGCTCAAGGAGACGTAGCCCAAGATATCAGGGTGAACTCCATATTATATTGTATCCTTATGTTTTTTTTCTTATTGCTGCTTTAACTACTATTATATGCATTTGTATATCAGTTTAAGTATCTTCCCATATCAGCGCAAACAACATATTTTAAAGTAAATAATCAGTTGAAAACAAATACAAGCATACACCCATATTTCCAAGCATTTCTTAATTCTGCATTAGTTAATCATTAAGACTTGGGAAAGTTTAAAGCTTTGAAAGTGGGAGAGGTTCTTGTAAGTTAGACAAGAAGCCTAAGAGCCCCATTTTCAGATCACCCTGTGTACCTAAATGTCAAGAGGTCAAAGCTCTAGAAGATAGCATCACACCCTCCAGTTTTCCCCAGTGTTGAACCATTGACTGGATCAATCAAAGCATAGAAACGAGTTCATTGATAGTAAGGGACCATATTGGTGCACCGCTAGCAGCAATCTCCTCTATAGACATTTCTACTTACTACAAGCTCCCTCAGAAATAGGAAACTTTTGACACCCAATGGTTCTCCGACTTCGTGACTCCTACCAAAGACATCTTTAGGGAATTGTGGCAAGACCTGTCCAAGTTCCAGGTTAGGACAGACCAAATATACAAGACAGATGGGTTAAGGAAGTTCTATCAACTAATCACCGCCATGATGAACTACTTGTATGGGAGAGTAGATTGTGATGTGTTCCACAGTACATGGGTTCCTATCATGTACTTTGTCACCACCCATGGAACAATTTTTAACTAGGCCAACATTCTTGTGTTGGCCCTGACGATGTACATAATTGCAACAAAGCAGCCAGAGCCAAGTCAGCCACCAAATTTCTATATGACCTCATACCTTCTAGACACAATTTGTGTGAGGTGATAGTTCGACAATTGGAGCTACAATTTGGATATCTCAGTAGCCATCGTAGTACACCATCATTAAAATATTTTATGGGACACTGGCCATAAGGATATGATTTATGTCATTTCTAATTCTTTTATTGCCCCTTTATATCAGTGACTGTTCGGAGAAGAACCACCTTGTATGTCGAAGAGGGCCATGGAAACCATTGTCAAGGTGGCACATTGATTCCCGATCTAGGAGGGTAAGTTTATTATATTTTTTAGTTCCTATAAGGCCCCACATGCTTTTCCCAGGTTGGCCACAGACAAAGTGCTCTTGTGGGAAGTGTGTTACCAGATAATGTCGGGTTTCTCGAAATTGCTAAGTAAAGGGAAGAAGAAATCATGGCCAAAATTCCCTCTAGTCATTAGAGCCTATGTGGTAGACAACTTCAAGTAGGTAGAGGCGAAGGCTGAGGCTTAAATGGGAGTCACTTTGTAACCTTAAACTATATCACATACGACCCTGAGAAGTTTGTAGCTACTCACTCCTTAACTAGTCATATTTGCATGCCAGATAAGATCATGAAGACGGAGTAAAGAATTGGTATAATTCCATGAGGGAACTCATCCTTATTGAGAAACAAGCAAGAGATGAAGAGTTCCTCAAACACTCCCAGGAGAACGTTAGTTTACAAGAGAGGTCATCCACCATGAAGAAGAAGCAGCAAGAGAAATAGAAGGCCATCGGGAAACTCAAGAAGCATGAGGAGAAATAGGTGGAAGATGTCCCAAGTGACCCAAAAAAGGGGGAAGATGATGAAACATTGGAACAAAGGAACACAACCCTTACAAAGAAGAAACAAGAGCTCAAGAGGAAAATGGAGGAAGAGCTAAAGAAATCAAAAGTGTCAAGTGACCAAGGCCAGCATGAAAAGAAGAGGTGACAGGAAGAGGAAGAAAGGAAGAAGAAGCTAGAGGAAAAGAAACAGGAAGAACAGAGAGCCAA
Source organism: Pinus taeda (assembly GCA_000404065.3). NCBI lineage: Eukaryota > Viridiplantae > Streptophyta > Pinopsida > Pinales > Pinaceae > Pinus > Pinus taeda. Next base: position 247,104 of record APFE031150682.1, on the reverse strand, counting down.
GGAAGAGGCAGCTGGAGGAAAAGAAGCGGGAAGAACAAATAGCCAGGGAAGAAGAAGAAATGAGAACAAGAACTAAAGGAACAAGAAGAAAATCTCAAGCATGCCAAGGATTTCAAGAAGAAATAGGAGCAAGCTAAGAAAGAGAATAAGTTGTTAGAATAAGAACAGAGGAAAAGAGAAGAAGAGGAAAGGAGAAATATACAGAAGGGAGAAACTAGTAAGACAATTGAACCAAACACAGAACAAGTCGAACTAGCTCCATTAGATTTTCCTACTTATACTCCCCTCACTGGAGGACATCTTCCCTTGTGAGAGATGGGCTTCCCTAAAGAATAAGAAGAAGAGGTATTGGACCTCACCAAACTAACCTTTGACCAAGTTAACCTCAAAATTAGGTAGGAAAGGAGGATATGTTATGCTAGAAACCATACAGAACCCTTATCAGTCACCAAAGCTAAAGAGATTGTTCCTGACACCACAGTTAATCCTGAAATGATCACCTCACCTAGAACTACATTTGTGACTGCAACTGAACACAATTTGGCTAGGATGAGCAAACAAATCATGAAGCTTCAAAAAAGGCTTTAAGAATTGGAGTAGGAGGTCGCAAAGGAAGAGAAAGATAGAAAGAGAGTAGAGGAAGAGAATGCCCTCTACTTAGTACATTCAAGTACAATGGAACTCCAAGCAACAATCAAAGATGAGGTCAAGATGCTCAGTGAAGCTAGGAAGATGGTATATGAAGAGATGTCAAAACTACATCACACGGTGGCACCAATCTTGGCCATACAAACCCATACAAAGGAGATAGATTCTATGCTAAAGGAGGTCGTTACCTCTCTAGATAGTATACACAATTGGTCTATCAAGTATATGGGGGCACCGACAGTAGTCTCGAAGAAGGATTGGATCACCATGAAAAATGTCAAGGTCTAGTTACGCATAAAGATCCAGTCAAAGGAAAAACTAGCCAAAGATGTAGATAGGGTGTTGGCTTCATATAGACACATTTTCAATGGTCTGGAATTGATTACGAAGGTCCATGGAGTTTTGTCCATTGGAGAAGTCGTGCATGTGAGAAAGAAGGAAGATATCTCATAGGAAGTCCAGGCATTCATCGACACATATAGACAAGTCGCCCGTGCAGATGACCTGCCCATTACAAAGGAAAATATCACACACTATGTGGTTGAACCAGTAAAGATGTATACAAAACTGGTAACCTTGGGCAATCAGGTGAATGCCAAAAGGACCACTCTTATACCAGATTCCCTCGAATTCTTGCACAGACGTGACAAAGAAAAACCACAGATCACCTCCATTGCAACTAAATACAAGTTGTGACACACTTACCTAATGGATAAAATCCACCTAGACATTCCTGAACTTTCTATTGTTAAGTTGATAGAGTAGATTTTTGGCTTATTTTGTGATTTTGGAAAATTAGGATAGGATAGGACAATTTTGGAATGTAAAGAGTGATAAGGAATTCTAAAGGTCACCAAGTAGTTGAAAGGTCATGAGGAAGCCCAAAGTTCAAGGGTAGGCCAAAGGTCACCCTAATTTTATAAATACACCCTCATGACACATTGTAAAGGACTTTTTAGCTGAGGACTTACTTTGGGGACACTATTTTTTTTAGAGAACTGATGCTCTTCTTATATATGCAAGGAGTAATTTTTATTTTCCACTATTGGATTACACAAATATTTTATGTCCTGGTGCCACAGGTATTATTTTCCTAATGGAACGGATGTTCCTAAGAGTTCTCTGATACATAGTCTATTCATGTGTTATCTTGTACTACAAACATTTTTTTACTATGCATGGATGGTATATGACTTGCTAACTCAATGCTTCTATTGGTGAATTGTTTTGTTGACATTCGCGTAATCTTATTTTGGACTGTGTGCTCGCTTATGCTTATAGATGCTTGATTATTGTGAACTATTTTATAATTGTTGAACACTTTCTTATATAGACATGAATCTTATCTGAAATCTGTTAACAATTAATTTATGTAAGGTTTATATTATCTATAATATTGTTATTCATGGTGTTCATGTTATAAACTTTTTTCGGTTATTTCCTTGTATTTATTGAAGCTCATGCGTTCAAATTATTTTGTATCCCACCTCTATCCGAAGTGATCTAAACTCACCTGAGCGGCAGTTGGGCCTACATACCAGATGATATCCCTAAATCAAATGGTGCAAGGCCTAGTTGTGATCCTACACTGGGGGGATCCCCTTCATTGTTTGTGGAGAATTTTGGCCTGTCAATATATTTTGCACTAGAAAAAGGGCTTGATGGCAGGTACCAATAGGCATCCTCACATTGAAACTTCCCATCGAGCTAGTAACCAACCCCGTCCCACAAACCCTCCCAAAATACCATACCATCCCTCTTTTGGCCACCTTTCTTGAAGCCCCATCAAGGGAATTTCTAACCTCCACTACTTGAAGATGCATCGAAAGGAAATGAAATTCCTCTCTTTGAAGTCAAAAATGCATAGATGAGGGCCCTACACCCTATTATGCATCAGTTCACTATGGGTTTAAAGTGCATCCTTTCCACTAACTCCCTGTCTAATCCATGCACCTCCATGCCTCATCACACACGTCAAGGCGTATTGGTTAATTCCATATCTCAGCTAATCAGGCTAGTGCTCAATGACTATGCAGACGTCATTGAAAGGATCTCAATCAAAGGGATTAGAAATTCCTCTAGCATCTAAAGGAGAATATACTAGGAGTGAAATCACTAGGGGAAACAACCAATCACGACAGGGAGAAACATAGGGAAACAATCAAGTGCCCCTAGAAGATACCCCTGTGAACAACCAACCTTTGAGAGAGAATACTGAAGAGACCGTAGGACAAGGGGTTGGGGATAATCTCAAAGACCGCATTAGCTTTTGCAATAATGAGCAGCTCCTTAGATTCCATGTGAATCTGAGGAACTTTAGGAATACAAGAAACATATGGGACCTAGGACACCTCAGAGTTCCCCTAGAAATGGTAGGCACCCTCCCCACACTAGTGGGGGGTCAAGCATGGAGAGTGAGTTAGAGGGGAATCCCAATCACCCCCTTTTTCCTCCCCCACTGAGAAGCAATTATCGTCAACCTTTGGCCTGGATGGCTTAATCCCCATTAGGCATCCAAGGCCAACTCCATGGCATGCCTCTCCAGGTTGAGAAGCACCTCCCAAAATTCAACCCCAAGAAGGGAACCTCAGTGGACGACCACACCAATAATTTCCACTTAGCCTTGTAGATGATGAGAGTGCAACATGATGACATGGCTTGTCACCTTTTCCCTCACACTTTTGAAAATAAGGCCACTACATAGTATCAATATCTTCCTGTAGCTTCGATTAGAGCGTGGAAATAATTTTGGAAAACCTTCCTTGATAATTTTTCAGAAGATAAGACACCTTCTATGCCCCTGACTGAGCTCAATATGTTAAAGTTCCATAAGAAGTATAAGGTGAAATATTTCAAACAAGGATTCACTATGATTTTGAATAAGTTCTCGACATACATGGCTCTTGATGATTTCATCACCATCGATTATTACTCCAGAGCCCTTCCATGGGACATCGTTGTGTTCACTAAATGCGAAGCTAAACCCACCTCAGTAGATAACTTTGCAACAACTTTGGAAGTTGAGAAGGATTTGTTTTCTAAAGGTGCCCTCGAGCATGATTCACGAGATGAGACTAAACTATCCGCTAAGAAAAATCAAGCCTCAACTATTAAGCCTATCAATAAATACAAAGATTCCTTTGATTTCAAAGGGTTAGCCAAATCTTTAAAGCATTTGAAAAATGAGGTTTCTGAATTGAAAAGGAAGACTAATGATTCCTCCTTAATAGGGAAGCCCTCCAAACCTTTCTTTCGAAATACCAACAATCCACCCACTAAATCATGTCAGGGATCCAGTATGAATTTTGATATGGAAGAATTAGGAAAAGACAATTTTGCACTTTCCATGAGGCCTCTCATTCTGAAAAGATCTACCCTCAATGACTCCACAACATGATTGTCGTAGCAACCCAACTCATGGAATATCATGCCATGGGAGAGGGTGAGGAGGAATCCAATGATCTAGAACAGGAAACCACACCTCCCAATGATGATACTCCTTCCATCATGCTAACTTTCGAATTCATCTACGAAGGAGAGGTTTTGACTGTTCACGAAGCCCTTGTAGGAGACACCCCTCCCCTAAAGCATCCAAAAAATTACAGCCTCAGGAGTAAGGGGCCTATGTCAAACTCCACCCTGGAAGAAAAGAAAAGGGATCTTTTAAGAAGGATCCTTCCACCCAGCAACACCAGCCAACCATCCACCCCTACCCCTAAGGGGGCGCTTGGCCAAAGCCCCATGGTTCCCCCAACAAGTGGCAAAGGAGACACCTCCATACCTAGAGGCTTGACCAAAGGCAGTACAATGAAAACCACCTTGTCCCCGCAAAACTCTCCGGCATACTCTTCAAACATGGACTTGGATTATAATATCATTGAGGACATGAAGAAGATGCTAGCCAACATCTCTTTGTCTGAGCTTGCCAAGTTGACTAGCCAGCACACCTTGATCGTTAAAACTTCCACCTCCTCTTCTGCATCCATGAAGCCTTCCTTGTCAGTCAAGACTAACTCCTCAAGTCGATCTCATGCCATAATTGACCTTCAAGCAATTTTAAATGCCGCAAATGTAAACTCAAGAGGTTCAACTCCCCCTTTCCTTTTGACCTTCAAAATCTTTAACTACAATGTGCACAATTTCCTCAACTCTGACACATCAACCAACATCATGCCCTGGTTAGTATGCAAGAAACGAAACATCCATCCCGAGCGAAAAGATGTGAAGATCATTCAACAGGATAGGTACCAATTTCCTTCCATCGGTGAATTGAATAATGTGATAATCAGGTTGTCCTCTGATACTCAGGTGCATTAGTGCATCGACATAATTGTGCTTGACATCCTGGAAGCCTATGGGTTACTCCTTAGTAGGGACCGGTCCTGTAAACTCCAAGGCTACTTTTCCATAGACTTGTACCACTTATGGTTGCCATAAAAAGGAAAGAATAATCAAATCAGAGTCAACAGTGAGCCTTGCATGAAACACACCTTCACTAATCTCGAAGACTCTAATGAGCCGATTAGCTTTGCTCATGAAGAGATAAGGGTGTGATTTCTTGAGACATTGATGGATTTTTATGAGTCCAAATTTTCAATCATTCCCCCTAATGCTTAGCTAGAGCTCCCATCGCACAACCCAGCTGATGAAAATGAAATTTGCACCCTAAATTTGCATACTCAAACCTACCTATTCTCATTGATGAAAGTTGGAGCCATATTACAATGAGTCCAAGACTCACGATAAGGCTAGAGTGGGTTGCATCCTTCTGGATCCCAAAAGGAACATATTTTTTATTTATTGCAGGTTTGAGTTCCAATGCACCAACAACACTGGAGAGTACAAGGCATTGATCCTCAGCCTCAAGAAAGCTATAGATCTTAAAGTTGAGTGTGTGAAGCTAATCGGTGAATCTGAAATCATTACAAGACAGATACAGAACATAATTCATTGTTTGTCACCACACCTAAAGAATTACCAGTAAGAGGTATGGCGCCTGATCGGTTCTATTAATTATTTTTACATTACTTTTGTTCCTAGATTCAATAATTCCGCTGTCAATACTCTAGAAAATGCAGTAGCCAGATTTACACCCCTTAGGGATGGTTTTTCAATTGAAATTGTTTATAAACCGGTCATCCTTGATAATATAACTAACTTATGTGTTTTCAATGATGACTAACTATTATGAAACCAGCTCACAAAAAGATAGAAAAGATAAATCAACGACTTCAAAATCAGCCTGTTCGAGGGTGTAACCTCCTTTACATTACACAAATGAACAATTCTTGGATGCTACAAATGACTAAACCTCCTTTCTATATATAGGAGTCTAAGGGGTACAATAATATAAGGGTACAATAATAACAATAATGGGCTTCTATGGGGAACACTAATAACAATATGGGGACAATAGGGGCACAATAATAACAATAAGGGCTACAATGACAATAGTAATGGGGGAATCACTAGTATTATAGGGACCTAACATGCCCCTCTCCTTCAAAAAAGTGTTCTCCTAAACGCTTAAGTAGTTCTAGATGCTTCTATATAAAATTCTCATCCTCCCATGTGGAATCTTCAGTGGGGAAGTTCTTCCACTTGATGAGATACTATGAAATTGATCGATTTTGTAGCTGTCGAGTTCTTATTTCTATAACTGCTTCAGGTTCCAACATGATTTTTCCTTCCTCGTTAAGTTCTAGAAATATTGTTTGAATTGGGAGCTTGTTACCTATAACCTTCTTTAAACATGAAACATGGAAAATTGAGTTCACTCTACAAGTTGCACGAAGCTCCAGTTTGTATGCCACAGTACCAATATTTTGCAACACCTTGTACGGACCATAATACTTTGGTGATAATTTATTGTCCTTCTTACCTTGCTAGAGGGACATTTGTTTATATGGTAGTAGCCGTAGGAATACCCAGTAACCTACATCAAAACTTATTTCTTTGCGATGTTGGTTTGCTTGTTGTTTCATTCTATTATGCACCAAAATTAGGTTATCCTTTAAGAGTTGGAGAACTTGTTGTTAATGCTCGATGTGATCTTCCATGGCTTGAAACTTAGAATTTTCTCTTAAATATGATGTGATGGATGGTGGATGATATCCATAAAGTGACATAAATGGGGTCATTTTTGTTGTAGTATGGAAGGAAGTGTTATACCACCATTCAGTGAGAAGCAACCATTTGACCCATTGTGTATGTTTATCAAAGACAAAGCAACGAAGATATCCTTCCAAACATTTGTTTACTATCTTAATTTGCCCATCAAATTGAGGACTATAAGATGAGCTATGAGTTAACTGAGTACCGAGACAAGAAAATAGTTATGTCCAAAAATTTCTAGTGAATGGGTTTCCATGTAGCTTTTGAATTGTTTCCATAAATGCAGTAGAAATTGTACTAGCTTTAAATGGATGAGATAATGCACAAAAGTGTGCATACTTGGTAAGTTTTTCAATTACCACCATGATGACACTTTTTCCTTTGGACTTGGGTAAACCTGTGATAAAATCCATTAAAACCTCCTTCCAATGTTGGATTAGAATGCATAAAGGTTGTAATAGACCTGGGGTCTTAATTGTTTCAACTTTATCTTGTTGGAAAACCAAACATTCTGCCACAAACTTTTGAATATCTTATTTAAGGCCATCCCAAAAAAATTCCTTCTTAACCCTGTGGTAAGTTTGTAAAAATCCTGAGTACTCTGGTAAGGGAGACGTGTGCAATTCCATAAGAATCTTTTGTTTGAGTTGAGAATTATTACATAGGTATAAGCGATCCTTGTACCATAACAAATCATTTTTCTAGCTAAATGTATCAGATGTACTGGGATCTTGTTGTAACTTTTGAATGAGTACCCATACTTCTTCGTCATTCTTTCATTCATCACTTTCTTCATTTATCCAATCTGGTTGGATAATAGAAATGGCGCAAAGAAATGCTTCCACATCCTCATCCTTTCTTGAGAGTGGATCTGCCACAACATTTTTCTTCCCTTTTTTGTAGATGATTTCATAGTCATAACCCAACATCTTTGTGACCCATTTTTGTTTCTCTTCTGAAGATAATATTTGTTCTAAAAATTATTTAAGACTATCATGATCCATTTTTACCTTGAAGTGTCTTCCCCTTAGGTAGGGTCTCCATTTCTCAAGTGGATGTAGTATTGCCAACGTTTCCTTCTCATAAATAGCTTTGTGTAAATACTTTCCTATGATCTGACAACTTTCGAAAGCAATGTGTCTTTCTTCTTGCATTAAAACAATACCAATTCCATTTCCTAAGGCATCACATTCCACAATAAATATTTTTGTGAAGTCCAACATAGCTAAGACCGGTCCTTGTCACATTTCCTCTTTAAGATGTTTAAAGGCTTTTGTTACTTCTAGAGTCCATGAAAATGAATCTTTCTTCAACAATGTTGTTACAGGTGCTACTATTCTTCCATAATACTTAACAAACTTGCGATAATACCCTATCAACCTGAGAAATCCTCACATATGCTTTATTTATGTGGGGATTTTCCATTCCTTAATGGATTTAATTTTGATAGGGTCTACCTTAACACCTTCATGAGATATAATATGACCCAGATATTCCACCTCTTGTACTCCAAAGAAACATTTGGAGCTTTTTGCATATGATTGTTTCTCCTCCAATAGTTTGAGAACCCTATCAACATGTTGAACATGATCCTTCCAAGACATGTTGTAGATTAGTATATCATCAAAAAATATTAACACATGTTTTCTAAGGAAGGGTTTGAAAATGGAATTCATGAAACCTTGAAATGTAGAAGGTGCATTGGTAAGGCCAAAAGGCATGACCAAAAACTCATGATGACCCTCATGAGTTCTAAATGTTGTTTTCAAAATGTCTTCAGTCTTCATTCTGATTTGATGATATCCTGAATGAAGATCCAACTTCGTGAAGTAAATTGATCCATGCAATTCATCCAATAATTCATCAATGATAGGAATGGGAAATTTATCTTTAATAGTGAGCTTGTTGAGCTCCCTATAATCTAGACACATGCACTATGATCCATCCTTGTTATGAACCAATACTACTGGAGCAGAGAAAGAACTTTCACTAGGTTGAATTATACTAGCCTCTAGCATTTCTGAAACCATACGTTCATTTTAACTCTTTTGGGCATAGGGATATCTGTAAGGCCTGATGTTTGGAGGAACACTTCCTGGAATCAAATGAATAGCATGATCATGATCATGAATAGGTGGGAGGTATTTGGAAGTCTCAAATACCTTGGAATGATTGTCCAAGACTTTTTGGAGATTTGAAGAAATAGATGATTTCGATGTGGAGACCTCTAGTGAACATAATTGTGCAATTATGCTTCGTTGTTCTTCCTTTAGAAGCTTTGTCATTCTATTAGCGTTGATTATCTTTCCCAGTTTCCCTGCGATACCCCTTAATTCAACTTCATTTCCTTCTAAAGAAAATTTCATGAAAAGTTCTTGAAAATTAAAATCTATTGTACCCAATGATTGTGACCATTGGACTCCTAGTACAACATCAGCACCACCCATTGAAATGGAAAGCATTGGGCTATTCAATACATATTCTCCCATAGATATCTTGATATTATGGCACTTTCCTGAGCAATTTATGGTTCCTCCACTTGCAACCATCACTTGACACTCTGGTGCTGGATATAGGAAGCAATTCAATTCCTTAGCTATCTTACAATGAATAAAATTATGGGTACTTCCCGAATCAATCAACACTATTACCTTTTTCTTCTTGATATGCCCTTCTATATTGATATTTTAAGGAGTGGTAATTCCAGACAATGCATTACAAGATATGGTCGGATTCATTTCTTCTCCTAGTGTATATCCTCTTCTTTTGACGTTTCTTGTTCCTTTTCTTCCTCCTCTTCACAGTCTATGTAAAATAATTTCTTCTCAGCACACTTACGACCTTTAGTGTATTTTCTATCACAATTGTAACAAAGCCCTTTGGCTATTTTTTCTTCCAATTCTTATGGTGTCAACCTTGTAGGTTGTGGATGGCTAGGGCCAACAACACTTCCATATTTATGATTGTGAGTGGTAGGCTTCCTAGTTGCCATAATTTTGCTTTCCATTTTTCTTTCCAACCTGAATGTCTTCTCCAATGAATAAAGTTCCCAAAGGCAAACGTCATGTTGGATGTTATCCTTTAAAATCCCTATGAACACATCAATCATATGCTCCTCTAAAATATCCTTTACCCTTATATTCAATTTTTGGAAGTCCTCAATGTGCTCCATCATCGAACCCTTTTGTTTGAGATTTATCAATTGGCTAAAAAAAGTGTTACTTTTTGTATCCTCATAATGTGCTATCATTTCATCCGTAAAAATAGCCCAAGTGACAATTTGTTTACAAGAGCAAAGTCATCGATACCATACAAACTGATATGGTTCCAAATATAAAGTTGCAATGCGTACCTTTTGTGTGTTTTAGACATTATGGAGATCGAAAAATTGCTCCATTTGTATTATCCATGTTACAGGATCCTTGCCATCAAACTTCTTCATATCGATATTTGAAACATGGTGGTTCTTCGATCCAACATTAAAGTCTATGAAATCATGATTAACATTTATTTTGTTCTCATCATGAGTGTCCTTTACTACCCTTTCACCATTAGTAAGCATTTCTTGTAAAAACTTTGTCAAATCTGTCTTCAAATCTTCCATCTTTGCTTCCATGTCTTTCTTTAAATCATCCATCTTAGCTTCCACGCCATCCATCTTAGCTTATACGCCTTTATTTAAGCCATCCATATTAGTTTCCATGCCATACATCTTAGCTTCTACGCCTTTCTTTAAACCATCCATTTAGTTTCTGTTACATTTTGTGCGAGTGAAATTTGTTGCACTTGGTCTTGTAATTTTGATATATCATGTTGCATTTCTTCCTCTTCTTCATGAGTCATGCTAGAGCTTTTAGGTTTCTTACTAGGTGTTTCCATTTTCTTTCTTTGGGGCATCAATTACTGATAATAATGCTTCACTATTCCCTTTTAATTCCTTCAAACTAATTTTTCAAACCAAACTTATGAAAAAATTAAAAAACTACACACCTTTTTTCACTTTGTAGGAACTCGATATTGAATATGTTGTATCTCTGTATTTTGGGATCTCCAAGGTCTGAAATTGCTTCTTGCGATAACCCTCTAAGTACTCTTTCTAACTCCGTAAGCCTGATCAAGATTGGATTCTCCAATGAAGAGTTATGTCAAATATCCCATGATGACCTGATGATAGACTGGTTTAGTAGAGCAAGCTTGTACGAAGTTCCACGTGTCACTGCTTTGACATTAGGATCTGAAACTGATACACAGAAAACCACAGTCCATCCTCTTTCTGTAACTTTTTACGAAATTTCAATCTGATACTCAGAAACAAAGTTATGATGCTCTTCCTGAGCTCACCTGTTTGAGATATAATTCGGGATCCTGCAAAAACCCTAACTTCCTTGGATCATATCTCCGAAAATATAGCGATACAAGATCTTAAATTCGGACTTGCAGTTCATAGAGATTTCAGCTCAAATGGGTTTCTTTCCGCTTCTGAAACGTAAAAAAATAAAATAAAATAAAATTAAAAAAAAAAAAAAAAAAAAAAAAAAAAAAAAAATAAAATAATAAATAATAATAATAATAAAATAAAAATAATAATAATATTATAGCGAAAATTCCAGCGATGACCTGTTTGGATAGTGAACCCGTAGATCAAGCTCTGATACCAAATGTTATGAACCAACTCACAAAAAGATAGAAAATAGAGGTAAATGCCTTAGAATGTAGCCTCTTCGAGGGGGAACCTCCTTTACATTACACAAATGAATAGTTCTTGGATGATACAAATGACAAACCCTCCTTTCTATATATAGGAGCCTAAGGGGTCACAATATAACCAAAGCCGACCTAACAATAATAATATAAGGGCACAAAAATAACAATAGTGGGCTTTTATGGGACACAATAATAACAATATGGGGACAATAGGGGCACAACAATAACAATAAGGGATTCAATGACAATAGTAATGGGGGAATCACTAGTATTATAGGGACCTAACAACATGTCTTAGGATTTGTTTGCTTTTTGGACAAATTTGAAATTATTTATGAAGATGTGGCATTTGATGTTGTTTTGTCATTCATTAAAGTGGGAAGTTTAGCAATGGTTCCAGTATATGGAGGCAAATTCAATTAGTTCGTGGCAGGGTTTTCAAGATACCTTCCTTAAATATTGGGGCGAGCACAAGTCGTATGAAAAACACTTTTTGGAATTACATACTATCAAAAGCAAAGTAGTGAATCAGTCACTAAATTTAATAGAAGATTTCAGAAGCTTTTTTTCAGCATGCCAAAAGAAATTCAACCTCCGAAGGTTGCCACTATGGTGTACTATTCAAAGGATCATACTATTGACTCAACATTTAATATCAAGGAAAGGAAGCCTTGCACACTAGAGCATATGTTTCTTTATGCACAAGAAATTGAGGATAACCTTTATGCCTATGGGAAACTTCCAGATCAAAATTTTCAGGAAAACTTGGAAATAAATTAGCAGAAGCATAGATTTAAAAAACAACATAAGGTTTAAGTCTGTGTATATTAAAAAATGAAGATACATCATCTTCAATTGTTTCCACATCTTGTGGTCTCATAGCCCGCAAATCAGATGTTTCAAAATTGTCAAATAAATTTTGCCAATAAACTATTTTCACATATACAATAGATGATTTTTCTACTCTTGAATACATGAATTTTTTTATACAATATTTCTTGAAGATTCCATTATAAAAAATAATGGTGCAGAGCGCTTTGCTGACAATGGTGAAATATCTGGAAAAAAATTTCATATCAACAACTTGTCAACAAAAAGTATATGTGAGACTTTCCCCGTTTTTCATATCAGATTAATTTGGCTTTACTATAGGGATGTGAAGAATTGAACAAGGAATTATGCAAACATATCTATGAGACAATTTTTTTTTTATCTGAATGGACAAATAAACTGGTTGTTATACACCCAAGTTAAGGAGTCAAACAATGAATGTAACTATCATGCTCAAGAAGGTTCATGTGAACAGATTGTTCAAAAGAGGGAGACAATTGGATTTTTTTTCTTATTAGTTCTATGACCCAATAGATGATTATATGGAAGCCTTTATTGGTTAGCGACAAATGTCTTTTCTAGGGTATGCATCAAAATTTCTGTCTCAAGATTTATTTATTTATTTATTTATTTATTTATTTTTTTTTTTTTTTTTTTTTTTTTTTTTTTTTTGCAATCAACGTGGAGGTGTTAGGTCCAACACCCAAATGCTGACCTGGTACATAATTAAACTCAGGTATTGAGCATTTTATTTTCAGTTGCAGTTCTTTAGTTCAATTTTTAGTCAAAGAATAAAGATGGCAGTTTGAGTTGGAAACCGATTTGGAGGGGTTTCAAATTTCAAGAATGCTAGATTTCAGTTTTCAAATTTCAAGATTTTCATAATTGTGGACTCCATGCCCAACTAAGGCCACTCATCTATGGTTCTCAGCACTTTACAGGAAAAATGTTGTCTCTAGTAGGAACGAGATGTTGTAGCATAATCTGGTCGTCAAAGATTTAAAAAAATGAATAAAATAAAATAAAATAAATCTAGCACATGGTTAACTTTGCTAAGTTTGATGGCACTTGTCGATATGTGTTGGCATCTCCACAAGTGGAAGACATTCTTGGTGCTCCTATAGATGATAAAAATGGTGTTAGAAGGAATATGGGCTTCATTTCGCGCAAGTAGAGAGGTTTTCCAGGAATATGAATTTTATACCAACAACAAGACTAGACGACTTATTAAGTTCAACACATCATTTACCACATATGAGGTTGTGCTGAAAGACACGACCATTCTCTCAAAGATCAAGTGGAATTATCTCATGGTTGATGAAACACATTGATTGAAGAATAGTGAAGCCTCACTCTACACTGCTCTCTGTGAATTCAGTACCAAAAATAAGTTGTTGATTACTGGGACGCCTTTGCAGAATATTGTTGAAGAGTTGTGGGCCCTATTGCATTATTGCATTTTCTTGATAACGACAAGTTCGGGAATAAGGATGATTTTCTGGAGAAATACAAGAACTTGAGCTCAATCATTGAGAATGAGCTTGCTAATCTACACAAAGAGCTTCGGACTCATCTCCTCCGAAGAGTCATCAAAGATGTTGAGAAATATTTGCTGCCAAAGATAGAACACATTTTAAGAGGTGAGATATCTCCTCTTCAGAAACAATACTACAAATAGATTTTGCAGCGGAACTTTCATGATTTGAATAAGGTAGTGCGTGGAAACTAGATATCACTATTAAATGTTGTTGTTGAATTGAAGAAATGCTCTAAACGTCCATTTCTATTCAAAAGTGCAGATTATGGCTATGGTGGAGATGCCAATATGAATGATAGCAGCAAAGTTCAACGTATCATTTTAAGCAGTGGCAAGTAGTTCTTCTGGAAAAATTGTTTAATAGTCCACCAAATCATAAACTGAAGCCCAACTCAATGTACAAGGTACCAAGTCAAGGGAGAAGCCCATAGGGGGCTATTACTTTTGTATTTCGTGTCAATGTAAGTTATGGGCTGCAAAGATTTATGTGAAAAAGCATGTGCTAATCGTGAATTGTCAAAGCTCAACAAAATATAAAAAATTATTGGAACAACTTTGGTTACAGCTATGGTACCAAATTTGAAGTGTAAGAAAACGCAAGCATCTCTAGGAAGTGAATTTCGGGATCAATTTTCAAGCAAATGGTGTTGAATTTTAAAAATCCGCAATGTGGGTTTTTTTTGCAGAATACCCTTAATTTACTTGTCGAGCAGTTTCCAAAATTTGGAAGCAGTTTCAGATATTTCCCATGTTATTTCAAGGCTAGTTTTTGCAAAAACTTCATGCAAATTGGGGATGATTCATTCTCGTTGAAATTCGATTTGTATGATGTCAATTTCTTTATCTGACAGGACTTGGAATTCAATAAGATTTACTTTCTATTGATGCTTGAAGGGAAATTTAAGATACTCAATTGCAATGGAAAACAAAACTTTTTTAAGCCCGACTGCTGAAATGAATGTCAACCTTGTTGAAAAAAATAAAAAATAAAAAATCCAATCCATTTCGTTCAATGCTATCAGTGGCATTTTTTTTTCACTACAACATTTTTCTGGTTCATTTCTCATGCTCGACCTCTTAATAATGTTGTTCAAATAGGGGAAATGAGGAAGTAAAATAAACATTCAGTTATACATTGACCAAGAAAGATTCAGAACTAATTGGAAACCTGAAACCAAACACACAAATAACAACACAAGATTTACGTGGTAAAACCTTGACAGGGTGTCAAGGAAACATCCACGGGACAAGGGATTGGAATCTCTATTAATTCAACAATGATTCTCCACGATTACATTTCTCAGGCATTCACTAGTTTTATACAAGCCTCCTTCGTTAACTGTTGTTTTGGTACAAAACTAATTAGTAGTAACTAATACAATTATTACTCATATTTACATAATTCGTTGTCAAACTTCCAACAAACTCCACTTTGACAACAATTTTCCTAATCCCTTGCCCATGCCCATTCATCATCTTTTCTGCAAGCCAAGAGAAGCTAAACACCATCGCACTTCCCTACTGTAACTGGCTTTGTGAATATGTCTGCACAATTCTCTAGCGTATGGACCTTTTGAAGAGCTACTTTTCCACCATCGATCACATGTCTCAGAAAATGATCCCTTACAGCAATGTGCTTGGTTCTGCTGTGATAAGCAGGATTTGTGGCCAAGTGAATAGCACTTTAACTATCACAAAGTACATCCACTTTCTCCTGCGTCCTTCCAATCTCATCAAGCAGACCCTTTAACCAGATTGCTTCTTTACT
This sequence comes from Pinus taeda, assembly GCA_000404065.3. Taxonomy (NCBI): domain Eukaryota; kingdom Viridiplantae; phylum Streptophyta; class Pinopsida; order Pinales; family Pinaceae; genus Pinus; species Pinus taeda. The sequence continues at coordinate 231,502 of APFE031150682.1, read as the reverse complement.
GGCATCTAAAGCAACTATATATTCAGCTTCGGTAGTGGACAATGTAACTGTTTCTTGAAGCTTTGACATCCAACTAATTTCTCCACCTGCAAGAGTAAAGACATAACCTATAGTAGATCTTCTTTTGTCCAAATCACCTGCATAATCAGCATCTACATATCCGTAGGCTGATCCTTCACTACCACTAAAGATGATGCAATGGTCACTTGTGCCTCTTTGATATCGAAGCACCCATTTCACTACTCGCCAATGTTCTTCACCTGGATTTGCCATGAACCTGTTGACAACTCCAACTGCATGTGAAATGTCTGGTCTTGTAGATACCATCACATACATTAAGTTGCCTACAGTATTTGCATATGGTACATGAGACATATATTGCTTTTCTTCATCAGTTCTAGGACTCAAAACCGAAGAAAGCTTAAAATGGGAAGCTAATGGAACATTAACAGGTTCACATTGTTCATACATAACTTTTCAAGTACTTTCTCGACATACTTCTGTTGTGATAACCAAAGCTACCATTTTTCATGTCTCTATGTATCTCCATGCCCAAGATATGTTTTGTTGCTCCAAGATACTTCAAATCAAACGTCCTAGAGAGCTGAGCCTTTAACCTGTTGATCTCTTCCATGCTTTTGCTTGCAATAAGCATATCATCAACATACAAAGCTAAGATAATGAATATGCCATTGAAACTTTTGAAGTATACATAATGATCATACTCACTTCTTATAAAGTTTTGGCTCACCATGAAGGAATCAAACTTCTTGTACCATTGTCTGGGAGACTGCTTCAGACCATATAATGATTTCCTGAGCTTGAAAACTAATCTTCTGTTGTGACCTTGTACAAAACCTTTTGGATGTTCCATATATATCTCTTCATTCAAATCGCCATGTAGAAATGTTTTTTTAACATCTAAATGTTATAACTCGAGATTAAGTAACGCAGTTAGTGCCAACACAGTACGAATAGAAACAAGTTTTACAATTGGAGAAAAAATCTCATGAAAGTCTATACCTTCAACCTGAGAATACCCTTTTGCTACCAGTCTCACCTTATACCTTTCGATACTTCCATCAACTTTCCGTTTCAGTTTCAAGACCCACTTGCATCCAACAAAACTTCTCCCTTCAGGAAGCTCTACAAGATCCCAGGTATTGTTCTTGGCTAAGGAATCCGTTTCTTCTTCCATAGTCATTTTCCATTTTTCGCTATCTATATCATCTATTGCTTCCTAATAACAAGAAGGTTCCCCATCTTCAGTGATCAAAGAAAAAGATGAAGCAGAATCTTCATACCTTTTGGGAGTTTTCCTTTCCCTTGTAGACCTTCTTAGAGTGACTGGTTGCTGAACTGGTTCAGAAGCTTCAATGGCTTCCTTTGTGTCTTCAACACCTTTTTTTCCAGAAGTCTCTCCTTCCTTTTGATTGTCACCAAAAGGTCTAGCCTCCAACAGAATTTGTTGATTTGGCGATACCTGTTCATGTTCAATTCTTTCAACATTTGATTTTAAAAGCGAAGATTCATCAAATGTTACATCTCTACTAATGACTATCTTCCACAATGTAGGTTCCCACAACCTGTATCCTTTCACTGCATAGTCATACCCAACAAAGACATAACATTTCGATTTTGGATCTAATTTTGAACGCTGATTTTTAGGAATAAGAGAATAAGCATCACAGCCAAATATCCTGAAATGTGAATAATCACAAGACTGACTTGTCCAAACTTCTTCAGGAATTTTACAATTAATTGCTACTGAAGGTGATCTGTTAACTAAATAACAAGCAGTAGTTATTGCTTCTGCCCACAACTCCTTTTGCAAGTTAGCATTGTTGATCATGCTTCTGGCTCTTTCCATAAGAGTTCAATTCATACGCTCAGCAACACCATTTTGATGAGGAGTATAAACAGCAGTTTTGTGTCTAATAATTCCCTCATCCTTACAATATTGTTCAAATTCAATTGAAGTGAACTCACCACCATTGTCAGTTCTTAAACATTTAATAGATTTCCCTGTTCTTTTCTCTACCATTGCTTTAAATTGTTTAAAGACATTGAATACAACAGCTTTCTTTTTTAGCATAAAGACCCAAACTTTACAGGAGAAATCATCAATAAACGTTAAAAAATATAGAGCACCTCCATATGATACAACAGGGGATGGTCCCCACATATCAGAATGAATATAGTCTAAAATATCTTTACTATTATGATTTCCAACTTTAAATCTCTGTTTACATTGTTTTCCATACACACAATGTTTACAGAAATTTAACTTCAAGGCTTTCAGATCGGGAAGAGATTTACATTTCATCAGTATCTGAATACCTTTCTCGCTCATATGACCTAATCGTTGATGCCATAGATGAGTACCTGCTTCTTCCTTTTCTGATGCAATTGCTGCTTCATTGATCTGAGTACTTCCTTTTAACCTGTAAAGATTTCCGACCTTTTCTGCTTTCATAACCACTAGGGCTCCTTTAAAGAATTTCAAGATGCCATCCTGACCTGTAAACTTATAACCATCTGAATCCAAAACTCCCAAAGAAATCAAATTTTTCTTCAAATCAGGTACATGTCTAACACTAGTTAATGTTCTAACTGTGTTATCATACATCTTAATTCTGATATTTCCCATCCCAACAGTTTGACATGACACATTATTACCCATAAACACAAAACTACCATTTACATTTTCATAAGAAGTAAACCAATTTCTATGTGGACACATGTGATGAGAAGCACCAGAGTCTAACAGCCAGTTTTCTAAACCCTGAGAGACATTACATTCAGGTGAAGTTTCATCTATCATACATAATTCTTCAGCAGATAAAACTTCATCTATCATACTTGAATCGACCTGATTCGCTTCCTTCTTTGGGTTATCAGATTCTTTTTGTTTCCAATAGCCTTTCTTCAAGTGTCCAATTTTATTTCAGTGCAAACATTTTGCCTTACACTTCTTTCCCTTCGATTTAGATCTGGAAGAGCCCCTTGTTTTTTCTCCTCTTTCCTTTGACTATCCTTTAGCTATCATGGCTTCTGATGTAGTTGTTTCAGTATTGGACTTCCTTCGTACTTCTTCAGACAAGAGAGCTCCCACGACTGATTCAAACTTCAAAGAATCAGCATTGCTCAATCCGATTGAAGTTACGAAGTGATCCCATGATTCGGACAGAGAACACAACAAAGATATGGATTTATCTTCTTCTTGAATCTTAACTTCCATGTTTGTTAATTGGCATATGAGTGTATTAAAAACATTCAAATGTTCTGCAACTTTTGAACCTTCTTTCATTCGAAGACTGTACAGCTATCTTTTCAGATAAATTCTATTGGTTAATGACATTGTCATATAGAGTTTTTCCAGTTTTTCCCACAATCTTGAAGTTGTACTCTCTTCAACGATGTTGAAGAGAACCTCATCCGCTAGACATAAACTGATGGTACTGAAAGCTTGGGCATCCAAGTCCTCCCAGTCTGAATCAGTCATGGTTGCAGGTTTCTTAGTTGCCCCATCCAATGCCTTGTGAAACCCTTGTTGCACAAGCAAATCCCTAACCTTCAGTTTCCAAAGAGCAAAGTTGCTCTTGCCGGTGAATTTCTCCACCTCGAATTTTGCATTTGACATCTTGGCCATTTTTTCTTCCTAAGGTTTCAATCTTTCAACTAGGGTTTATATTTATTTATTTTTTTCCCTTTCTGAAAAAAATATTTTGATGAAAAATAATTCCCCCAATGCAACAGATTTTTATTTCAATTCGTTTGTTTTATTTTCATTAATTTAATGGAAGAAACCCTTTGATTTATTTTTTCTTCAATTTAAATGAAATATTTCCTCCACCCTTTTGTTTTTCACAAATTTCTGGAAAAAATTTCTCTCAAAATTAAACAAAAATTACCCGGATCCATAAGCCAAGCCTCTGGCCACACACAGGCTCTGTTCTAGCAGCAGTATTCAAAGACAGCGGCACTCAGTGGCACTCCAGCACGGCTTCAGCACTCCACGATCTCTGCTCCAGCAAGCACTTCCTCTCTTCTCCAGCACGCAGAGAATTCAGCGGATCAAACAGGCTTTCTACTCAAACAAGCTTTTTGCTAATAAAAAAAATACTAGCACACTTTGCGTCCTCCTTTCTCTTCGACAATGATGCGTCCTCCTTTCTCTTCGATAGTGGCAGCAGGGTCAATGACAGAGGGGTTTCATACACAGGGGCAACACCGTCCTCCTTTCTCTTCGACAGTGGTAGTAGGGTCAATGATGGAAGGGTCTCATACGCAGGGGCAACACTTCACACGCAGGGGCAGCACTCTTCATCATGCCTCTGATGGATACGCAGTAGTGGTGCCCTCCTTGATGCAGATGTCAAGGCCCCTCAACGCACACACAGACTCCTCTCTCCACGCCGGTGCCTCCTCACCCCATGCCAATTCTAGACGCAAAGACATAGGTTCCTCTGGCTGCAACGCAACAGTGGTGCCCTCCTTGACACATATGTCAAGGCTCCTTGATGCATGCACCACGCAAGTTCTAAACAGGAGCTTGATTTTACACGCAGAGAGTTTGGCGGCTGCAACTGCTCCACGGTTCCTCCTCATGCAGAAATGAGGTTCAACCAGCAATGGGAACCGACTTCCTCTACAACGATGCTCAGCCACGCTTCACGTACACACAAAAGACTTCCTCAACAGTGATGCTCAAGCAATGAGTTCTCTCCCTCAACAGCGGCAAGCTCACGCACAAGCATATTGCTAACTCAAACTCAACTAACAGGCTCCAATACCATTTTTTGTTGTTCCAATAGCAGAAATGAGGAAATAAAATAAACATTCAATTATACATTGACCAAGAAAGATTCATAACTAATTGGAAAACTGAAACCAAACACACGAATAACAACACAGGATTTACGGGATAAAACCTTGACAGGGTGTCGAGGAAACATCCACGGGGCAAGGGATTGGAATCTCTATTAATTCAACAATGATTCTCCATTATTACATTTCTCGGGCATTCACTAGTTTTATACAAGCCTCCTTCGTTACATCACTGTTGTTTCGGTAGCAAATAATACAATTATTACTCATATTTACATAATTCGTTGTCAAACTTCCAACCAATACACTTTCAGCGCAATGTTCATTTCTAAGCGGTTTGCAATTCAGATAATATTTCTTATCTCCTGTTAAGAAGTAGAAAAATATACGCTTACAGAGAAAATCTTTGGAATGAATCCAGAGATTAGTGGTCAAAGTATATCACATTTTTGGCAACAAACGAATGACATTGACTGCATCCTCCTGCCATATTCATAGATAAAATGAGCAACACAAGATTTATATCACAGTACTCAATTATGACTTCTGAACGTTTAATTTCCATGTCAAATACCCGTCAGTGAAACCTTTCAAACAACAGTGCCAACGTCCAGCGTTAAATTTCAACAGTCAGAATATTTCAGCTGAAACATAGAAGTTTTGCTTGGGTTGGCGCAATTACTTCATTGAGTGGTGGGCTACTACAGGGCATGGCATCTAAAAATATGGTGATTCCAAAATGGCGTCCTCACAGGAATGATGTGCATGAAACCCAAATAATTAAAGGTTCATTTTATTTAAGCCTAATATCGACGCCCCACAACGCTTTTTCTCAAATCAATGGAAACGTGGTAGCACAAACCCTAGGGTACTTATGTCAAGGAGTTCCTCCCGGGAATGGTTTCAGCCAAACCGCTCATCAACAGATCTACGGTTAATATCCATTACGACATCACTACTCGTACTTACCAGAAACCACGAGGAGGTGCTTCGGCAAGTTTTGTTTTGTAGTTAACTTGATTTAACGTGACAAGCATTGTAAAGGAAGCAAATTTAATAACGTTATATATATATATAATATATATATATATATAATATTATATAATTATTATTATATATATAATTATATATAATATATATATATATATATATCATTGTAACTTAATATATTTTAGAATGCAGAAATTGTTTGAAATTGATTATAACAGTTAGACCGGTAGGGCTAGCAACAAAAATAAAAGATCAGAAATGAGACATTAGGGGTTAGAAAGGGCACAGTGACCTATGACTGGCATTGTAAACAAAAATTCTTTCTGAAACCTGAATAGATATTGTAGTTTGATTTTAGCATTGGGAAGTTGCGGTGATTATATTTCCCTCGTGATCCAAGATTCATATGTCTTTTCTTCTCTTGGACAGTATAGGATGCAGTTGGTGGTTTAGTTTAGTTTTAATGAATTTACTAAATTGTACTGATGAAAATTAATCTTGAAGCCCTTAATGAAGCGCCCCACATCTAAGAATTCCATTCATATTTTCTTAGTCTTGCATTATTCTTTAAATTTAGATTCTTAAGTGGCTTATTTGAACTCTGCTTTCTATTATTCTTCAATCCATTCCTTCAGTCTAACACTCTGCAAATCTCATAGTTTTTTTGGCCATTTTGCTTTGGAAGGCTAGGGTTTCAAAACTAGAAGCTTTGCTTGCAAGCGCTCATGCCTTGTACTTACAACCACTAATTTTAAGTATTTTTATCCAATTTGAAAATTGTCTCGGGCACTGTTTCACCAATAACCAAGAGTTGTCTCCTAAGGAACAACATGTTCAAACACAGATATTTCACCCTCGCCATCAAAATTATTTTGTGACATGTGCTGAACTATTTTGCGAGGACTAAAATATTAATATTTTTAGAAAAAACTCGGAATGAAGATTTGCGAAGAAGCCATTTCAAGATATGATGTTAAGTTAGGGGCTCCACGAACTCAACTTGTCATATGGCCTTCCTTCTTGCCCCAAAAATATGTTCACAGGACAGATTGTATTGCCAACAACAAGGGGATCTCCGTGATGAAGAATCTCAACTAGACTCTACATCTTTTGGTTTGGGAGTCCCATCTAGTATGTGGGCCTGACTTCCACCATGTATGTTTTGCTCTTGGTTGTTAAATGTGGAGATATTAGAGCGAGGGCAACAAAGAAATGTCCAGACAATGGGAATGAGGTCAACCCGCAATTAATAACCTATAGAACGAGATATAAGAATGTAACAACGAAACAACAAGAAGAATCATGCCACAAGAAGGATTAGTGAGCTAAAACCATATCAGACACACATGAACAAGAAGGTGCTAGAGGTTATTTGCAAATTTGTTCACAATAAGTTACTGACATTGCATGAAATAAGAAAGCAAATATTAAAAGCATACGTGCAAGTCATAAGCCATGAATGATTTCATCAACATATCGCCCACATAAAAGCTAACATGCAAACATAATGGAAATACATGAAAGCCAATACAACCACCATAAATATGCACAGGAATCCATGTCAAATATGAACAACTTTTTATTATGCATGTTGCAAATTCAAGTACATATCTAGCAAGTCCATCAAAGCTCGGTAGTGAAACATTGGTTGTTCATGCCGTTGTCAAAGCAAAACCTTAACCTCACCACAACTCAACCTAGTAGCTTCAAAGACTTGGGTGCCTTTGGCTCCTTAAGCACAAATCAATTATCTAATGCTAGTCCTAGCTCAAGTGCTAAAGTTCCCTCCAAATCAGGCGTGAATGTATATTTATAGAAGTGAGGTGACTTACCGCCAACCTTGCCTTTTCACCTACCCTCGTGACTTTGAGATTCCTCATGACTCTTTAATGGCTTTTGGTGGTTTTTCATGACAAAATGGTATTTACATCAAAAGATAGGTCATGAGGTATTCACATGTGCTTTAACCCCAACTCCTATTGAGACTGTTGTTGAAGACCTTAAGACAATTACCCTTGTTACTCTTAAACAATCCTATAAACTTGCATGGAGTCAATTCACCTGTTGTCGCATTTGGTTCTTCACCAACATTAGCATTCTCTACCTTTAATGACATAATGAAGTACATGACATAACTTCGTGCACGAGAGCAACATGTGGGATGCCTTAAATAACCCGCTAAGTCCTCCTATAGAAAGGAAATCATTGGTTGTGTAATAACAAAGTTAATAACTGGTATAATAACCAAGCCAATAGTAGTAATTCCAAGGGTAAATGCATTCAAAGAAATCCAAACTTAAATATGGGGTTCCTTGTCTACTTCTGTCCATATGCAAAACTTGGGATAAATTACGCCTAAAGCACCACATCCCACAAATAAGGTTAAACATGATAATGCAAACCATATCAATAACTTCATCTTCAATGCCTCTGTTAAGAGTTTACTTATCATAGAAGGGGACATGGCCTTTAGAGTTGCCCGCAAGTGAACAAGGAGAACATCTTTTGCCACATTAAACTATTCATGTGAATGACTGTTGAGACCTAAATTGATGGCATCTATCCCTTGACCTGAAGTACAAGTGCCTGATGCCAACTTCAGTATATTTGCATGAGTTAACCTTGATTCAGAAAAAATCTAAAGGGACAAATCCATCATAAGACTTGGCTAATGGGTTTAGATCATCACTTTTATATGAACATGGAGTTGCAACAAAGATTTCCAAGGAACAACAAGAAGGGAAAAGGTATCATGTAGACTCAATAAATATAAATCTACTAGAAGAGGTTAAGGGGTACAAAAGAAATACTCGTGAAACTTTTTGAGTAAGTTATTTACTGAATGTACAACCCTTTCAAGAAGCTTGCCACTTTTTACAAGATATGATATGCGAGTCATTTCATTTTCAAAAGAGAAACATAAAGACACTTCAAGAGTTATTGCACCCACTTGGTAAACCTGAAAAGAACCATATGCACCTGTAGGTATTCCCAATCCCTAGTGATAAATAAAGCTAGCAAGACCTATAGTATCCTGAAAATATTCTCGAGGATGGAGACCAAATTTCCATTATGGGTTTAGGTTAATTGCTATTTTTCCCAACCATTCCAAAATTTCACCCAAATCAGATAGCCATTTCCAATTGAGCATGAAAAATAATGAGCCCACTCTAGTATGTACTAGTGGATGATTAATGTAATGTATTAAATTAGTAGGCTTTGGTTTATACTATATTGTTTTAATATAAAATAAGGGTGTGGCAGTTTTGAACCCCCGACCCATCAGCGCACAAGTCTAAATATATTGCACCAGCCAACCCGCTAGCCCGACAGGATTTGTTCTATCTGTCAGGCTAGTGCCTATTAAACTAACCATTTTTCATTCAAGGAACAACGAGCTAAGAGTGAGTGGAGGAGGGTCGTGGAACCGGGACAGAGCAGAAATGTGAATGAAGAAAATAAGAGGCGGAACCTCACTCAGTCGCGCAAATTGGGAGCATATTCCCATGGAATATTCCATAGAATATTCCTTATAATATTCTCTAGAATATTCCCAAAAGATCCTACTATGGAATCTTGAAGATTCTCTGGGGGTCTAGAGTTGACTATGGCGAAATATACTTGAGTTTATACTCATTTTACTCACAATTTCATAAGAATTTCAAAATAATTTCACTGGTGTAGTGAGATTTGGAATTTAAGTAGCCCATTTTAAGGCCACTCACAGAAATGGGGGCATAATGATGTATTTTTCCATGTATTTGTTTTTCTTTTCACTAAAATGAATGAAGAGGCCTCTCCACTTTGAAGTTGTTCCCAGAGGCATAATGAGCATTGGGTGCATTGTCTTTATGGTTTCCTTTTGTGTTGTTTCTTCTTAAAGTGTTTGCATTTATGGTTTTACTTGCTCTTTTATGCAATTCTACTAACAACATCGAAGAAAACATCCTAGATGTTTTTGGTATCAGAACGGTCTTCTTGCTTATGTGACTTGCGAGTGTGGATAATAACCATGCCAAACTCAAAGAGGGTGAAGGAAAACTCAAGTTTTTTGACCTCGAGGTTGGATGTGCGATATGAAGAAGAAAAATGGAGAATGACAATGTTTTCACTAAGAATGTCAAAACTTTCTATAGAATGGAAAAAATGGTAGATAATTTGTTTGCAGATTATGAGAAGAGAATAACAAAGAATTGAAAGAATAAGAAAGAGAAAGGAAAGGAAAATGCTTTAGTAAATCAAGGAAATGGAGGAGAATCTCTTGAACCTCCATCTCCATCTTCTAGTGAATGTTATCTTTCATCTTCTTTCCATAATTCAAATAATAATCATAGAGATGCTTCTTAAAGCCATTTTTTGAATTATATTTGAAATTTGATTTGCGCATGTTTAATGAAGAAGCTAATGTAGAAAAGCTAAATAATTGGATCATATAGACTGAAGTGTATTGTTGTATATAACATATCAAAGAGGATGAGTTGAAGATCCAGTTAGCATCTCTTTGGTTGGAAGGCACAACTCTTGTATGGTGGGAGAGAAAACTTCAAAAAGGTAGTAAGCATAATGGTAAACTCCTTTCTTGATGGTTTGAGTTTGTTGTTGCATTAAGAGTGTAGTTTTATCCTTTGGGTTACCGACAAGAATCCATGATGGAATGGAAAAACTTAAGACAAGGCAAAGGTCAGAATGTTCAAAGTTTTAATGAGGAGTTTAGGAAGCAAGAATTGGCATTAAATATTCCTTTAGACTCACATGATATTTTGATTAAATATATTGGTGTTTTGCATGGTTATCTTAGGCATTCATTATTGTTATTTGATCCCACTTATCTTGATGAAGCTATCATGAAAGATATTCACCTTGAAAGCAGGGGAGGGAATGAACAAGACAACCATGCAAATAAGACAATGACAATAAAGAAAAAGGAAGAAAATCTCTCTTGCACTCATTTCGAGAAAGAAGGGTGTGATGAGGAGCATTGTTGGAAACTACATCTAGAATTGAATCCTAAGAAGTATGGTCACACAGGGAAGCATAAAGTTGTTGCTACAAAGCAATATGACCTGGGTTCTGATTCATGCAATGAGATGAAGATCACAGTTGTTGGGATTGCAGGTGTTGGACCAATGATGGGCAGAACATCAAAGAATACATGGCTCCAAAAACTTGAGGAGATAAAACAGAGAAGGTTGAACTGAGAAGACTACTATAAGAAGAAGAAGAGGGGTAGTAGGGATCACAACTTCAGTTACAAGCCACATAAGATGCCTTCGAAAAGTTGAAGTGAAATGAAGGTTAGCAAAGCCATCTTCACCCGCTTTAGAATAGACAATTGAGGTAAACAATGTCGGTGATTTTTTAGTTTCATGTTCTCATTATGATGATGATTTTGATGCATTTGAAAAGCACACTAAATGCATCGGCTAGAAGCTAATGAAGAATATGGGATATGAAGGAAAAGGTGTAGGAGTTAATGGTTAGGGCATTATGAACCCCATCCATGTAGTGGAACTGCCTCCATATGACGGATTGGGATTTCTTAAAGAGGTTGAAGAAAGACACTCCAAACCCATGGAGACAGGAGAGTCTTCAAGTGACAAGTCTGATTTAATGCAGGATGTTGAAAGAACATCACAACCTTCTAGTGATAGCGAGCATTTCAAAGGAAGAACTAAGTCAAGTTCGCCTCGCCAAAGCTGCACGAAAGACAACCATTCAAGGAAGGTTATGTCGCCCAGGAAGGACACAAAAGAGAAGGTTAAGAAAGTATGGGTGAAGAAAACCCATTATAGTCATTGCAACAAGGGTGGATATTAGAAAGCCACAGGTTGGAAGGTCCATCCAAAGCTACACCCAAAGAAGGACAGGGAGCATATGAAAGCACCTGTGAAGCAACCGACCAATGAAGTAGTTCAACAAGGAGGCCAACTATAGGAATAAAGCCCATTTGCCTGGTCAACTAAGAGATGGGTAGCCTTTTTAGGTCATTGACTATGTCCACCACTATAAATCACATGTTGCTTTTTAAATACCCCATAGATGGGAAAACAATTGTAAAAGTGATGAAGTGTATAACATCACTTGAATATGCAACATAATGATATTTTGGCCTTTAGTTGGATAGCAAAGGGTATGGGTTACGGTGTAAAACTTGACCATGAGTGTTTTATAAACTCTTGGAAAGTTCGGTCTTGCTTGTAATCTTGCAAGTTGTGATACATGCATTGTTAGCTACATATTTGTATATGGGTACAAGTGTCTAATTCATCATTCTAGTTCCGAAGTACAAAGGTGGAGGAACAAAAAGTGTGGCTTGTCAGAGACATTTGTTATGCAGATCAAGAATAGGGGGAGTACATTTGATTGTAGTTCCTCTTTATACTTTTGGTGGACCAAAAGATTCTTAGTTGGGAGGAGTGATCTAGAAGGATCCATAAAAGGCCTAAAAATCAAAGTCCTCAATTCTCAATGAAACTAGGACCAAGTCGAATATCTTGTCGCAAGGAATCTAAAGATGCAAATGACGCCTCAATCTAATTTCTTAAGCGAAATTTATTCCTAGTCAAAGTTTTAGTGAAATTTGGCAAAAAAGATAGAATTTAGCTGGCGCCAGACAAATTTGGACCAACAGCAAATTGGTGGCTCGATCAAACTAGCAGCTAAATTTGGCAGTAGTTCCATTCAAATTAGCGACAGGTTTTCTCGTGGTTAAATTTGGTGGGACTGCCAAATTTCATAACATCCACTAAAGTTGGTGGTAGTTTGTGCCCAATAGCATGGGGCCATGTGGATCAATCAAATGGCACCACATGGCACCCAACAAATGGAAAAATTGGCTCACAAACCGACGTATGGCAGTAAGGTTCAAACGATTTCAACAGTTTAATAAAATGTTAAATATATATTATATAATATATATATTATATAATATATATATATATATTATCGACGGATAGTTAATTAATGTATTAAATTAACGAGCAACGACTTATATTATATTGTTTCAAAATAAAATAAGGGTTTGGCAGGTTTGAAACCCCGACCCACTGGCACTCAACATTCTAAATAAATTGCGCTAGCCAACCCACGAACCCAATGGGCTTTGTTTTATCCACAGGGCCAATGCCTATAAAACTCACCATTTTTCTTTCAAGGAATAATGAGGCAAGAGTGGCAGAGGAGGGTTATGGAACTGTGACAGAGTGGAACTGTGAATGATAGAACTAGGAGGTGGAACCTCGCATGGGTGCACAAACAGAGAGCATATTCCCAAGTAATATTCCATAGAATATTCTTTAGAATGTTCCGAAAAGATTCTGTTGAGGAATCTTGGAGATTCTCTTAGGGGTCCAGAGTTGGAGTTGGTGGAATATAGATGAGTTTGTACTCATTTTACTCAGAATTCTACAAGGATTTCATTGGTTTAGTCAGATTTGGGATTTGAGCAACCCATTTTTCAGTGACTCTTGGAGTTTTAATGATGTATTTTTCCATGTACTTTCTTTTCTTTTCGCTGAGATGAATGAACAAGCCTCTCCACTTTGAAGTTGGGTTCAAAGACATAGCCCACATTGGGTGAACTTCATTATCAAACATTGGGCGCATTGACTTTATTGTCTCCTTTTACATTGATTTTTCTTGAAGTGTTTGCATTTATGGTTTTACCTACTCTTTTATGAAATCTACTAACATCACCGAAGAAAATATCTTGGATCAATATAGGTACATTTATCTATGATAGATGTGTCCCCTTGTAAAACTTTTGAAGTTTCAAGATAAAGTCAAACCATTTGAAATATTACTACTTACAACCTTAAACTTGCCATTAAAAGGATTATTTGTTGTCATAATATTCATTCCACCACCAAAGTATTTTTGCATTTCCTATACAAAGGTTGTAACTTTAGGAAAAAAATTGATCTTCCTTGTTTATATTGATATTCATGCCCCTATTGCGATGGATAATGAATGCTTGCAAGATACTAAGAACATAGTATAATTTTCCAAATTGCTTATACTTTGCAGCAAAGAAACCAACCTTTGCACTTAAATGAATATCTGCAACGTTCAAAAACTAATTCAACTCATCACCCTTACCCACAAGGACAACATGAATCCTCTGCATTTTCCCTTTAGTGATGCATTCAATAGCCCCATATGGATCATTCTTCTAGCCAAATGCTCTTACAAAATCTGAGCTAGTCCCCAAAGGAATAAGCCTAAGAGATGTTGTACGCATAACCCCTTCCTCTTGAGCACGAACAGGTTTTTCATCCTCAAACAAACCATTTAAAACCTCAAAAAGAAGTGACTTTGCTAGAATGCCAAAAACATTGTCATTGAGACTCTTTTCAACCAATCCAAAAGTGACTTGTCCTCAACCTAGTGCACACCATCATTTAACGCAAAAAATTTCACCTAGTACACATTCATCGCTTGATTGTACATTTTAATTCTTAACACAAGTTTTTTCAACTATATTCAAGTATGTGTTAGTTAAAGGTTGGGAGGATGATTTGGAAAGTTCTAGGTCAATTTTTCCATCAACGATAGTATTGTTTCCCATGGCTAGGGATGGAATACTCTATCGCATGGATTAATATAGTTTATTTTGAAAGATGAATCATAATCACCAACAACCATTGCATCCTCTTTCCACCCACCTTGATAATTGAAAACATTGGTGGAACTTGTCATATTTCTCCATAAAATGATGTCACAACTTTTTAATGTCATCATCTTTGATGTGTTCCTATGTTTGTCTTTCAATAACTAGTGAGTATGTATTTCATGTTGATGTAGCTTTTAACTTTCATATTTTCTTTGCCTGGTTTCCCAACTTTGAGCACTTTCTATGATTCTTGAGGAAAATCAAAGTTTTCTTGAGATTTGTTTCCATCAGAGTAACAATGTACATAAGGTGGTAAGATGTGATAGATGTATGAGACCTAAACAACAAACCCCAACCAAGCATAAGCAAAGAATATAAAACTAAAGTTAACCAAACTGTTATTTTCGAAATGAATCCAACTATAATGCATCATTTAAGAAAAATGAAATGGATCAAAGAGGGAAGAAAATTCGGTTTATCAAAACAAAATGACTCATCCGTAGGAATTATTCACCCTGGGAGATGCATTTACTTTAACCTTCCTAATGTCGGAATTACAATAATATGGCTTAGATCTATTTCTAGAATAAGGATGAGATCAAATAAATCTAGACATATAACCCAGTATCATGTAGAGATGGCTTTGGTAAAGTACTTGTTACTTAAGTAAGCCATGACAAGACTCATTCCAAGAGATAATTTGGGCTGATTTAAAGAAGGTTTGACCAAGTCACGTGGGACAGAAAATGATGGAAGATGGGAAAAGAAAGGGGAGCCCAAAATTTTGAGAGTACAATAATGAATTTTTGGCTGGTGTTGTGGCGGCTATAATAGAAACTTCAATTTGCATATGTATTAGTGCGTGTGTGCAGAGGGCCATGATCGAAAATCCTCATCAAGCTACGTGCAAGTCACTACAAGATGTAGGAAGGATGTAACAAACATGGTTAAAAATCCATGTAAAAACATGTAAGGCCACAGTGATGGGACCCATATTCCAAGTTGAATGGTGGGAAAAACATCCCAATGGGTGTTCATTTCAGTTATTAATGGCTAAGGAAATTGGCAAAGGCAATGACAAAGGCTTTAAAAAGGCATGAGGCATTTATTTGGCATTTTATTTATGAAAATAATGGAAATTAGGACAAAAGGAAGGTGAAGTGTCACAGGTTACATGTGAGGAGAAAATTGAAGGAAAATAATGGAAAATGAAGAAAATAGAGGCCTCGTTGATAAAAAGGTTTATGAGGATCAGTGTGTAGGCTTGGTCAGTTCAATTTTGGTGGAGCTCTCTTATATTCTCTCTCTCTCACTCTTGGACACTTAGATTTTTCTTGGAGCACTCTTAGAGAGAGTGGCATACTTGGAGTTTTGGAGCAAGAAGGCAAAGAAAGAGTAGGAAAGAGCAAGAGGACATCGGAATCAACAGATACAATGGATTTTGCTTACAGGTACCGAGTTGCATGTATGTTTTCCTCACTAGTTTTGGCATGCATGGCACATGCATGCGGTTTATTGCTCATGATCTGTCATTGACATGGAGGATTGCTTGGATTGATAGTGGATTTGCCTAGCCTTTCCATTTCCTAGATAAGCATGGCGTTATGTGTTTATTTATTCATTTATGGTTGGTTCTCATGTTTCCTTTAGCTTGGGTTGAGTTATTGGTTCTTGGAGCCTTGGTTGGACAAATGCTCTTAAAGCCCTATAACGACTTGGGTTGAGTTACTAGTCATGGAAGCCTTGGTTAGACAAACACTTTGGAAGCCCTATAACAACTTGGGTTGAGTTACTATTCCTGGAAGCGTTGGTAGGAAAAACGCTCTGGAAGCCCTTGGTGGGTTGAGTTACTAATCCTGGATGCCCTTGTTGGACAAACACTCTGGAAGCTCGGAAGAAAAAAAATGTGGATTGAGTTACTAGTATTGGAAGCCCTGGTTGGCCGAATGCTCTAGAATCCCAGAATAAACTGTGGGTTGAGTTACTAGTCCTAGAATCCTTAATTGGAAAAAACACTCTAGATCCTTGGAAGGCTTAGATAGAGATGAATCTGATGATGGTGCTGTGATGTCTGACAGTGAAGTGGAATCATTGTTTGATGGGTTGAGGTGGTTGGCCTCTAGAAGCCCTGGATGGTTTTTGATTGATGTGTTTTATGTGATCCCACATTCATGCTTGGAATATTGCACGACAGTGAATGGCTGAAGAGAGAATTGTCTCATCCATTCTACGATTGAGTGGAACGTGGTACTCCCATACCGAGTTTGATTTTTCATCATTAATATGAGGTTATTTCTCCTTGTTATCTCATGATTATTATACTGGTTTATATGTGGATTCTATGGCTATTGTGTCCTTGGTATTTCTGTTGTTATTATGTTGGTTATGAATATGTATTATGACAGTGGATATGTATGGCTCCAATCATGTTTTTACTTTCATATGAATGAACGATGTATCTATGGCCTAATGGATGAATTGCAGCTAAAGTGATAAGGAAATAATGCCTCATAGCGAATCTCACATAAGTATGAGACCCCCATGCTTAGATCTATTATTTAAACCTGTGGATTTCATTCATGCTAAGTGTTTGAAAGAATGTCAAACCTGGTTGGGGATGGTCAGGCCTAGTCCTGGAGTTAGTTTTTGGTTTATTAGTCTTATCATCATGACTTTAATGGATTCCGGAAGTTACAGCGAGTTCTGGGCAGTGGCTTGAATTCTAGGCTTGAAAAGTGCCTTAAATTCCCCGGGCTCTAGCACAGGTCTACTAGAAATAGTCCCTGGAAGCAGTCATGTAGGTTTGTGGGAGCGTCCAAAGCTCTTTAAACATTGGAATGCCCATAGCATGGGAGTGTCCAAAGGTTTAATAGCTTAAAAACTCAATAGGACTCAGGGGATGGTTAGCCAAAATTTTGGGATGGTTCCTAGGAGTCATTTGGATGATGTTGAAGGTATGTAAGGTGTGTTTTCGTCAGTTCCACTTCCTTAACATGACTTAGGAGGTCGAATCATATCATAGTAACTTCTCTTCACATGTTTATCCTAGTTGGTCCGTTACTTGGGTAGATGTGGGAGGAGGGTGTTACAGAGTGGTAGCAGAGCATGGTTCACCCCTCGGACTGGATGGGCTACGTGTTGGTCATGCATTCATGTCGGTTATATATGTGTTGCTTATGCTTGTAGTCCATGTGTTTGTTGCATTTTCATGGTGTTGATCATGGTTGTAGTGATGTCACCATGTGAAGGTTGATGGTGTTGTTGTGGGATATGTCGTCATGAGTATATGGTTGTATATGCATTTGTTATGCATGTTGGTGTCCATATGTTGTTATGCATGCATTGTAATGGTTATGGTTATGCATGTATAGTAGGTTGGACATGCATTGTGAGTTCCTTGTATGAAATTAGGTCATCATGATGATATTGGTATGTTATAATTCTAATGTATTGGCTGAGATAGAGCAGGAGATGCAGATCATTAAAGTGAAGTTGCAACAATGGACTTTGGGGTAAGAGCAAATCATCATACATGTATTGTATATTTGGAATGCAGGTATGTTAGTTAATTGATTGTTATATGCATTAGGGTTATATACATTAGGTTTAGGTACATGTCTATTGATGTTATGGTTACATATATGATATACGCTAGTTGATTAGTATAGTCATATGCACATGTGTCAGACAATCACGAGTGATAATAACATGTGGTTGTATTCATTGTTGTTGTTGTTTTATGTTAGTTAACTTGATGATTAGGTTATATGTCATTGATGAATATGTTATATATTTACTTGTAGTTATCTCAATGATCATGTCATATGTTGTTGATGACTATGTTATAGGTTAACTGGTTGTTGTTATATGATAGTTAGCTTGATGATTAGGTTATATGTTGTTGATGAACATGATGTATAGCTTGTTGTTGTTGTATGTTAGTTAACTTGATAATTAGGGTTATAGCATCAATATCTTGATGTTATATGTATCATGCATAATTGGATTGACCTATGCAGATGCTTAGGGTTACGACATTCAAGTATAAGTCGACTTATTTGTGACATTGTGTTGTACAAATATACACTGACTGTGTGAATGTGATTATTATGTATGAATGATACTTGTTTATGAGCTTATGATGTGAACGTGTTAGTTAGTGACTATTATGGATATCATGATCTTATTTATGTTTGAGTTGATGTTTGCTATGAAGTTATATCATGCTAACTAGATTGATTATGTAGATAAGATAACCTCCCCTAAGATACATTAAGTTGTGAGCTTGCTTATGTCATTTACTTTGTGCTTGAATGCTTGATTATGTCGTCTATTTGGTGTTAGAGTGTTTGGTGTCTATTATGTCATCTAGTTGATTTATTTAACATGGTATGTTTGCAAGTTGGTTGAATGTTTGATGAATTGCATAATATGAGTATGTGTTCCAATGATCTTGTTTTAAGATGATTGTACTAATACATATGTGTTGAGATAACTGATGTATACTTGAGTGTAGGTAGGTGATAGTTGTAGCATTATGTATTATGAGTGATGAATTTGAGTTGATTGGTGAGTATGACATGGTTGTTAGACTTGGTAAATGTTGATTTCAAATTAATATACACGATGTCTTGATCTTTGGAACGTGAGACTAACATGTGTGAGAAGTTCCAGGGCAACATGCTTGGTATTAACTTGACAAGGTAATAGTTGATGTGTTATATAACTAACGGTTGGGTGATGTGACAATGCATAGTAAGACACTATTGCAACAAAGTAAAAAGGTAAAAGAAAGGAATTGGGCAAGAATTCCTTTGGCTATGTTTGGAAACCCTAATTCCGAACGAATGAGTGCTTTGCATACAAGAAGTCTTCTTAACCTTGATTTTCTCTGACATTATGTGGATATATGCTATAGTAATGAACACATATTTGACAGGTATATCAACTAATTTCCAGTTATGGATGGATTCGTCAAGGGAAGTGGAGCCCCTTGAGAGATGGGATGGACGTGTTTAGTTACAAGGCAACGTGATTGGCACAACAAGGTAAGGTAACTAGTGTGTTGCTATGTTTATTTAAGAACTAACAGTTATGTGTTGATGGAATTATGATGCAAGGGATTGCATGGAAAAGAAATTTCCATGGAATATCCAAGAAGGCTCAAGTTGAGCTTTCCCTTGGAAGCACTGGGAACCATGGGGATTGAGTTAAGGTGTTTGTTGTTAGTCTTGTGCTTTTGGTATTTTGTGATTTTATTGCGCTTGAATTGCAGTTTTGTTATGTCTAGTGCATGATCATGCCACTTTGTTTATGGTGTCATATTATTATTGGTTTTCATGGTTTTCTTCTTGTTTGTTTCTTGTGCTTGCTTTTTAAGTTTTGAGTCTCGGAAATTGGTTGGGAAAGAGGAAATTTAGTGGAGTTAGGGGAGAGTTGAATGAAATCCAACAGGAAATTTAAGACTCATATGAAGTCAATGCATGTATAAGGGAAACTAAAGGTAATAGTATGACATTCGGCTAAGTTGGTTGGGTCCATTGGTGTAAATGGATAGTGGTAGTATAATCATGAGAAAGGTAACAAGAAAGGTGAAGTAAATGGATCTAAGGTGTCACATGCCTTAGCTATGTTGGGAATGATTGTTCTCAATGTTATGCATGGTGTGCACAGAAAAAGAGATTTCTCTTAACCTTGACCTTGTGTTATCTGGTAATTATGTTATTATCGTGATTATGTTGATGTTTATGTATGTATATATGTGTGTATGTATGTCGGTGTGTGACAGGATCATGATTGTTTTATGCTAATGTTTATGTATATGTATGTATGTATCCATGTATTTATGTCACTTTCCAATAGGGTCATCAGGGATCATTCTTGTGGAAGAATGATTGCTTATGTAGGTGAATGGAATGAAGAGGTTCCTGGTCTTACCAAGAATCAATTGGGAGACAAATCTATGAGGTCAATATCTTGTGGTTATCAGTTGATATTATGTCTATGTTATGGGCGGGCTATACCGAGGGATACATCATTAGAATGAAAGAAATGTGGTCTATGGCATGTTGGGACAAGCATGGATAAGACACTGGGAGCAAGGTTGCCTAGTAGAGACAATGTAGTTTTGGATGTCTGGTACTATTGTTGTGCATATGTTGTATATGTTATACATGTTGCATATGTGATATTGTGTGCATGTGGTGTTGCATATATATAGTGTGTGTACATGTTATTTATGCAATTATTATGTACAAGGTGGTACAAATAGTGTTGTGTGAGTGTTGCATATGCAGTGCTAGGTATAGATGGTGGTATGTACATATGGTGTTGTGTGCATGATTGTACAAGTGGTGTTGTGAGCATGTGGTGTCGTGTACGTGTTGTACATGTGGTGTTGTGTGTGTGTGGTGATGTGTACATGTCATGCATGTGATGTTGTGTACATGTGGTGTCGTGTACATGTTGTGCATGTGGTATTGTGTACATGTGGTATTTTGTACTTGTTGTACAGGTGGTGCAGTGTACATGTGGCGTTGTGCACACATTGTGTAAGTGGTGTTGTGTACATGTGATGTTGTGCACGCATTGTGCAGGTGGTGCTTTATATAGGTGATACTATGTACATGTTGTACATATGGTATTGGTGTACATGTAGTATTGTGTGCATGTCATACATGCTATGTTGCGGGCATGTGGTATTACATATGTGCATTGTGTAGTCATGGCATTGTGACATATGTATTCATTGTGTTGTACGTTGTGTACGTATATGTATTATGTTGTACATCAGGTTTAAATGTATGTATTGTGTGGTTGTGTACAACGAATGTAGGAGTATGTATTGTGTTGCATTGTACACTGGGTATAGTTGTATGTGTGGTATGTCAGGTGTAGGTGCATGTATTGCATGGTGTTGTATGTCATGTGTGGTTGTATGTGTATGATGCATATTATATGCATGATCACATGGTTGAGGAGAAGGAACTGGGTTTTTGTCGGATGTAGCGACCTATCCGATGTGCATACAAAATAAGGACAAAGGTAGAAATTAAGGATTGATTAAAGGATAAGTATCAATATTTTATTCCAGTTTTATTAGGCATGTGAATTATGATTCTAGTTTATGATGATTACATGTGATCTATGATTCTGGTTTATGATGGTTACATGTGATTTATGATTTTGATCTATGATGGTTGTGTTTTAAGCTAACCCGATGTGATATGTTTATACATGATGATTTGATCAAACAACTACTTTGACTTGTAGTGACAGGAAGTGAATGGGATTGCAAATGTACCTTATTGATGAGCTGCTAATGAGGTATGATTTTAGTTTATTTCAATTTATTTTGATTCTAATGGAAATTATGTCATTGGTACAGGAAAGCATGGAAATTCTCAGGTTGGGTGGTTGAAACTGACTGCAAGGATTAACAACAATAGAAAAAGGAATTGGAACAGGCAGTAGTATACTAGTAAAGCATTTAGGAGCAAGGCAATTATGGGAAACTGGTATCCAATATTGTTCATTGATTTCCTTAAGCATGCTATGACCGTTATGATTTTTAACGCAGGAATATGCCTTGTTTTTTGGACCTTCCAATGCGAGAAAACCTTGCCGAGGAATGGATTGCTCGGGATGGGGGTGCTAGCAGAACTCGGAAGGTGTGTGACTGCATGGAAGGGGGCGGCCAAATTTCTCGAGGGACTACATAGCAGAGAAGGGAAGGCTAAGGATATATTTGTTTTGGTCATTAGCATTTCCAAATGTAATCAAAGGCACTTGGGAGTGTGACTTGGAACAATGAGTCGGTAACTATTCATTGAGAGGACAAGTGGCTCGGGATTATAGCGTTGGACATTGGATGCAACTTTGATTTTAACAGTGAATTTTGGACTTTGTCGGAAGGAGATGAATCCTGGTACTACTTTTGAGGGTGGAGTGTGAGCCTCTGGATTCCCTTGTTGATTGATACGACCATCATATCCTTTTATTTGTTGGATGCGTAAATGTGCATATGTGTATATGTGTGCATTACTGTAAATATTGTATCGAGATGGATTTATAAATCTCCATAGACAGTATGATTATTTCTTGGGTGAAGCAAATGTGTATGTGTGTATATGTGGTTATTATTGTAAATACCGTAATGAGTTGTGGTATAAATCTACAGTAAACGGTATGTTTGTCATGTTTTAGAAGATGGTCATTCTAAATATTGCAACGAGCTATGTTATAAAACTCCATGGGCAGTATGTTTTGTTCTCGGTCGTCTTGTTGGTTATAGGTGTCATTGAACACCGAGGATGGTGTTCCCCCAAGGGGGAGGGTTCTATAAAAATGCTGGTTAAAAATCCATGTAAAAATATATAAGGCCACGGTGATGGGACACGTATTCCAAGCTGAATGGTGGGAAAAGCATCCCACTGGGTGTTTATTTCAATTATTAATGGCCAAGGAAATTGGAAAAGGCAATGACAAAGGCTTATGAAAGGCATGAGGTATTTATTTGGCATTTTATTTATGAAAATAGTGGAAATTAGGAGAAAATGAAGGTGAAAGGTCACAGGTTACATGGGAGGAGGAAATTGAAGGAAAATAATGGAAAATGAAGAAAATAGAGGCCTCATTGATAGAAAGGCTTTTGAGGATCAACGTGTAGGCTTGGTCAATTCAGTTTTGTGGGAGCTCTTTTATATTCTCTCTCTCTCACTCTTGGACACTTAGAGTTTTCTTGGATCACTCTGGAGAGAGTGGCATACTTGGAGGTTTTTATCAAGAAGGCAAATAAAGAGAAGGAAAGCGCAAGAGGACATCAGGATCGGCGACTACAATGGGTTTTACTTGCAGGTACTGAGTTGCATGTATGTTTTCCTCACTAGTTTTGGCATGCATGACGCATGCATGTGGTTTATTGGTCATGATCTGTGATTGGCATGGAGGATTGCCTAGATTGGCAATGGATTTTCCTAGCCTTTCCATTTATTGGATAGCCATGGTTTTGTGGATTTATTTATTCGTTTTTGGTTGGTTCTCAAGTGTCCTTTAGCTTCGGTTGAGTTATTAGTTCCTAAAGCCTTGGTTGGTCAAACGCTCTAGAAGCCCTATAATGACTTGGGTTGAGTTACTAGTCCTGGAACCCTTAATTAGATAAATGCTTTGGAAGCCCTGTAACAACTTGGGTTGAGTTACTTGTCCTAGAAGCCTTCGTTGGAAAAGTGCTTTGGAAGCCCTTGGTGGGTTGAGTTACTAGTCCTAGAAGCCTTGGTTAGAAAAATGCTATGGAAGCCTGGAAAAAGTTGTGGGTTGAGTTACTAGTCCTGGAATCCCTGGTTGGCCAAACGCTCTGGAAGCCTCGAATAAATTGTGGGTTGAGTTACTAATCATGGAAGCCTTGGTTGGAATAAACACTCTAGATCCCTAGAAGGCTTGGATAGAGACCAATATGATGATGGTGTTGTGATGTCCGACCGTGAGGTGGAATCACTATTTGATGGGTTGAAGTGGTTGGCCTCTAGAAGGCCTGGATGGTTTTTTATTGATGTGTTTTATGAGATCCCACATTCATGCTTGGAATATGGCACAAGGGTTAATGGATGAAGAGAGAATTGGCTCATCCATTCTACATTTGGGTGGAACGTAGTAGTCCCATACCAGGTTGGCTTTTGCATCATTAATATGAGGTTATTTCTCCTTGTTATCTCATGGTTATTATATTGCTTTATATGTGGATTCTACGACTATTGTATCCTTGGTATTTTTGTTTTTATTATGTTAGTTATGAATACATATTATGACAGTGGTTATGTATGGATCCCATCATGTTTTTACTTGTATATCAATGAACAATGTATCTGTGGCCTGATGGATGAACTGCAGCTAAAGTGATAAGGAAACAATGCCTCATAGCGAATCTTAGATAAGTATGAGACCCTTATGCTTAAATATGTTATTTAAAACTTTGGATTTCATTCATTCCAAGTGTTTGATAGAATTTCAGTCCCGGTTGGGGATGGTCAGGCCTAGTCCTGGAGTTAGTTTTTGGTTTATTAGTCTTGTCATCATGAGTTTAATGAATTCCAGAAGTTACAACAAGTTATGGGCAATGGCTAGAATTCTAGGCTTGGAAAGTGCCTTAAATTACTGAACTCTGGCACAACTCTGTTGGAAATAGTCCCTAGACATAGGCATGTAGGTTTTTGGGAGCGTCTAGAGCTCTCTGGATGCTAGCATGCCCATAGCATAGGAGTGTCCAAATGTTTAATAGCTTAAAAACTTAGTAGGACTCAGGGGCTAGTTAGCAAAAAGTTTGGGATGGTTCCTAGGAGTCCTATGGATGATGTTGAAGGTCTGTATGGTGTGTTTCCATTGGTTTCAATTCCTTAACATGACTTAGGTAACTTCTCGTCACATGTTTACCCCAGTTGGCCGATTACTTTGGTAGATGTGGGAGGAGGGTGTTACAAAGGAGGTGATGAAACTTATAAAGATACTTTGCTTCTCAAGCTCCACATAATCTATTTTACTCTAACTTGACTATGGAAATGGAGAAAATATTGAACAAAAGGCACAAATGAATATGATGGGAGATGAATTGAGGTATATGAGAAATGAAATGAAAGAAACTTAATTGTAGATTACACATGGGTGCTCGGAACCTACTCATTATGTCAACTTAATGATTGCGGAGAACAAAGGACTCCCAAACCGAAATGAGCCTATGAGTTAAGCAAAGGACTTGGATTCTACAACCAAAGGCTCTGACATCTAAATCAAGTTTATATGGAATGTAAATATTGTATGTATATGGGTTATTTTTGGAAGCTCTTCACTTATAGATGTTTTAGCCAATTCCTTTGGTATATATTTAACAATTTTGTCAAATGGATGGTTCAATGCCAATTTGTAGAGATCATAGAGCCTCATATGCCAATTTTTTCTCTCATGACGTACTGTTGCATGTCTCATGTATGTTTATAATATAAACTTGACAATTATGGTGTAAAAAAAAAAGAAAGAAGATGAAATATATAGTTCAATATATAGGTTGTAATTCATGGTTGGGAGAGCCTTTTAAATTTCTATAATCACCACTAAAATTCCAAAGTCAAACATCAAAATTTCATAAATTAAATATCCTCGAATTGGACATCGACATCCTAAAACTGCTAATCATTGGTAAAATTGCAAAGTCAGACATCAATTTTTTCGTAAATTTAATGTTCTCAAATTAGGCCTTCAACATCCTAAAAATATTAGTCATTATTCCTATATTTTTCAAAAGAATATAAATATCATCTAAAAAAAATACCCTTGATCACCCTTGGGAGAAGCCAAACCAAATTCAAAAGCTTTGGAGATTTTTCTTATGAATTATTGAGTAAATTTCCCAATCTCTTTGCACTTGTTATAAGCAAAATAAATTAAACTATGTTTCCCTTTACTGTCATTATTTCCATAATAAAATAAGTTCTATCTAATATCTAGAGAGATTTCAAATTATCTCCTATTTGGTTATTTAAAAATTTAATTACTTCATCGACTACTTTGACCTTATTTCCAAGCTACTCCTGAGCTTTTTTTTTTTTTAATATCTGTACTCATTGTTCTTTCTAAATTTTCAACATCTTTTAGAATATTTGATTGATATTTAATTTTTATCATTACTACTTTTCCTTAATCCCATATACAATGTTTATCCCCTAATAAAAACTTCTTATCTTCCCATCTTTGATTGACATTTTTTTCAATTCTTTAAAAAGTTACCACCCTTCAAATTAATTCGGTTATTTGTTTCTCTTTCTAAGCTATATCAACATGATTTTGATTGATAATTTCATTTCTTTTTTTTCAAAAGTGACTGCATATCCACTATCTATGTTTCTTTTGCTTGAGTTTATTTTTGTGCTTTCGATAATCGTTTTTTTAATTGGATAATTTGCTCTTTTTGGAACTTGGTTCAATTGTTTCTACCTCTAAAAGAACTTTTTGTTTTTAAAATATTTATGTTAAATTAGTTGTTCCTTCTTCTTCAAAATCTTGATAATCTTCTTAGTTTTGTTGTTTTTCTCCGACAAAGCTCTAAGTTGATTCTTCATTTGAAATATTTCATTTTCAAAATCTACTATTTCTTTACTTTGATTGTGTTTAGTAGTTTACAAATTCAATTTAGCTTTGATACTTTGTATTTCTTTTTTTGTTAACTTCAAAGAAACATTTGCTTTATTTTGATTCGTTGTTCTCCTAATGGAAAATTTTCGCTGCAAATATACAATGGTTATAGATCTAACTTTATAGTGGCTTTCTTGGTTCATAGTTGTTCATCCAACTTACTATTTTGTATCATCATTTTTTTCACATTAACAAAAGCTCATATTAAATCTCTTGCTACCACATCACTTATGATTATGCTAGTTTATCTTTTCATGTGAAGACAACTTTTCTAGATAAATTGAAAGTCTTGTAGTATCATAATCCTTTGTATTAAAATCATTGGATGTTCTATCAATCATTGGATGGAAAACAACCATTTGTAATTTCCCTATCTTATAATTAACAATGTATAGCAATCTTGAAGGAGTTGAATCATCTTGAGTTAATTGAGCATAGAAATCTCGTTTCTCCCATTTGGATAATTTCTTATCCATAATCGTTTCAGTAAACCATCTTCTCCTACATTTGTAGCTTTAACAATTTTTTGTACTTTGTGTTGCAAATGCAACAAGAAAATATAGTTTTGACTTTTCCTTGGTAAAACTAGATTAAAATTCGAATTTCTATTTTAGCAAAATACCTGGAGGTAGTTAATGAGGTGACATGGCTCTTGTCACCAAGTTAACTTAGTAAATTCGAGTTGGAGACACTTGAGTTCAGTTCTACAAGATTGATTGCTAATTTTTTGCAATCTATTTCAGTTAGTTTGAGTTACTATCAGTTTAATTAGTTCTAACTGTCAGAAGAACTAGCGGAGGTCAAGTTGTGGATGTGTAACTTCAACCACACTTGGTGATCAACTAATTAACTGATCAATCAGCCCAAAATAAGTGTTGCATGTAGAGAATTTGAGTTACCCAGATGAGATTAGAGTCCAAGAGCAGTTGTGAATCTACACATAAATTTCTACTTGGTATCATAGCTAGAACCACTGTAGAATAGAGATTTTGAAGTTGTCTTTGTATGAGGTTCGAGGTTACAGATCAGGTTGCAGGTTTTCTTCGACACTAAGAAGATGAATTTAATTGGACTAAGGCTTGATTATACCCTTGATGTAAGCTCAAATTGTGTTGCATGGAAGGACCGCATGGAGGCAGTACTAGAGGATAATGGATTGAAGGAATTCATCGATAATGATATTCTAAAACCAGCAACAACTGATGCTAATAATATAGGATATTGGGCCATATTGTCTCCAATATCCATGGGAAAGAGACCTTGTATGCGATGTGGCAAGTGCTAACAGATTTGTTCTAGAATAGTAGTAACCACATGAAATTGACACTCAAGGACAAGCTTCAAAATATCAAGATGAAGAGGAACTAGACCATTCCAAAGTACCTTATCAGGTTCACACAAGTCATGATGAACTTGGTCAAGTTGGTGTTATTGTGGCAGAGGATTATTCGGTGAGCCTAGACCTACTAGGCCTTCCCAAGAGCTGGCACAACTACCAAGGTTCGGTGAACGGGAGGGAGAAGCTACCAAATTGGGAACACTTGTGGCCTGATTTGGTAAAGGAGGAGATAAGTTGGAGCACCAGAGATGGGACCTCATCCAAGGGTGAGGATGAGGATAATTTTTCCTTGGATGAAAAGGCAAAGAAAGGGTAACGAAATAAATCCCAATCCAAAATTGATCAGGTGCTCAAAATTATGCTCAAAAATCAAAGTTGTCATAATGGTGTGGAACTTGAACGACCACGTAGTTCTCGTCATCCTAAATCCGATGCAACTCATTTCGTGTGAAATGGACATGATATGGCTTCAAAAACTCATTATGTTCACTTTGGTAAACAGGTAAATTTTTGGGAAAAAAAGGG
The DNA here is from genome assembly GCA_000404065.3 of Pinus taeda. Lineage (NCBI taxonomy): Eukaryota > Viridiplantae > Streptophyta > Pinopsida > Pinales > Pinaceae > Pinus > Pinus taeda. The sequence goes on along the minus strand of APFE031150682.1, from coordinate 203,030 downwards.
GACAACCCAGTCAACTATCCATATTGCTGACTAGGCTGCCGAGTTTGCACTGACTGTGCAGCTGAGGTGGCACCATAATTTAATCATCGAATGGTTGAGTGCCACATGGCACATTCATACAAGCATGAGTTTGCGAGATGCTATTGGTTGAGTGCCATATAGGTGGACCAATGAGAGTGTGATGCGTGGCAAACCCGGAGGCCACCACGTGCCCACTTAAAGGTCGAATAAAATTTTATGTGGGGAGGTTGGGGTAGAACCCGCGAACTCACCAACAATAACACCAACCTTTACCGCCATGCCGGCAATTTGGTTCTTAACTAACATATCGCAAAAGGTTCGACGTTAAATAATCGGCCCCATAACAAGTTAGGGTTGCGATGCGATGATCCCAATTGCACATCACAGAAGGGAGGTGTTACGGAATTGGACCCGACAGGATCAAGCTGCAATTGCAATATCATAATCACATATCGTACAATTCAAAGTTTTGTTATATGTTTTACCCTAGCTCCGCCGATTGTGATATATTCCTGATGTGATACAAGTTATACTGCAGTTGATAGTCTGTCAGGTCTGCCGCTTATCATAATCAGACATTGCCCACGCTGAGTTCACAAACCATAAGGCCTGTCGGTTCCCACCGATTGCGACTTGTGATGGGGCTGTCAGTGCCGATAGTTTATGGTCAGAACCGTCACCTTAACTGCCAGACCTAACCACCTTGCATATGACCACTTGACCTTAACAACATGATAGATGGGTTCGTTGGCGAGGAAGTTGGTGGGACCAGAAATTTCAGCGGAACTGCCAGAATTAACTCCATATAATAAATTTAACAGGCGTTAGTGAGTTTTGGTGGAGGAAATTGTGGAAAGACTGGCATAAGTCATAACTAAGGTAGTGTTTGACCAAATGAGGAGCAAAAAGAGGCTGGGGTACCATTTTTTAGGATTCTTGACTCATTGGAGTAGGTTTTAGAAGAATTGGAGCATTGTATACACATCTTTTTACACTTTTGAGCATAATAGAGAGGCCCAAGCCATTGGAAACTAGACCAAGGAGATGTAACCCAGGAGGGGTGAACTCCTTTATCATGTTCTTGTTGTAATGTGTTTCTGGTGATGTTCTATACATGTTTATGCTGCAGTTCAGTCTCTTATTTATATTAAATTGCTCATAAAATTAACATAAAAACTCATCATTTCACTTGCAAAAATTCATGAATCCTTAAGCACAATGAAAGCATTTTGTTTCTAATATGAGGAGGATCTTAAGACAACAATATAATATTCTAAATCAAATCAATTTGGTATTAGAGCTCTAGGTTTTCTTTTTGAAAGAAGGATATAACTGTTTGCAAGTTTATCTCATGCTTAAAAGGTTAAAACTCAAAAGAGGAGAAGGGAAGTTGGTTGGAAGCCCTGAAGTTGAGTCAAGGGGAAGGAGAGAAAGTCTGACACAATCTCCAACACCAGTTCAACCTCAAGTTGTAGTTGAGACTCCAGAGATCATGTATCATGAACGAGAACCTATAAACATGACAGAAGATGAGAAGACCTTCAGAAAGGATTTCTTTGATATGACAAAGATGGTAAAGGTCCTCTATGAAGAGATGAATACCACGTTGCAAGGGGAAAATTCCAAACCTCCCAAAGGAGAAGGATCTTTAGGAGGAGGTAACGGAAAAGGAGACAAACCTCCACCCTCTCCACCATATTCTTCATCTTCTTCTTCACAAGCATCTTCACACTCTTCCACTAACACAACCCTTACTCATACTCATCATAATACTTCAAAAGGAACTAGTAAATCACCTTTTTTTTAAATTTGATGTTAAATTTGAGCTGCTCATGTATAATGGTGAAGTGAATGCAGAGAAGCTTGATAATTGGATTCATCAGTTGGAGGTCTATTGCAGGATTCAAAACCTTCAAGAGGGTGACATAAAGATTCAGTTAGCTTCCTTTGAGAATGGAGGGTCCAGAACTAGTGTGGTGGGAATCAAAGACCCAAGAGGAGATTAAAAAACACGGTAATATCTCAATTTATTGGAATGATTTCATTACTGCAATCAAAAGACAATTCTACCCTCTAGCTTATATGTAGAAATCCATAATGAATTGGCAGAACTTTAGATAGCTTAAAGGTCAAAATGTGCAAGATTACACCCAACAATTAAGAAAAAGGTATTTGATGTTAGGTGTAGATTTGCAATCACAGGATACATTGTTGAAGTACATAGGGGGTTTACATAGTTACCTTAGGCATACTATCTTAATGTCTAATCCCAATAATCTAGATGATGTGTGTGTACGAGCCACTCATCTTGAGGAAAGAGGGAAAAACACTCTAGAAGAAGGTAGTAAAAAGCCATTTAAGGGTAAAGAGAAAGAAAAGGATTTCAAGGGAAAGAAAAATGCATCCCTTAAAAATGAAGGAGAGAAAACAATATGTAAACATTGTTCCAGAGAGGGTCACGATGAATCTCATTGTTGGAAGCTTCATCCCGATATGAAACCAAAGAAATTCAACAACAAAGGAAAAGAAAAGACAATTGCGATCATTCAAGAGGATTTGGGATCCAATTCAGGTGATGAAACTAAAATTACAACCATGGGTATAAATGGAAAAGAATCCATTTCTAGAACTAGTATATCAAATTGTCACGCTAGTACTCCAAATGAAGAAACAAGGATTGAATTATTTCATGTGAGGGTAATCTCAAAACATACAAAAATCAACACACTTTTTGATAGTGGGTCTTAAGCCAACTTGATATCTGATAACTTATTCAAACAGCTTAATCTTGAAACCATTTTACATCCCAAGCCATATCCATTGGGTTGGATATGCAAGGACACAAACTTACAGTTTACAAGAAAATGTATTCTTTGGTTTTAATCACAGTAAACTTCATTGACGAAGTTGAGTTAGATGTTGTATCGCTTGATATATCAGGAATTGTTTTGGGTAGTCCTTACCTCTATGATAGAAAATAAATCTTCTATCATCATGAAAACAAGTACCACTTGTTCAAGGATGGTGTGGAGTATCTTGTGCGATCTCATCGCAAGAAACTAAATCTTTCATTAGTTAATGTAGGGCAAATGAAAAGACTAGTGACTTCAAGCAAGAGTTTAGTGCTTCTTATGATCAAACCCAATGTTGATATTGATTATGAAGCATTTGATGATTGTAATTCAAAGTTGAAAACTGATTTGGTTGATGTAGTTAACCATGATGATGAGGTGTTTCAGAAAGTAAAAGGATTTCCTTCCAAGAGGAGAATCCAACATGAAACATCATTGCAGTAAAAGTGTCTTCTTTCTAACATTGGCATGCATTAGATGTCAAGAAAGAAAAGTGCAGAAATAACAAAACAAACCCGAGGATTGTTGAACAAATGGATCATCTGGCCATCTCCAATACCATGTGGTGCACCTCTTGTTTTGATGCCCAAGAAGAATGGTAAGCATTTCATTAAATGGGATTCAAGAAGTGGTTTTCATCAAAGTAGAATTGTTGAAGGAGACATATGGAAGATGACATTCAAAACCAAGCAAGGTTTGTTTGAATGTCTTGTTATGATTTTTGGTCTTTTCCACGCTCCTACTACTTTCATGCATATAAATCAAGATGTATTGTAGCCATTTCTAGACATGATATCTACTTGGATGACATTCTCATTTTCATAAAATTTCATTATGAACATGTCATGTATGAGAAAGAAATACTTGATGTCTTATGTCAAGAACATTTGTTATTGAAAATGTCAAACTATATGTTAGATAAAACTTATTTGATGTACTTGGGCCATGATATTGGAGAAGATGGGTTGAAGTTAGACTTCTCCAAGATTGATTCCATTGTGGATTGGTCAATGCTCAAGATAGTTATTTAGATAAGAGGTTTTTTTTGGAGCAACCCAATGTTGGAGGAAAGATTTTGTTAAATTTTCCTCTATTGTAGCTCATTTGCATTCTTTGGCAGTAATGTCTTCCAGTGGGGAGGCAAACAACAAGAGGCATTTGATGCTTTAGGACAAAAGATAAATTCAACCTTTATACTTACTCTTCTAAACTTCAAAAATTTATTTGAGTTCCATGTTGATGTAAGCGACTATGCCATGGGCGCAGTCTTTATGCAATGTGGTAAGCCCATTTCTTTTCATTTAGAAATTTTCAATGGTGATGTGTTTAAGTTGTAGCGACAAAGGGACTTCCATTGGATGGGTTTTCTTCTACTATTCCACTAGGTCAAAGGGTATAAGAAAGGTATAAATGAAAAGTTTGTTGATGCATTTTATAGGCCTATAGTTTGTATAACTACTTTTCTCAAGAACCATTATGTTTTACATGAAAGTTATGTTCAATAAAAAATACATACTTTCAAAATGTATATTCAAGCTTGAGCCAAAGGAATCAAGTAGAGGAACTTGTTTACCATTTGCATCACAATGTGTTGAATCATCTTGGTAAGAAGGATGTTGCTACCGATAGTAACATAGACAAAGCCAAAGAGTTCATTGAACGGCTCCAAATGGTACATCAAACAATGCAAGATCAACTTGAAAAGGGCAAAGGCAAGTACAAATCAAGGCACGACAAGCATCATGTAGATCACAAGTTCAAAGTCAGTCATAAATGGATCGAGATTTGAAAGGTGAGGGAACTGTACCCTCACCTGCTAAACAACTGAAAGTAATATTTTGGGGTCTAAAAGCCTTCTAGTGGGGAGGAGTGATCAAGTGCTCAAAATTATGCTCAAAAATCAAAGTTGTCAAAATGGTGTGGAACTTGAACCACCGCGTAGTGCTCGTCATCCTGAATCTGGCGCAAATAGTTTTGCATAAAATGAACATTGTATGGCTTCAGACTCGCGTTCTGCTAACTTTGTCAAACAGGTAATTTTTTTGGAAAAAAAAGGGGAAATCCCAGTCAGTAGTACGGCTACTGAGTTGGCACTTATTGTGCAGCTGAGGTGGCACCGTAATTTCATCAGCGAATGGTTGAATGCAATGTGGCATTTTCGTAAAAGCATGTGCGGCAAACCCGGAGGTCCCCACGTGCCCTCTCAAAGGTCATATAAAATTTTATGTGGGGAGGCTGGGTTCGAAACCATGACCTCACCCACATAAACACCAAGCTTTTCCGCCACGCCCATAGGTTAGTTCTTAACTAACATATTGCAGGCAAGTCAGCGTTAAAGAATCGACCACAGAACAAGCCAGGGTTGCGATCACACATTGCAGAAGGGAGATGTTACGTAATTGGCCCTAACAAGATCAGGTTGTGATTGCGATACAGCAATTGCATATCGCACAATTCAAAGTTTTGTTATATGTTTTACCTTGGATCTGCTGATTATAATATATTGCCGATGCGATAGTAGTTATACTGCAATTGATAGTCCGTCAGGTCCGTCGCTTATCGCAATCCCACATCACCCACGCTTCATTCACAAGCCATAAGATCCGTCGGTTCCCGCCAATTGCGATTTGTGATAGGGCTGTTGGTGTCGATAGTTTATGGCCGAAACCATTGCCTTAATCACCAGACCTAACCACCTTGCATATGACCACTCGGCCTTAACCACGAGATAGACGAGTTCGTTGGTGGGGAAGCTGGCGGGACCGCCAATTTCAGTGAAACTACCAGAATTAACTCCAGATAATAAATTTAACTACTAGTTAGCCAGATTTGGAGGAGGAAATTGTGGAAAGACTGGCAGAAGTCATAACTAAGGCAATTTTCGACCAAATGAAGAGAAAAAAGAGGATGGAGTACCATTTTTTAGGATAATGGAGCCATTGGAGTAGGTTTGAGAAGCATCGGAGCATTTTAAACCATATGTTTACACTTTTGAGCATAATAGAGAGGCTCAATCCATTGGACGCTGGACCAAGGAGACGTAACCCAGGAGGGGTGAACTCCTTTATCATTTTCTTGTTGTAATGTGTTTCTGGTAATGTTCTATACATGTTTATGTTGTGGTTCAGTTTCTTATTTATGTTAAATTGCTCATAAAATTAACATAGAAGCTCATCATTTCACTTGCAAAAATTCATGAATCCTTAAGCACAATGAAAGCATTTTGTTTCTAATCTGAGGAGGATCTTAGGACAACAATATAATATTCTAAATCAGATCAATTTGGTATTAGAGCTCTAGGTTTTATTTTTGAAAGAAGGATTTAACTGTTTGCAAGTTTATCTCATGCTTAAATGGTTAAAACTTAAAAGAGGAGAGTGGAAGTTGGTTGGAAGCCTTGAAGTTGGGTACAATCTCCAACACCAGTTTAGCCTCGAGTTGCAGTTGAGACTCCATAGATCATGTCTCATTAAGGAGAACCTATAAACATGACAGAAGATGAGAAGACCTTCAAATAAGCTTTATTTGATATGACAGATGGTAAAGGTCCTCTATGAAGAGAGGAATACCAGGTTGCAAGGGGAAAGTTCCAAACCTCCCAAAGGAGAAGGATCTTCAGGAGGAGGTAATGGAAAAGGAGACAAACCTCCACCCTCTCCACCATATTCTTCATCTTCTTCTTCACAAGCATCTTCACCCTCTTCCACTAACACAACCCTTGCTCATACTCATCATCATACTTCAAAAAGAACTGGTAAATCACCTTTTTTAAAACTTGATGTTAAATTTGAGCTGCCCATGTATAATGGTGAAGTGAATGCATAAAATATTGACAATTGGATTCATTAGTTGGAGGTCTATTGCACGATTCAAAACCTTCAAGAGGATGACATAAAGATTCAATTAGCTTCCTTGAGAATGGAGGGTGCAGCACTGGTATGGTGGGATTAAAAGACCCAAGAGGAGATTAAAAAACATGATAAGATATTGATTTATTGGAATGATTTCATTGCTGCAATCAAAAGACAATTCTACCCTCTAGCTTATATGCAGAAATCCATCATGAATCGGTGGAACTTTAGACAGCTTAAAGGTCAAAATGTCCAAGATTACACCCAAGAATTCAGAAAAAAAGGTCTTTGATGTTAGGTGTAGATTTACAATCACAGGACACATTGCTGAAGTACATAGGGGGTTTACACAATTAACTTAGGCATACTATCTTAATGTTTAATCCCAATAATCTAGATGATGTGTGTTTGCAAGCCACTCATCTTGACGCAAAAGGGACAAACACTCCAGAAGAAGGTAGTAAAAGGCCATTTAAGGGTAAAGAGAAAGAAAAGGGTTTAAAGGGAAAGAAAAATGCATCCCTTAAAAATGAAGGAGAGAAAACGATATGTAAACACTATTCTAGAGAGGGTCACGATGAAGCTCATTGTTTGAAGCTTCATCCCGAAATGAAACCAAAGAAATTCAACAACAAAGGAAAACAAAAGACAATTCTCATCATTCAAGAGGATTTGGGATCCAATTCAGGTGATGAAACTAAAATTACAACCATGGGTATAAAAGGAAAAGAATCCATTGCTAGCACTAGTATATCAAATTGTTACACTAGTACTCCAAATGAAGAAACAAGGATTGAATTATTCCATGTGAGGGTAATCCCAAAACATACAAAAATCGACACACTTTTTGATAGTGGGTCTCAAGCCAACTTCATATCTGATAAATTAGTCAAACAAATTAATATTGAAACCATTTTACATCCCAAGCCATATCCATTGGGTTAGATATGCATGGACACAAACTTACACGTTACAAGAAAATGTATTCTTTGGTTTGCAATCACAACAAAATTCATTGACGAAGTTGAATTAGATGTTGTATCGCTTGATATATTAGGATATGTTTTGGGTAGTCCTTACCTCTATGATAGAAAATAAATCTTCTATCATCATGAAAACAAGTACCACTTGTTCAAGGATGGTGTGGAGTATCTTGTGCGAGCTCATCGCAAGAAACTAAATCTTTCATTAGTTAATGTAGGGCAAATGAAAAGACTAGTGAATTCCAGCAAGAGTTTAGTGCTTCTTATGATCAAACCCAATGTTGATATTGATTATGAAGTGTTTGATGGTTGTAATTCAAAATTCAAAACTGATTTGGTTGATGTAGTTAACCATGATGATGAGGTGTTTCAGAAAGTAAAAGGATTTCCTTCCAACAGGAGAATTCAACATGAAACACCATTGCAGCAAAAGTATCCTCTTTCTAACATTGACATGCATCGAATGTCAAGAAAGAAAAGTGCATAAATAACAAAATAAATCCAAGGATTGTTGAACAAAAGGATCATCTGGTCATCTCATTTACCATGTGGTGAACCTCTTGTTTTGATGCCCGAGAAGAATGGTAAGCATTTCATTAAATGGGATTCAAGAAGTGGTTTTCATCAAAGTAGAGTTGTTGAAGGAGACATATGGAAGACGACATTCAAAATCAAGAAAGGTTTGTTTGAATGGCTTGTTATGATTTTTGGTCTTTTCCATGCTCCTACTACTTTCATGCATATGAAGCAAGATGTATTGTAGCCATTTCTAGACATGATATCTACTTGGATGACATTCTCATTTTTAGAAAATTTCATTATGGACATGTCATGTATGAGAAAGAAATACTTGATGTATTATGTCAAGAACATTTGTTATTGAAGATGTCAAAGTATATGTAGGATAAAACGTCTTTGATGTACTTGGACCATGATATTAGAGAAGATGAGCTGAAGTTAGACTTCTCCAAGATTGATTCCATTATGGATTGGTCAATGCTCAAGATAGTCATTTGGATAAGAGGTTTTTTGGAAGAAGCCCAATGTTGTAAAAAAAAAAAAAAAATTATTCCATTGTAGCTCATTTTCATTCTTTGGCAATTGTGAAAAAGGTCTTCCAGTGGGGAAGCAAACAACAAGAGGCATTTGATGCTTTAAGACAAAAGATCAGTTCAATCTTTATACTTACTTTTCTAAACTTGAAAAAGTCATTTGAGTTCCAAGTTGATGTATGCGACTATGCGATGTGTGCAGTCTTTATGCAATGTGGTAAGCCCGTTTATTTTCATTCAAAAATTTTCAATGGTGATGTGTCTAAGTTGCACTGACAAAGGCACTTCCATTTGATGGATTTTCTTCTACTATTCCACTCGGTCAAAAGGTATAAGAAAGGTATAAGTGACAAGTTTGTTGATGTCTTTTCTAGGCCTATAGTTTGTATAATTACTTTCCTCAAGCATCATGTTGCTTTACATGAAAGTTATGTTCAGAATAATACATACTTTCAAGATGTATATTCAAGATTGAGTCAAAGGAATCAAGTAGAGGAATTTGTTTACCATTTGCATCATAATGTGTTGTATCATCTTGGTAAGAAGGATGTTTCTAGTGATAGTAACATGGAAAAATCCAAAGAGTTCATTAAACAAATCCAAATGGTGCATCAAATAGATCAAGATCATCATGAAAAGGGCAAAGGCAAGTACAAAGCAAGGCATGACAAGCATCGTGTAGATCACAAGTTCCAAGCCAGTGATAAATGGATCAAGAGTGGAAGGGTGAGGGAACTATACCCTCACCTACTAGACAACTAAAAGTGATATTTTGGGGTCCAAAAGGCTTGTAGTGGGGAGGAGTGATCAAGTGCTCAAAAATAAAAGTTGTCAGAATGGTGTGGAACCTGAACGACCACCCGGTGCTTGTCATATTGAATCCAGCACAACTCATTTCGCATGAAACGAACACCATATGGCTTCAGAAACGAGTTGTGTTCACTTTGGCAAACATGTATTTTTTTTGGAAAAAAAGGGGACAACCCAGTTAACAATCCATATTGGTGACTAGGCTTCCCAATTGACATTGACTGTGCAGCTGAGGTGGCACTGTAATTTCATCAACAAATGGTTGAGTGCCATGTGGCACGTTTGTACATGCATGAGTTGGCAGGATGCTATTGGTTAAAGGCTATACAGGTGGACCAAAGAGAGGGTGACGTGTGGAAAACCCAGAGGCTGCCAAGTGCCCTCTTAAAGGTCAAATAAAATTTTATGTGTGGAGATCGGGTCGAACCAATGACCTCACCCAAAACAACACCAAGCTTTACCGCCATGCTCACGGGTTGGTTCTTAACTGACATATCGCAAGTGAGTCAACATTAAAGAATCATCCCTAGAACAAGTCAGGGTTGCGATGTGATGATCACAATCGCACATCGTAGAAGGGAGGTGTTATGAAATCAGCCCCGACAGGATCAGGTTGCGAGTGCAGATTGTGATATATTAGGGATGTGAAACAATTTATACTGCAGTTGATAGTCCATCGAGTCCACCTCTTATTGCAATCACACATCGCCCATGATGCGTTTACAAACCACAAGACCCGCTTGTTCTCGCCGATTGCGATTTGCGATGGGGCTGTCAGTGCCGATAGTTTATGGTTGGAACCGTCACCTTAACTGCCAGACCTAACCACCTTGCATATGACCACTCAGCCTTAACCATGAGATAGACGGGTTCGTTAGCGTGGAATTTGGCGGGACCGCCAATTTCAACAGAACTGCCAAAATTAATTCCAGCTAATAAATTTAACTGGAAGTTAGCCAGATTTGGAGGAAATTGTGGAAAGATTGGCAGAATTCATAACTAACAAAGTTTTCGACCAAATGAGGAGAAAAAAGAGGCTAGGGTACCAGTTTTGAGGAGTATGGACTCATTGGAGTAGGTTTCAGAAGCATTAGAGCATTGTAAACACATATTTTTACACTTTTGAGCATAATGAGAGGCCTAAGCCATTGGAAGATGGACCAAGGAGACGTAGCCCAGGAGGGTGAACTCCTTTATCATGTTCCTGTTGTAATGTGTTTTACGTGATGTTCTCTACATGTTTATGTTGATGTTCAGTCTCTTATTTATGTTAAATTTCTCATAAAATTAACATAAAAACTCATCGTTTCACTTGCAAATATTCATGAATCCTTAAGCACAATGAAAGCATTTTGTTTATAATCTGAGGAGGATCTTAGCACAACAATATAATATTCTAAATCGGATGAAAATCATATTTGAGTCAAAGGGGAAAAAATAAAGACTTGTCCATAATCAAGTGCTTTCACTGTCAAGAATTTAGACACTGTGCAACGAAGTGTACACACAAGAAAGCAAACAAAAATTCCACAGGAGGAGTAGCAGGTGAAGCCTTGGCTTCATAGTTTGAACTTGATTTTACTCTCATTTCATTCATGAAAAGCACAATGATGGGTAGTGTGTGGTATTTTGACAATGGTGCCTCATTCTGCAGGATGGGCAATAAAGAAATTTTCAATGACTTGGTGGAGAAGGATCTCAAGATGCACATCGAGATGGGAGAGGATGGAAGCTATAACACGATCGTTATTGGTACCATTACTTTTCAAAGGGATCTTGGCTCCCCTCTCAGGCTCAAGGATGTGATATTTCTACCAGGTTTGAAGAAGAATCTAATTTTCGTAGTTGTGTTGGAGGATCATGGCTACGATGTGATATTCATCAAAGGTAAGGATTTCCTTAGACATATTGCCATGGGATAGTGAAGCAGATAGGGGTTCAAGTGAAGAACCTCTACAAATTAGAAGTATAAGATTGTACAATATGGGGCACGAAAATAGAGAAGGTGCAGAGCCAACATGTTGATGAATTATGTCATAGAAGACATGGCCATTTGCATCATGGCACTTTGAAAATCATGCAACAAATTTCTACAGGTTTCCCCAAAGGAGCACTAGAGCAGTGGGATACATGCAAAGGGTGTACGTTGGGGAAGTACATAAAATCCACCTTCAATGATTGGGACAGTAGGGAGCATGCAATCCTTGAAAGGATCCACTTTGATGTCTGTGGATCTTTCTCGGTAACCCCCACTACCAAGCACAGGTATTATGTTATATTTGTAGATGATTTCTTATGAAGTGATGGATCTACTTCATACAGAGGAAAGACTACACATTCTCCAATTTTTTTGAGTTTAAAGCACTTGTTGAGAAAGAGGCTCGCAAGAAAGTGAAGGCTCTCATGAGTGATAACGGTGATGAGTATGTGTCGAATGAGTTAAAAAAATTATGTGCAAAGGAAAACATTTGACAGGAGTTGACAACACCTCATAACCCACAACAAAATGGGGTGGGTGAGAGGAAGAACAGAAGTATTTTGGGAGCAGCACGGGTGATGTTGCACAATCAAAGCCTACATCTGTACTTGTGGGTTGAAGCATGCAACACAATGGTCTATTTGTAGAACAAGAGACCTCACATGATTCTTGGCATGACCACACCAGAGGAAGCTTTTTCAGGGAAGAAACTAGATGTGTCACACTTCAGGATCTTTGGATAATCAGTTTACTATCATGTTTCCAAGGAAGCAAGGAAAATTCTAGAGATAATAGTAGAAGTGGGCATATTTGTGGGGTACACAGACACACCTCACAACTATCATGTGTACTTACCATCTCTCAAGATGATAGTGGTCAAAAGAGATGTGAATTTTGATTAGGGGAAGGCAATGAGGTGTTCTCTTGAGAGGGAGCTTCAGTTGCAGCTTGATCATGAGATTTTGGCTCCAAAGGAAGAATCTCGGGAAGTTGTGAACCAACCACAAGCAGAGGAGCAAATATTAGAGGCATCCAATCAAGTAGAGACATCTAGAGAAGGAAGGAAACGAACCAGGGAAGTTGACAAATTATTACATGATGCTAAAGAGAATGTGGGAGCGCCCACATCATAGTGTAGGAAGTGGAGGTCACCAGATTGGAACACTATCTACATGGCTCTAATGAGTGAGATGGTAGAGACAAAGCCATCCTCATCTGAGGAAATTGTAGAGAAACCAGTATGGGTTGATGCTATGGTAGAGGAATATGATTCCATTGTCAGAACAATGTTTGGGAAGTAGTCCCACTACCAACAAACAAATTAGTAGTTAGTTCGAGATGGCTTTACGAGGTAAAGCATGAAATAGATAGAAGCATAGAGAAACACAAGGCTAGATTTATGGCCAATGGATTATCTCAGGTCGAGGGTATTGATTATGAGGAAATATTTTCTCCAGTAGTAAGGTACTCACCATCAAGTCAATTCTAGAATTTTTAGTGCAGATGGGATGGAAGGTCCACCAGATGGATATGAAGACAACATTCCTCAATGGAGTTATTGAGGAGGAGGTGTATATTGAGAAACCATAGGGGTTTGAGACCTTTTATAGAGAGTCGCATGTGTGCAAACTCAAGTGAGAGTTGTATGGACTCAAGCAAGCACACCGTGCTTGGTATACCAAGATCAATAACTATCTCACTAGGTTGGGATTCACCAAAAGTGAAGCATATGCAAACCTTTATCACATTGTGGTAGAAGGTAAATTATTGATTATTGTTTTATATGTCGATGGCTTGATCCTTACTAATGATGAGCAACTGAACAGATCTTGCAAGGAGGACCTTGTAATAGAGATCGAGATGAAGGACATGCGCCTCATGCACTAGTTCCTTGGTTTGGAAGTATGCCAAGGAGATGGGGAGCTGTTTGTATCTTAGGGAAAGTATACCAACAAGATGCTTCATAGGTTCTGCATGGATAGGTGCAAACCCATGGAAACTCCTCTAGCAGGAAATTGGAGGAAAGAGGATGCTACTTCAAGTGAAGTAGTGGAGGCTAATATTTATAAGTAGCTTGTGGGTTCACTTATGTATTTGGTGAACACATGACTGTACATGTGTTATGCGGTTAAACATCTTATTCAAGAAATGGTTAATCCAACCACACTGTATTGGAAGAAAACAAAGCATGTATTGAGACACCTCAAAGGCACTACACAGTTTTCTCTTTGGTATAGACAGATAGAGGTAGTGAAGCTGCAAGGTTTCACAGATGTAGATTAGGCAGGGAGTCCATCAGAAAGGAAGAGCACATCAGTAGGAATTTTCAGTGTTGGGTCCACAACAGTTTCTTGGTACATCAAGAAACAAAGATCTGTGGCACTCAACTCACCAGAAGCAGAGTACATGGTTGCAAATCAAGCAACATGTGAGGCTATCTGGATGAAAAAGATTCTTGTTGGGTTATTTGGTAAGAATATGGATCCTATAGTGATTTACTGTGACAACCAGAGTTGTATCAAAATCTATGAGAATCCAGTGTTTCATGATCGATCTAAGCATATCGAGATCCAGTATCACCATCTACGAGATTGTGTGCAGAGGCATATTATGTTGTTACAGTAGATTCCGACAGAGGAGCAAGATGCAAATATTTTGACAGAGGCCTTGTCTAAAGGTATTTACATCCATATACATATACATATACAAATATCAAAGCATATGCCAAACATAAACCAACATCAAACCAAAACTACTTTGCCTCAACCGGCAAACAATGAAGGATATAGGGCCTGCATCTGATCTGCCATCTCCCATGTAGCTTCTTTAGGCCCAAAGTGCTTCCACTACACTTTAACTTGCTCTATGGCTTTGTTCCTCAACATGAGATGCTTTCGTTGCAATATGCACTGAGGCTCTGGCTGGAACTCTCCTTCTTGCTCCACCTGCAATACAAACCAATCAATAACATGATCAACATCATTTATATACTTATTAAGCAATGAAATATGGAAAACATCATGGAATTTCACTATTGGAAGTAGTGCAAGTCAATATGCCTATGGTCCAATCCTCTCAAGGATCTCAAAAGACCCGCAATACCATGGTGCCAACTTGGCACATGAACCAATCCTCAAAGATATTTTTTTGGGTTTGTTGTGAAAATACACATGCTCCCCAACTTAAAACTCCATGAACACCATGTGCTGATTTGCATAACTCTTCTGTCTATCTTGTGCTACCTTTAGATTCTTCTTTATGTACTGCATTTCCTGCTCCATGTCCGTCAACATGTCGGTCCAATAAGTACCCTGTTCACTAGATCATTCCTGTTGATGGGACTGTTAAAACTCCGTCCATACAATGCCTCGAAAGGATTCATCCTCAATGACTCCAGATAACCATCATTGTATGCAAACTCCACTAATGGAAGATACTCCTCTCATTTCCTTTATTGGTGCATCACGTACATCTGAAACATATCTTCCAAGATCTTGTTGACCCTCTCTGTTTGACAATCTATTTGTGAATAATAAGTTGTACATAAGGCCAACGAATCGAATATAATTGAAATGAATTTTGTTGACACAAGTGACAAACAATATGGCATAAGCAATCTACAACTAAGTATTGGGGATTATACCTTTATCTCACAATTCATCATGAAAACCTTATTCTTTTTTTTTTCGATAGTGACATTGTTTTGGGCTCACACTGCATGGAAACTCTAGGGTCCTTTGTCTGAAATACAGAAAATAAGTTTTTGACATTCTCATACAAAATGAAAAAAATAACACTACAGGATGTTACATTGAAGCCAAATTCAATAACACCAGAAGGCATACAAGATATTTCAAAAGTAATTTTTGAAGAAGGTAAACAAGTATTACAAAATATGCAAAGAGAAGTTGTAAAGATCACCGCTGACAAAAATGAAGAAGTTTCTCCAGTTAAAGACCATAGTGAAAAATTACTGATGCAAATTAAGAAGCTTAATAAGGACAAGAAGTCAATGGAAAACAAAGTACAACAAATTATCGAGAAGGAAGTGTTGAAGAATGTAGGGAAAATAAGTGTGGTGTGATTCTTTGTCACTTGATAACAATTTGTGGAGTTTTTTAACTTTTTATTGTTAGCTTAATCTTCTTCTTCTTCTAATTAATGCATGTGTGTGTACTTCATCAAAATGCTACCAAAACATAAGAACAAGAACACAAGATGTTGGCTCTCTTCCAGGGCCAAAACCTGATCCAGGTGAATATTGGTGGCCACCCACCTATTCCATTTGGAACCCCACCATTGTTTATTTCAGTTTTTCAATTTCCTTAATTGTAGCACAATTTACTATTTTTGGCAGTTTTTTGGGTCCTTAACTTCCGGAGCCATTTTGAGGCCCTAAACGACGTTCTTTTGGAAATATGAAATACAAACAATTTCATTGAAATCATATTTTCATTTGTAGTCCTCGGATAGATCTTTCCAACAAGGTATCATGTGCGTCAAACGAAGATAATATGACCAAGTTACGACCCTGCAAAGTTGGTTGCCCAGCTAACCCCAACGGGGCCCATAAAATCTTGGTGTTACATCTCCTCAAGTTAGGGTTTTGGTTGTTTAGGGTTTTCTCTTATTGTTCGATAATAAAAATTCCCTTGAGCCTCATTGTAATGGAGTTTAGAGGTGTGTAGCTGCCACATTTCTTCTCAGAGATAAGCTACCATCACCCGAGCTAGTCTCATTTCCATTTTGTTTGTAAGCATATTTCATTATTTGATATTAATGAAAGATAATGTTATTTCTGCTGCATCTTGGTATTTATGGTTATATTTGTAATTTTTTGCATTCCTATTTAAATTCGGATCAGTGGTATCAGAGAGGTCTGCTCTTTCTCCGTTTTTCTTTACATGTCCCCAACGAGGTTGAGATATAAGGAGTTGGGGCTCGAACTGGTTGAACCTTTGCAAGACTGGCCTCGGAAATCCCGACGACCTCCCATGGGGGAAGAAAATAAAGACAAGGGAGCAGGAGATCTTATGAAAATATTTCTCAAGGAGGCCCTCAAGAAACAAAGGAACAGGATGATGGATAACTTTGCCCAGATCCTTCAACGGTTGCCCACTAACAGCGCATCTAATTCCAATAGCCACTCTGGAGGATCCACACCTTTTAAGGTACAAGTAAACTTTGACATTCCCATATTTGGGGGCCAAATAAATGTAGTCGGAGTAGATAAATGGTTGAACCTACTAGAAGTATATTTTTCTGTTCATTATTTTCCAGCCAAGAAAATATTACTTTTTCTCTTCTCAAAGCCACCCCCAACGTCAAGGACTAGTGGGAAACCTATTGTGAGCAAAAGGATGAAAGTACGACCTCACTGTTTTGAGTCGCTCCCACTTGGAATTCATTCTGGGATGCCATCAAGGAGCAATACTACCCTGTTGAGCGCTACGAGGACAAATACATAAAGTGGACCACACTGTGGAAGGGAAGGGACCAAGGCGTGTCACAGTTTACTAATGTTTTTCACACTCTTCGCATGAAGTTGGGTATCAAGGAATCTTAGAAACATTTGGTACTCAAGTACCGCGACTACCTACATAGATACATACAGGATGAGGTGGAGTTCCTAGACATCTCCTCGCTCGGCACAACACACTGATACGCCATCAAGATCAAGCAGAAGTTTAAATAGAGGAAGCGAGACTTTGGATCTATGAATCCAAAGTAAGAGAAAGGTGCCCCCAAACTTCATAACAAAGGACAAATCCAAGGCAGGACGACCCAGGACAACCTGCCAAGGCCACAAGCAAAGGACAACACTGCAAAGCCGAAGAAGGACACGGGAAAGTGGTGTGAGTTCCATAAGAGCTCCACCCACAACACAAGTGAGTGTCGGGCCAAGCAGTCACTAGTGGCCGAACTAAATGTTTCAGAATCAGATGCATGTTCTGACTCTGGGTCAGAACGCGACAAGAGGAATGAAAAAGGGAAGCATATTAATGATGGAGAGCCCAACGCCACCATCGCCACCACAAAGATCCAGAAGCAGGAACACAAAGATCCAGAGGAGGAACCCGAAGATCCAGAGGAGGAGGAGAGTCTCTTCCACTCCCAGATGTGGGTGAAGGGTTCCCCACTACAGTTCATTGTCGATAACAGGAGCCAAAAGAACCTCATTACAGTAGAGGTCATGAAGCGGCTGGGCTTACCAACCACAACACACCCACAACTATACACCATCGGTGGCTTCACAAAGGATGGGATCTGCGCATGAGTCAACATTGTCGCCTTCCATACAGCATCAAGACCTTCACGGATGAGGTATTATGTGACGTTGCTCCCCTTGATGTTTGTGATGTATTATTAGGCCAACCATACTTGTGGAAGCGACATGTTGTGTATGAGTAAAGGCCTCGTGTTGTTATTGTTACATTGGGAAATAAGGTGTACAGGATACCGGAGGTAGCACCACCTACTGCCATCTCTCTGGTTACTGCAAAACAATGCAGTAAGCTCATTTGAAAAACCAGAAAATTTGTTTCCTTGATGATGCGCCCTCAAGGAAAGAAGAAGACGGTGGCCACGACTACCATATATGGCCCCTCCGCACAACAACAACAAATGGACAAGGTCGTGGAGGAGTACGAGGACATCTACACCTCCGCCACAGGGGTGCCTCTGCATTCTCAAGTCAGGAACTCCATCGATCTGATGCCAGGTGCGTCATTACCCAATGGACCAATCTATCGGCACTCCATTCTAGAGAACGATGAAATAAAGAGGCTAATTCAAGAGCTGCTATAGAAAGGTCACATTCGGCCGAGTTCATTGCCCTGTGGGAGCCTGATTGTTTTGGTATAGAAGAAGGATGGGACTTAGAGACTCTGTATTGACTATCGGGTGCTGAACAAGATCACTATCCAGAACAAGTACCAAATACAACAGATTTATGACCTTTTGGACCAACTCAAGGGGGGAAATATTTCAGTAAGATCGACTTGAAGTCTGGATATCACCAGGTACCAATCGAACCCTCCGATGTGTGGAATATTGCCTTCAAAGCCAAGGAGGTCCTTTTCGAATGGTTGGTTATGCATTTTGGATTGACGAATGCTCCTACAACCTTCATGAGGCTTATGGATGACATCTTGCGGCCATTCACCAACTCATTTGTAGTGGTATACTTTGATGACATCCCGATCTTCAACCAAAGTTGGGAAAATCACCTGCACCACATCCGATAGGTTCTCCAAACAGTGCGACAACACAAGTTGTGTGCTAATTTGAAGAAATGCACTTTTGGCATGACCCAGGTTCCGTATCTCGGATACATTATTGATGAAGGGGGGGTGCATGTAGATCCAACCAAGATCCAATTCATTCAGGATTGGTCAACCCCAACCACTCTAAAGGAGCTTTGCAGCCTTTTAAGTCTTGCCAATTTCTATCGCAGGTTCGTGTTGGGGTTCTCTCATATCACTTGGCCCTTGAGTCAAGTCACCAAAGGAGGATTGAAAGCAAATTTCTTTTGGTATGAATCTCAACAGAAGGCATTCAGAGAGTTGAAACATCACCTCTGCTTTGCACCCTTGCTCACATTACCAGACTTGCAACAACCATTTGAGAAGGAGACAGATGCCTCTTACTATGTTATTGGGGCAATCCTTACTCAACAAGGGCATCCAATGGCATATCACAGTGAAACACTTTCAGACACAGTCCGAAAGTATCCCACTATGACAAAGAGATATATTCCATTGTGCAGGCCTGCCGACAATGGAAGAATTACATTTTGGGGAAGGAAATGGTCATCCACACAGACCATTGACCCCTTCAATCCATACAGATGCAAGGGAAGTTGCAGAATGGTTGCCATTAGAAGTGGTCCACATACCTGCAATAGTTCCATTTGAATATCAAGTACAATAAGGGCAACACAAATAATGTTTCAGATTGCCTTGTCCGACCACCGATCATGGCATTAATCACCGTGTTCAACTCTTGTGGGCACGAGACTTGTGATTGGCAACTTCTCTACAAAAGCAACCCAGAATTCGGCGACACATACCATATGCTCTTGGAGGGTCAACAAGTTCCAGATTTTCACCTCCAAGATGCTCTCTTATGCCACTTGGGACACCTTTGTGTTCCTTCGAGTGAGCGTGCAAAGATGATTTGGGAAGCACACTATAGTCGGGCCGCTGGGCATTTCAGGGTTGAGAAAACAGTGGCAGTATTGCAAAGGTATTTCTATTGGTCGAATCTTCGACAGGATGTCAGGAAATACATCAAATTTTGCACTGCCAGCGTCATTGCCAAATTGACCATCAAGAAGCAAGGTCTCTATCCTCCGCTGCCTACTCCTAGTTGACCTTGGGAATCCATCTCCATGGATTACATGTCAGGTCTTCTTTCTACTAAGCATGGAAATAACTGTGATTTTGTGGTCGTCAACAGATTCTCGAAGGCGACCATTATGGCGGCCTGCAAGAAGAGTATCACAGTGGAAGCCACTGCTAAACTCTTCTTTGAACGAGTATGGGTACACTTTGGGATCCCACAATCTATCATCTTAGATCGGGATAGTAATTTCCTCAGTACATTTTGGTCTAGTATCTGGTCAATGCTAGACACCAAGTTCACTAAGTCCACAACTTTCCATCCCCAAATTGATGGCCATATAGAGGTCGTCAACAGGATGATCGTACACATTCTGCGCATGTACAACTCAAAGCATCCACGCACATGGGATGAGATCCTCCCTTATATCCAACACAGCTACAATCAGATTCTCCACAGCTCGACTAGCCACAACCCTTTTTAGGTGGACTTGGGATTCTAGCCACTATGTCCCATTGATGTGGCCATACCATTTGCAGTGACTCAAGTAGATTCGACTCATGTCTAGTCCGAAGCTGACAAGGCAAATAACTTCATTGAGCACATTCAAAACATCTGCCAACAAGTCCACGACATATTTTACAAAGCCAATGCTAAGTACAAGCAGCGGCATGATCAACATCGGGTGCTACACAACTTTGAACTGGGCGACAAAGTTTGGCTACATTTGCAGAAGGAGCGCCTTGCTGGGCCCCACTGCAAGATTCATCCGCTTCGATATGGGCCATACATCATCAGCAAGGTTGTGGGAGATAATTATTTTGAGCTCAACATTCCCCCATTCCTTGGCCTACACCCAGTGTTCAATGTGGATCACCTTCAGCCATACTTTCCACCATTATTAGACACATCCAACATTGCAGAACAACTCACACCAACAAAGTTAAATCCAGACTGCATGGAACAAGTTGCAACTGATCGAATCATGGACACGCAAGTCAAGAACACTCGCCAACAGAAGATCCAACTATAACGAGTTGTCAAAGCTAGCTAACTCTTGCACCAAGGAAAATGGCTCACTAGGAACCCAGTTCAGTAGAAGTTTCTTCATCTCATGGAGGAACTCAATGCAATGGAGGCCATTGCTTCCTAAGGGGGGAGGAATGATCAAGGTGGATATTGGTGGCCACCCACCTATTCCATGTGGAACCCCACCATTGTTTCTTTTAGTTTTTCAGTTTCTTTAATTGTAGCACATTTTACTATTTTTGGCAGTTTTCTCGGGTCTTGAACTTCCAGAACCGTTATGAGTCCCTAAACGATGTTTTTTTGGCAATATGAAATCCTAGTGATTTCATTGATATCACATTTTCAGTTGTATTCCTCAGGGAGATCTTTCCGACAAGGTATCATGCGCGTCAAACAGAGATAATGTGACCAAGTTACGACCCCCGGAAGTTGGTTGCCCAACTAACCCCAACGGGGCCCATAAACTCTTGGTGTTACATCTCCTCGAGTTAGGGTTTTGGTTGTTTAGGGTTTTCTCTTATTGTTCAATAATAAAAAATCCCTTTAACCTCATTGTAACCGAGTTCAGAAGAATGTAGCTGCCACATCTATTCTCAGAGATAAGCTACCATCGCCCGAGATAATCTCATTTCCATTCTGTTTGTAAGCATATTTCATTATTTGATATTAATGAAAGACAATGTTATTTATGTTGCATCTCTGTATTTATGGTTATATCTACAATTTTTTGCATTCTTGTTTAAATTCGGATTAGTGGTATCAGAGCGGTCTCCTCTTTCTCTGTTTTTATTTGCATGTCCCCAATGAGGTCGGGATATAAGGAGTTAGGGCTCGAACTGGTTGAAACTTTGCAAGACCAGGCTCGAAAATCCCAACAGCCTCCCATGCGAAACAAAAGAAAGGCGAGGGAGTAGGAGATCCTATGAAAATATTGCTCTATGAGGCCCTCGAGAAGCAAAGGAACGCTATGATGGATAACTTTGCCCGGATCCTTCAATGGTTGCCCATCGACAGTGCATCCACATCCAATAGCCACTCTAGAGGCTCCATGCCTTTTAAGGTAGAAGTAAACTTTGACATTCCCATATTTGAGGGCCAAATAGATGCAGATGCAATAGATAAATGGTTGAATCTACTAGAAGGATATTTTTTGTTCATGATTTTTCTAGCCAAGAAAAGATTACTTTTGCTCTTCTTAAAGCCGCCCCCCACGTCAAGGACTGGTGGGAAACCTATTGTGAGTAGAAGGATGAAAGTATGACCTCACTGTTTTCAGCCGCTCCCACTTGGAATTCATTCTGGGACACCATCAAGGAGTAGTACTACCCTTTTGGGAGCTACGAGGATAAATACATAAAGTGGACCATGCTACGATAGGGAAGGGACCAAGATGTGCCAGAGTTTACCAATGTTTTTCATACCCTTCGCATGAAGTTGGGTATCAAGGATTATGAGAAATATTTGGTACTCAAGTATCATAGCTGCCTACATAAATACATCTAGGACGAGATGTATTTCCTAGACATCTCCTCGCTCAGCACAACATATTGATACGCTGTCAAGATCGAACAGAAGTTTAAACAAGAGAAGCAAGACTTTGGATTTGCAAATTTGAAGGAAGGGAAAGGTGCCCCTAAACTACAAAACAAAGGACAAAGTCAAGGCGAGATGACCTAGGACAACCCGCCAAGGCCACAAGCAAAATACAACACTACGAAGCCGAAGAAGGACACGAGAAAGTGGTGTGAGTTCCATAACAGCTCCACCCACAACACAAGTGGGTGTCAAGCCAAGTAGTCACTGGTGGCCGAGCTAAAGTCTTTAGAATCAGATGCATGTTCTGACTCTAATTCAGAACCTGACAAGGGTAATCACAAAGGGAAGCAGATTATTGATGCAGAGCCCAACGCTACCGTTGCCACCACAAAGATCCAGAAGGAGGAACCTGATAATCTAGAGGAGGAGCGTCTCTTCCACTCCTAGATGTGGGTAAAGGGTTCCCCACTACAATTCATTGTCGACAGTGGGAGCCAAAAGAACCTCATTACAGCAGAGGTCGTGAAGCGGCTAGGCTTAGCAACCATAACACACCCACAACCGTACACCATCGGGTGGCTTCACTAAGTATGGGATCTACGCGTGAGCCAACAATGTCGCCTTCCATACAGCATCAAGTCGTTCACGGATGAGGTATTATGTGACGTTGCTCCCCTTGATATTTTTGATGTACTATTAGGCCATTCATACTTGTAGAATCGACATGTTGTGTATGAGTCAAGGCCTCGCGCTGTTATTGTTACATTGGGAAATAAGTTGTACAGGATACCGTAGGTAGCACTGCCTACCACCATCTCTCTTGTTACTGCAAAAACAATGCAGTACGGTCATTTCAAAGACCAGGAAATTTGTTTTCCTGATGATACACCTCAAGGAAAGAAGAATACAGTGACCATGACAGCCAGATAGGGCCCCTCCACATGACAATAACAAATGGACAAGTTCGTGGAGGAGTACGAGGACATCTACACCTCCCCCGCAGGGGTGCCTCTGCATTGTCAAGTCAGGCACTCCATCGATCTGATGCCAGGTGCGTCGTTACCCAATGGACCAATCTATCGGCACTCCGTTCTAGAGAACGATGATATCAAGAGGCTAATTCAGGAGTTGCTGCAAAAAGGTCACATTTGGCCTAGTTCATCACCCTGTGGGAGCCCGATCATGTTGGTAAAGAAGAAGGATGGGACTTGGAGACTCTGTATTAACTGTCGGGCGCTGAACAAGATCATAGTCCGGAATCGGTAACCGATCTCACGGATTGATGACCTTCTGGATGAACTCAAGGGGGGGAAATATTTCAGCAAGATCGACTTGAAGTCTGGATATCACTAGGTACCAATCGAACCCTCCGATGTGTGGAAGACTACCTTCAAAGCCAAGGAGGGCCTTTTCGAATGGTTAGTTATGACTTTCAGGTTAAGGCATGCTCCTACAACCTTTATGAGGCTTATGGATGACATCTTGTGGCCATTCACCAACTCATTGGTAGTGGTATACTTGGATGACATCCTAATCTTTAGCCAGAGTTGGGAAGATCTACTCCACCACATCTGATAGGTTCTCCAAACACTGCGGGAACATAAGTTGTGTGCCAATTTGGAGAAATGCACATTTGGCATGACCCAGGTTTAGTATCTAGGATACATTATTGATGAACGAGGGGTGCATGTGGATCCAACCAAGATCTGAATCATTCGGGATTGGCCAGCCACAACCACTCTAAAAGAGCTCCGCAACTTTCTGGGTCTTGCCAATTTCTACTGCAAGTTTGTGTTGGGGTTCTCTCATAACACTTGGCCCTTGAGTCAAGTCACCAAAGGAGGAGTGAAAGCAAAAAAAAATTGGTCTGAATCTCAACAGAAGGCATTCAGAGAGTTGAAACATCACCTCTGCTCTGCACCAGTGCTCACATTACAAGACTTGCAACAACCATTTGAGATCGAGACAGATGCCTTTGACTATGCTATTCAGGCAGTCCTTACTCAATAGGGGCATCCAATGGCATATCACAGTGAGACACTTTCAAACACAGTTCGGAAGTATCCCTCTTATGACAAAGAGATGTATTCCATTGTGCAGGCCTGCCAAAAACGGAAGCATTACATTTTGGGGAAGGAAACGGTCATCCACGCAAAACACCGAGCCCTGCACATACAAATGCAAGGGAAGTTGCAGAACGATCACCATCATAAGTGGTCCATAAACCTGCAAAATTTCCATTTGAATATCAAGTACAAGAAGGGCAACACAAATAATGTTGCAGACTACCTCAGCTGACCACCGATCATGACGTTAACCACCGTGCTCAACTCTTGTGGGCACGAGACTTCTAATTGGCCACTTCTCTACAAAAGCAACCCAGAATTCGACCACACATACCATATGCTCTTGGAGGGTTAGCAAGTTCTAGATTTTCACCTCCATGATGCTTTGTTATGCCACTTGGGACACCTTTGTGTTCCTTCAAGCGAGCGTGCGAAGATTATTTGGAAAGCACACTACAATTGGGCCACAGGGCATTTCAGAATTGAGAAAATGGTGGCAGTATTGCAGAAGTATTTCTATTGGCTGATTCTTCGATAGGATGTCTAGAAGTACATCAGATCATGCACTGCCTGTGTCATTGCCAAACTAACCATCAAGAAGCAAGGTCTCTATAATCAGCTGCCTACCCCTAGCTGACCTTGGGAATCCATCTCCATGGATTACATGACAGACCTTCCTTCTACTAAGCATGGCAATGCCTGTGCTTTTATGGTCGTTAACAAATTCTCGAAGATGGCCATTATGGCGGCCTGCAAGAAGAGTATCACAACAAAAGCCACTGCTAAACTCTTCTTTGAATGAGTGTGGGTACACTTTGGGATCCCACAGTCTATCATCTCAGATCGGGACAACAGGTTCCTCAGTACATTTTGGTCTAGTCTCTAGCCGATGCTGGACACCAAGCTCACTGAGTCCACAACTTTCCATCCCCAAATTGATGGCTAGATAGAGTTCATCAACAAGATGATTGTACACATTTCGTACAAGTACAACTCAAAGCATCCACACACATGGGATGAGAACCTCCCCTATGTCCATCACATCTACAATCGATCTTTCCACAACTCGACTGGCCACAACCCTTTTCAGGTGGGCTTGGGATTCCAACCACTATCTCCCATTGATGTGGTCATACCATTTGCAGCGACTTAGGCAGATTCGACTCATGTCTAGTCCGAAGCCGACAAGGAAAATAGCTTCATTGAGCACATTCAACACATTCGCCAACAGGTCCATAACATATTGGACAAAGCTAATGCTAAGTAAAAGCAATGGCATGATCAACATCAGGTGCCACACAAATTCAAGGTGGACGACAAAGTTTGGCTACATTTGCAGAAGAAGCACCTTGTTGGGCCCCACCACAAGATTCGCCCGCTTCGATATGGGCCATACACCATCACCAATGCTATGGGAGATAATGCTTTTGAGCTCAACATTCCCCCATTCCTTGGCCTACACCCAGTGTTCAATGTGGATCGCCTTCGACCATACTTTCCACCATTACTGGACACATCCGACATTGCAGAACAACTCACACCAACAGAGTTAAATCTAGACTACATGGAACAAGATTCAATTGATCGGATCATGGACACATAGATCAAGAAAACTCATCAACAGAAGATCTAACTGTATCGAGTTATCAAATCTAGCCAACTCCTGCACCAAGGGAAATGGCTCACTAGGGACCAAGTTCAACAAAAGTTTCCTCATCTCATAGAGGAACTCAATGCAATGGAGACCATTGATTTGTAAGGGGGGATGAATGATCCAGGTGGATATTGGTGGCCACTCGCCTATTCCACGTGGAACCCCACGATTGTTTCTTTCAATTTCCTTAATTGTAGCACAATTTACTATTTTTGGTAGTTTTTTCGGGTCCTAAAATTCCGGAGCCGTTTTGAGGCCGTAAACAATGTTGTTTTTGTTTTTGTTTGTTTGTTTGTTTGTTTGTTTGTTTGTTTTTGTTTTTGTTTTTTTTTGTTTTTGTTTTTGTTTTTGTTTGTTTTTCGTTTTCGTTTTTGTTTTTGTTTTGTTTTTGTTTTTGTTTTTGTTTTTGTTTTGTTGTTTTGTTGTTTTGTTTTGTTTTGTTTTTGTTTTTTTGTTTTTTTTGTTTGTTTTGTTTTTTTTTGTTTTTTTTGTTTGTTTTGTTTTTGTTTTGTTTTTGTTTATTTTGTTTATTTTTGTTTTTTTTGTTTTGTTTTTGTTTTGTTTTTTTGTTTTTTGCAATATGAAATCCAAGCGATTTCTTTGAAATCATATTTTCAGTTGTAGTCCTCAAAGAGATCTTTCCAACGAGGTATCATGCGCGTCAAACAGAGATAATATGACCAAGTTACGGCCCTAGGAAGTTGGTTTCCCAACTAACCCCAACGAGGCCCATAAACTCTTGGTGTTACATCTCCTCGGGTTATGGTTTTCTCTTATTGTTCAATAATAAAAAGACCATTGGGCCTCATTATAACAGAGTTCAGAGGCATGTAGCAACCACATTTGTTCTCAGAGATAAGTTACCATCCCCCAAGCTAGTCTCATTCCCATTCTATTTATAAGCATATTTCATTATTTGATATTAATGAAAGATAGTGTTATTTCTGCTACATCTCTATATTTATGGTTATATCTGTAATTTTTTGCATTCTTGTTTAAATTCAGATCAAAACCTCTCTTCTCTTGAGAGGAAAACCCTTTAGTCAGTTTCTCTTATTGAAGCTTCTTATTGATCAATGCCAAACCCTAGACCCCTGACTGGAATATTCTCCAAGCATAAGTCAAGTCCTTCTAGCACTTTGTTTCTTTGGCACTTCCTCCTTCTGGCACTTCAACCTCCTTCTTCTGGCACTTCTTTATTCTCTCAATTGTTGATAGACCTTGTTGCACTCACTCTATAAGAGACACCTTTTGATAAGTCCCTTTTCTTGTGATGCTCCCTTTCTTCTACTTGACCAAATGAGCTCTTTCTTCAAGGTGTAGGTGCGGACTTGATGTGACTATCTTGCAGCACTAGATTTTCGCACGTGTGGTGATTTCCTTGATATGGTAAGCTATTTTCTTCCTTCGCTTGAGTGTCCTTCTCCTGTGCTTGATTGGGAGACCTTATAGGTCTAGTTTCCTAGCCCAATTAGAGAGATACCAACTGTCGGTTTCTGATGTTATGACCGCATGCAACTCTCCCTGTCCTCACACGTGTGACTGTAGATTTCCCTATAAACAATCCTTTAAGATTCGATGTTCTTCCTTCCCTCAATGGTGCACTAGAGGCTCCCTTTCTCGTCTCTTTTTCACCCTTTACTTGCTCATTCACTGCGTTGATTTCAGAGGTGAGTCAGTGCATTTTGGTGGAGTGGACAACCTCTATATATAGAGGAATGTCCCTCCTTTTAGGCTGACTAGAAGGCCGACTTGAGTATAGTTTGCAGTTTGACTTTTTGTGCTTGCTTTGAATGTCTTCTTTGGTGGTGTAACATGCTTAAAGGAGATTCTTTGATGGTGCCTTTGCATAGGAGGGGACTTGACTATGCGTAGAGGTATTGTCTTGACCCTAATACATGGTGTAACATGCCCTTAAGGCCTTCAACATTTCCTTTTGACTATTTGACCCACATATAGCACTTAACATGTGCTAGACCTATTTCAATGAGCAAGAAACTCATTGACATATATTATAAAAATAATATTTTTTTTCTTGAATAAGTAAAAATATCAAAAGTACATTTATGAAGACCGAACCTAGTTACATTTCCTTCAACACTGCCTCTTAACTAGGGAGGTATTCATACAATATTACAAGGTGTTTGGCTATTATCAATTTTTGAAGAATTCACATAAGAAAAATTGGATTTGCAATCCATCTGTTATAGTATCATATCAATCAGCATTGTCATAGTGCAAGGCCTTCACTAACAACTCCATCTCTTCATGAGATCATGAGCTACAATGCTGGTGAGACCAATGATTTATAAACACCTTCATCATTGTCTCTCAAGGTACATACCCACCCGGGTGTTCTCTGAGTATGACCTTCTAGGACTATTCCTACATTGGGTTCCCAACCCTCAAATAATATCTATCTTCTTGCCTACTCTTGTCTTGGATGCCCTACACATTGTCAAAGAGTATCGGATTCCAAATGATTACCTAATCCTCCCATTCTTTCTTCCCAAGTGAAGAAAAGAATGTTGTGTCTATCTTGTGTTTACATTTCCATTCATGGCCTTCATCTAGACTTACGGATGTTAGTCCTGGTCTAGTGCATGAACCATGAGATGGAAAAACACAACTATCACTCCTTTGCAATAAGGGGTGATCCAAAACTCCCTCTTAATCAGGGACCTGTTAGAGCTCCCTCTTAACTAGGGACTCTTTCATTCATCAATAACTTCTTCTCTATGGGTCCTTCAGCTGCTTGATATCCTTCCTTTCTTTGATGTCATGAAGTCTTTGTTTGAACTTCTTCTAGGGAGGGCACCATCCATTGATCACTTCCCTTCCCAATTTGTCATGTCATTGTTTCCTTCGTGGAAAGTGTCTTTCTTGCCATACATCAAGTTTTCTTGTCATTTGGATAGTCCTTTGTCATCTTTCCATGCTTCAGAACACTCTTCTCATGGATTCTTCATTGTACTTACTTGTTTACACGCTTCAACCTAGTAGCCCATCATGATTTTAGCCAGATATTGCTTCAACATTGCTTTTTCTTTTGTTGGATGGCTTCTTCATCATGGCATCTTTGTAAAGTAGAATTAGTTATCTACATATTTCATATCTCCAAGGCCTTCATAGGTGTTAAGGGTCCTTCCTTCCTTTGTCAGAGTTGTCCTACCTTCTTTCGGGAGATACCTTCAAAGTATCTTGTCAGATAGTGATTCTAGGTGATCTTGTTGTTCTTCACATGCTCGATCTTTTTCTTCATTTGCTTCTTCTTAGATAGATAGGTCAACCATCTTATGCTTCTTGTGAGAGAATTTCTTTATTTCTTGCTTCATGGATTAGTCAGTGTTTCTTCTTGCTTCGTAGTCAGTAATCTTATACTCCTTATGTGAGCATATTCTTTTGTTGACCTTCATTGCATTGTAGTACATGCCTTCGAGCATGTCCTCGGGGATAACTCAATAATATACAAATGATAACATGACTAAAACTTTGATACATACATACCTCATCTTGATTATGCTTTGACCATCTTAGCTCCATTTGGTTGTCCTTGGTGTGGCCCTTCTTGCTTCTTCTTAGCTTGCCTACATATCATCCTTTTCTTGAATCCGATGAATGAGATTCCCAATAAGACATCTGCTTTGGTTCATGAACCTTCTTTTGAAGATCCCATCACAGGATCTTGAAAATCATTACCCTGCAAATGTTTCTTTCCTTTTGATGATGGAGGTCTTCTAAGATTGTTAATCATGATCATTTTTTCTTTCGTCGTGGATGATGTCCTGTAATAGGTATGCTCCTTATACATGAATATCTTGAGCTATATCCATCATGATCCTATATTCTAGAAGATATTTCTAACCATGCATTTTGTTTGATTATAAATGCTCCTTCTACATGAGTATTTAGAACTCTATGTACATCATGCCTTTATATTCTAGAATATGTTTCTAGTCGTGCAATTTTATTCTATTCCTACATGCTCCTATACTAATCAAAACTTTTAAAGTTGACTTTAAGTAAAGAGTTTGAATTAGTCATAGTAGAGATCTGAAGGATCTTCCTTCTTTTGCTTCTTGTCTTCTTTCATTTCTTGAGTCATATGAGCTTCTTCCCTCTTTCTTTAGTTGTTGTTGTCCTTCTTAAGCTTAGGAAGATTTCTTTTGTAGTGTCCATATTCTTGACATCCATAGCATTGGATTTTGGACATGTCTTTGTTGTTTGTTCTTCGTGGACCAAATTTGCCTAATTTTCCTTTTCTCTTGGCCATGGTAGTAAAAGCTTTCTCCTTTGATCCCACAACTTCCTTTGCTTTGAGTATTGTTTCCTCTATTTTGCATAGAGACCAAAATTCACTTAGTGGGGTGGCTTCCTTCTTTGCATATATACTTGATGTGAAGTTGCCCCAATCCTCAGGTAGAGCATTGAGTAATACAATTGTCATTTATCCGTCAGACATGACTTCCTCTATCTCTTGAAGTTGATCCCTTATCTTAGAGATCTTCATGAAGTATGGAGCTATTCCTTCCTTTGATATCTTCATCTTGTACAACTCATTTCAAAGAGATATCACTTCTCCAACTCTACTTACCGAGAGTAGCTCTACTAGTTTATCATAGATTTCTTTTGATGTTTCAAGTTTGGAGACATAAGGAATGAGAGAGTCTTTGATGGATTCTATTAGATTCCTTTGAGCTCCTGTCTCATCCTTATTGTACTTGGATAAGGCTTGAGTTTTCTCCTTAGAAGGGATAGTGATATTCCCTTTGATGTGTTCTAGAAGTTCATTATTCTTGAGAAGTAAATCAATCATCTTCTTCCATGCAAGAAAGTGATTGGTACCTACCAATTTATTGCTTTCCTTGCAAAAATACATTGATGTATATTCAGAAGGGGACATGTACTTACTTGATATATTTTGATATGTAGTGGATTTGGTTTCTCCTTGAAGACTTGATGGATTGCCTTCCTAGGATCTTGGTGTTCTTCAAGTTGCTTTCTCCAAGTGAACTTGCTTGATGATGAGATTTGCTTGATGTAGGTCCTTCTTTGATTTTCTCTTCTTGTACTTGCCTTTAAGTAAGGCTCTTCTTCTTGCCTTGAGTAGATTTGGATTGATGCTTCAACCTTGTAGATGACTTTCCTTGATGAGTGTTCTTGAGTTGCTCTTTCCTTGATGTGTCACCTTAGCTCTGATACCATGTTGAAGAATCTAGGGAAAATAAGTGTAGTGTGATTCTTCATTACTTGATAACAATTTGTGGAGTCTTTTTACTTTTTCTTGATAGCTTAATCTTCTTCTTCTTATTATTAAAGCATGTGTGTGTACTTCATCAAATTGCTACCAAAACATAAGAACAAGAACACAAGATGTTGGCTCTCTGCTAGGGCCAAAACCTCTCTTCTCTTGAGAGGAAAACCCTTTATTAAGTTTCTCTTATTGAAGCTTATTATTGATCAATGCCAAACCCTAGACCCCTGACTTGAATATCCTCCAACCACAAGTCAAGTCCTTCCGGCACTTTGTTTCTTTGACACTTCCTCCTCTAACACTTCGACCTCATTCTTCTGGTACTTCGTTCTTCTCTCAATTATTGATAGAACTTGTTGCACTTGCTGTAGAAGAAACACCTTTTGATAAGTCACTTTTCTTGTGATGATCCCTTTGTTCTACTTGACCACATGAGCTCTTTCTTCAAGCTGTCGGTGCAGACTTGATATGATTGTCTTGCAACCCTAGATTTCTGCACGTGTGGTAACTTCCTTGATATGGTAAGCTCTTTCCTTCCTTTGCTTGATTGGGAGACCTTATAGGTCTAGTTTCCTAGCCCAATTAGAGAGATATGCCAACTGTGGGTTTCTGCTATTACGACTGTTAGACTCCATCTCATGTCACTGTGAGATTGATTCTTCTTCAAAACCCTGTTTTGAAGAAGAAATCGTTAAATGTGTTGTTTTAGATTATGTAATTTATTCTTCAGCTCTTCAAAAGGCAGCAGCGACTTCAAGCTCCTATCCCTGCACAAGCACAATTCAAAACATCATCAGCAATCAGAGGAAAAAAGCTATTTGGAGAAATCTCACTGGAAATCCCAAACTTCATTGTCACAGGTATTGAACTAAATGATTGTGTTAGCGCTGGGAATGCCCTGCGTCTTATTGATCAAAGGAATGTGGTTTGAGGCTAAAGGAAAACCCTGTCAAAGTAGTTGGCAGTCACCTACTCTGATGTTCCACTGAAGGTTTCTAGACCTGTGAGTCAAGTGTTGCCTTCATTGGTTGACCAGGACAATAATCATTTGACAGAGGGAGATAATAACATTTCTGAAGATGCGCATAAATCATATGTTGTTGATGAATTTGAAGTACGGATTTGAGAACCAGCAAAATCAGGCAGTCAGTGGGAGGCAAGGGCCTTAATACCATTGCAAATATCAGAAAATGCCATTTCTGTTCGTATGGTGACACTATTGAACACTTCAACTAAAGAAAATGAAACGTTACTAGCCATTGGGACAGCCTATGTGCAAGGAGAGGATGTTGCTGCAAGAGGTCGAATTATCCTTGCATCCATTAAGCAGGATTCAAATAATTCTGATAACTGGGTAAATTAGGTGTATTAAAAAAGAACTGAAAGGGGCAATTTCGTCTTTAGCATCCCTCCAGGGTCAGCTACTCATAGCGGCTGGGTCAAAAATTATCTTGCACCAATGGAATGGTGAAGAATTGAATGATTTTGCATTTTATGATGCACCTCACTATGATTTTAGCCTGAATATTGTGAAAAAAGTTTATTTTATTTGGTGATGTTCATAAAAGTATATATTTTCTAAATTGGAAAGAGGATGGCGCACAGCTAAGTTTGTTAGCAAAGAATTTTGGTTCACTTAATTGTTATGCTACGGAGTTCCTAATTGATGGAACTACTCTGAGCCTTGTTGTTTCAGATAATCAGAAAAACATCCAGATCTTCTATTATGCACCCAAAAGCATGGAAAGTTGGAAAGGACAGAAGCTTCTTCCAAGGGATGAGTTCCATGTGGGTGCACATGTATCAAAGTTTTTACGCTTACAGATGCTTCCTACATTACTTTCTGATTGAACCAATCGGTATGTTCTTCTATGTTGCACACATGATGGAAGCATTGGCTGTGTTGCTCCTCTTGATGAGCTAACTTTTCGGAGGCTCCAAACATTGCAGCGGCCTTTTCAGTTAAGAATTATAAACAAAGATGCCCCCAGCCTTGCTCAAAACATTTAGGATTTTTAGTGTTTTTAAAGCTGGATTTATTGTTAATGTATATATATTTTTATTTTCTATGGCGTGTTGAAATTGGCAATGGCAATGACAATGAGAGAGACAGGTTACGACTCTGCCAGTGGATTCGAATTATATTGGTCTTCACAGCGATTTGCAGACCCACAAGATTTGTGTGTCTGAAGAAGGGTCGTTGTTCTCCAGGAATCTGTGCTTTAGATTTGACTTGATGGACAGAGGAAATAAATCAAAAAAGCCTGTGCGTGGGTGGCTCTCCTGCCTTTGTTTTGGATCTCCTTTTCAAGTTCCACTAAGCGCTGAATGCTTCTTGATATTGAGGGACAAAAGTATCCGCTGATATCATCAGTGGACGTGAGCGCCCCAGATGCAAATGAAGCAAAACACTTCAAATAATCGAAAACATTGAATATTTCATAGGTGTCAGCTGCAATTCATTTGCTGAAGGAACCTCCTCCTTACATTCAAACATTTCCGAGTGTGAAGTTTTAAAACAAAACCTAAAAAGTTTAGACTTTGTGGATTGGATCCTGAAACGACTACATCGTCCTGATTGGTTGCAAGATAATCTTGATACAAGACGTATTAATTTACTAAAGAGCGGAATTGTAGTAGTGACAGCAATGCCATAGCAAAACTTGGCACAGAACTCAAACGCCTAATGTCTCTAAATCATGACTACCTGCCAGGATTATCGGATACGTGTATAGGATTCAATATATGGTGATTTGTGCTATCCAAGCCATGAGATCGTCGATAGTTACTTGACCTGTTTTTGTGCCGAATGGGATCAAAAGGATCCGTCCGAGTGCCTTGCAATTATGGGTTGTTACATAAGTGATAATTTCAATGGCATAGCTTTGCATCCAATTGATTTCATCGATACAAGCAATGGACAGCTTGTCACTGAAGTAATGGGTCCAAATATAGCAACCGGTCTCTCACTAATGTCTTCAGTCCGGATTATATGGGATCTGCGCTCCAGATTTTGTCTCTTAATTGGCTATCAGAAGATTTCAAGGGAAACATTCTGTTTTTAGAACAGAAACATAGCTTTTTCTATTTTTTATTTTAGAAACAACTCCTCCTTTTTAGATCGATCTGTTTTCAAACAGCAGAGATTATTTTAATGTATTAAAATTCATTAGTGAGAGGGAGAGTTCTGAGTGCTGAGAGGTGTGTGTGTAGAAGAGCTTCTATTGTACAGTCATTGACAGAGATTTTTAATGAAATTACACAGCTCTGACTTCTGAGATTCCTGTGGTATGAAAGTTAGCATAAGTTTTTCTTCTGTTTCATATGTAATCTGTTATGTTTCATTTTACTTCATAATCATTTCTGAGTGAACAAATGAAGTGTTTAGGTAGAATTCATAGTATTATATGCTCTGCCTATAAGTTTCTTCATGTTCAATGTTTTCTACTGTTTAAGGAGGATTCGAAGTTATTGTTTTCCCTCCTTAGCTCCTCACCAGTCTTGCCATCCCATTTAATCTCAATTTGATGTTAAATTTCTTGCCTACCTTGCCTCAGTCGTTAATCTGTGTTACTCATTATCTTTTTCTGCTCAAGTTGTGACTTTGCCCATGCAGCCCAGAAAA
Organism: Pinus taeda; assembly: GCA_000404065.3. NCBI lineage: Eukaryota > Viridiplantae > Streptophyta > Pinopsida > Pinales > Pinaceae > Pinus > Pinus taeda. Next base: position 167,976 of record APFE031150682.1, on the reverse strand, counting down.
ACCCCATCATTTTATTAAATCAACCCTTTTGATCAGTTTACTAGCCTAAAATCAGTGTTACCCTATTGGTCATCTCATCTATTGGATATTTTACGAGATAGACTGGAGAGAGCCTTCTCCTGCCCCGTAGGGCTAGCTAGGAGGCTAAATGGTTTGATGTAGCCTTGAGGTTTACCTTTCTCAGCCTGAGGTGAAATTTCAAGTGCTAACAGGCTGTGTGGGGCTTGAACCAAGTTCAATGTTAGTTAGCCAAACAAATCCCTACACTACTAGCCCTTTCAGGATCAGCTCGCGGAGCGCGGACTGAAGTCTCACCCGAAGTAGTATGGGGGGATGCTGGAACCAAGTTTCCGCACCTTTTATGATGTCAGCTATTCCTTCTATTCCTGCTCTTGTTCAAGTTGTTAATTTCTAGGGCTCTATTAGTCTAGCCATTTATTCCACCCTTCAGTACTTCTGTGAAGGGGTACGATTGGCCTTTGCGCAGCCCTAACCTGCGGTTCAGGTACTTTTGCGCTACTAGGGCAGTGTATCATTTAGATTCCCAAACTAGCTTAAGTGTCTTACTTATCGTATTAAACAATCACAGTTAGCACCACATAAACATATATCCTTACTTGCATTTAGTTAATCAACGCAATTACATAAATTCGCGCACCACATAAGCATTATAAATGAAATTAATATACAATAGGACAATATGCATTAACAGGAAACAAAGACACAAAATTTGTAGAATACTTCTCTTTTTTGATATCTTCAAATGATTACAAACTCTATCCTCCTTGCGCACATAGCTGCAGGGGTCCACGCACTCAACTGCGGACTTCCTCCCTAGGCCTCTGCGCACTCAGCTACAAAGCCTCTACCTACTCTAAAACCTGAAACTTACACTTCTCTCCTTATCGCTCAAGACTTCTTCTACCACTTATTACTTGTTAAAACTATTTATAGCTTACTCACTTAGCTCTTTTTATACAATCCCATGGTCCACAGACCATGGGTAGATCTTTACAACTGACTTTACACTTTACAAAATAAGGGCGGATAACCCTTTATGACTCATGACACCTTCGCACTCCGCAACCAAAAAATGCGAAGACTTTACACTTTATTACAAAACTTGACCCAAAACATGGGATTTTAGCCCCAAAACTGTCCTTGGGGGATCCTGTTCCCAACAACTATCAAGAAGCAGTACTACCCTATCAAGAGCTATGAGGATAAATGCATAAAGTGGACAATGTTGCGGTAGAGAAGGGACTAAGATGTGCTAGAGTTTACCAATGTTTTTCATACCCTTCGCATGAAGTTAGGTATCAAGGATTTTGAGTGGCTTTTGGTACTCAAATACCATGGATTCCTACATAGGTACATCCAGGATGAGATGGAGTTCCTGGATATCTCCTCGCTCAGCATGACGTACCGATACTCTACCAATGATCGAGCAGAAGTTTAAATAGAAGAAGCGAGAGTTTGGATCTGTGAATCTGAAGCAATGGAAAGATATCCCCAGACCACATAACAAGGGACCAAGCCAAGCCGGGGTGACCGAAGACAACCCGTCGAAGCCGCAAGAAAACAGCACCACCACGAAGTCAAAGAGGGACATAGGAAAGTGGTGTGAGTTCCATATGAGCCCCACTCACAACACAAGTGAGTGTCGAGGTAAGCAATCGCTGGTGGCTAAGTTGAAGGCTTTAGACTCAGATTCATGTTTTGACTTTGAGTCAGAACCAAACAAGAGGCATGGAAAAGGGAAGCAAAAATTGTTGATGCAGAGCCCAACGCCACTGTTTCCACTACCAAGATCCAGAAGGATGAGCCCAAATATCCAGAGGAAGGGGAATGTCTCTTCCACTCAAAGATGTGGGTGAAGGGTTCGCTGCTACAATTCATTGTCAACTGTGGGATCCTAAAGAAACTCATTTTAGTAGAGGTCATGAAGTGGTTGGACCTACTGACTACACCACACCCACAGTCGTACAATATAGGGTGGCTTCACCAAAGATGAAATATCCAAGTCAGCTAGGAATGCCGCCTCCCCTATAGCATCAAGCCCTTCACATATGAGGTATTGTGTGATGTTGCTCCTCTTGATGTTTGTGTTGAGGAGGTAAATCCCCTCTGCGGACAGAGGCGATCCCTACTAGCCTAGACCGGGTCTAGCAACAATCATCAAATGCTATAGCGCAAGTTCCTAATTGCAAATTAACAGACTAGTGATGAAGGCCTACCTGGATTCCAACGCTAGTGTTTGTAGGAGAGGTGGTGCTCTCGTTCCTCCGCTTCGACAGATCACAATCCTCACGATCTCCGTGAATGGACACCTGCACATACAAGAAACAACACAAACGCAAGCATAAAATCTAGTATATGCAACTATATGTCAGTCAGAAAGGACATAACTCATCATCATCATAAACAATAATAAGAGTGGAACCATAACCAATAGTCATTCAGTAATAATCAATCAAAGGAGAGTACAACCAATGTTCTGACGGTGGATTATCCTTTGGTGGGTCGTCAGCAAAACATGTCTCACAAAGCTTGTTGGGAATAAGGACAAGCCTCTCTCTTTGGATTTTGGACAATAGTCTCCTTGCTTGGATTTGGCCTTATGGGAATCAAGAAGGCTCTTGCAACATGAAGCTCTTGGAAACTTGACAATTCTGAATCTCTGGAATTAGCTTGCAAAGGAAAATGGGCAAGCTTTTATAGATGGAGGAAGGGGAGTTGGGATCATAGCCAATAATCATGGGATTGGCCATATCATCAAGGAAGCTTCCATGAGAGGTGGCAAACCACTTCCTCTCTATGGAAATCCATAGCCGAACCACCCAACTCAAGATAGATAGCAGTCCAGGAATTTGTTAGGATGAAACTTCCGCTGTTTATTTGTTAAAAAACACCTCTGATTATGGTTGGCGCGGGTGCTATTCTATGACAGAGTGCCAATTGGCATGCCCTCTTTGGAGGATTCCCCCCTTGGCACGAGGGCTGCACTATGGAACCGCGCCAATGGAAAAAGAGCTATTTTTAGGGTTTTTTAGTAGGAGATGTCTTTAGGGCAAACAAAGCTCATGTTCAGGGGAATGAAATGCAAATGTTTGTAGGCCATGTCACTTCTCATAGGTGAATGAGTCCTCCAAGATGTGGGAGAGGGGTAGCAGGGACATGGAAAAATTGCTGTGTAACAGATGCCCCCTAAAGCATGAGGCCCGAGAGAGAGAGAGGGGTGAAATGCTTTATGAGAACATGTCTAACCAAAAATAATGCTGCCGAAAAACCTGTGTGGAGAAGTACAACTGATATCTCAAATACATGATATATGTGGTATGGGCGCAACCATCCATAGCAGAGTACACAGTAATCTAGATCCAAGGTATGGGTGCAACCATCTAGTGAGGATTGATAAATAGACTTAGGCATGGTTGCAGCCATCCAGTGAATGAGTCATGTAATAATCATAATAATCCACAAAATTGCAGCCTGAATCCCAACAGACAAAATCTAGGGTCTTGCGCTTCATCTCGATCTGAACAAAGTACAAGTTCAAGCATGTGAATATAGGAGTCGAAGTCGAACATGCAGGAACATCGTCTGATTACCAACCAATGGTGAAAGTTGTTAATAGACGCGAGAGGTACCACCAATAATGACAATGGCCCTCAAGGTACTCCAGGTACAATCTATGGCGTGTGAATCAGTGAGTGGGTGTCGAACACCCGTAGAATCATTCAATCGGAGGCCAATGATGAAAACCTCATGTCGAATGCGAAGAACCTGCTATTGAGGCATGCAAGCTCCAAGGCACCAGAAGGGAGTCTCTAGATCAGCTTCCTAGATAATGAGCTGAAGTCGACAGGAAGTGACCTTGACCGAAGGTGGGCCATAGTGTTTCCGACATCATTGACGCGAGACAGAGGAAGATAATGTTTTTGTGAATCAATATTATATGAGTTATCAGAGGGAGGTTGATATTTCGCAGAGGTCAACTTCTCTTGAACATAGCAGTGGCACGACAGTGGACTTGGCAGGATTTGACATCAATCGACCAGAGGTTATGGTGACAAGGCAAAGAGCAGATGAGAGGTCAAACATGATCACCCAAACCCATGGAGGCAAGTAAAAAACGAGATGAGATGTCCCCACCCAGACACGAATGCAGACAAGTGCCATGTTCAAGAGCGACATACTACCGACACGACAATGATTCTGGCTCCATTTTCCCCGCCATTTCTGGCGAGTACCCCAATTATTTTTATTAACAATCTTGACGGGGATAGCATATGCTTGTAAATCATCATTTCGACGGAATCCAATGTCATCGAGTTTTAACGAGTCTGACAAAGGAAGAACTCATCTTCTTTTCATGTTTAGAGAGTTTGAAAAGACAACAGAAAGGTAAACTCCAGGGGTGTCCTTTTTCATAAAGTTTGTGTCTCTCGAGCCCGAAAAAGTATAAAACAATGCTCGAAAGAACCGCCCGACCATTACGAACGAGGAGTACTTTTCATGATTAGTGACTTCGACCTGAAAAAGTAAAAAAGTGACTAAAATCACATTGTTTCGTAACTGTTAACGAGCCTGAAACGACAAGGGCCCGACAATCTTTTCGTCTTTACACAGTCAGAAAAGAGTTTAAAGGCGACCGCCTCTTATTTACGTTTAACGAGTCAAGAGGAATAAATCGACAATCTTTTCATCTTTAAACGGTCAGAAAAGAGCTGAAATCAGACCTCCATTTTTATTCTCTTTAACGAGTCAAAAAGGGAAAAAAAAAATACTCGGCAATCTTTTCATATTTTACGAGTCAGAAAAAAGCTTAAAGGTGACTCATCCTAGAGGAACGAGTGGTATACAAGGTAGCAACTGGTTCCGACAACGGTGGAACTGCTCAAAGCATGTAATGGCCAAGAGGCTAGCTAACAAAACCACTCTTAAATGCAGTCCCTCAAGAAAGGAAAACAAGCAAGTGAAAGCATATGATCGGCCAAAGAGATGGTGGCGATGGGATGAAAACAACCAAGGCTCATCTAACATAATTTAGCGGATAAAGACAACAATCACGAGATGTACATCGGGTACGGGTTCATTTTTACACAAGCTTGAACCAAGGAGAACTCTGCTTGGATTCGATTTCATGTTTACACAAGCTTGAAATGAAAAACTATGCTTGTTATAAGTTTGCATGCCCCTAGCATAATGATGCAAAATGAGGTACATGCCCCCCAAGCTTCATTGCATTCAACAAAGTGGATGGAATGAAGGTTCACTTTCGAGATCTTGGAAAGATTCGACTCGTATTTTACGAGATCTTAATCAAAAGACTCGATTTGGAAAGGGATTTGTTTCATTTTTTAATGAGGTTGACACAGTAAAAGAAATATCCTCATAACCCTTGTTTCATTTTTTAACGAGCTTGACACAAGATCAGGAACTATGCTAGACCACAACTAGTTTCATTTTTTAAGGAGCTTGACATAGGAAAGCGAACTATGCTCCGAACGAACTTCATCATAATGAACAGGAAGTCGTTGCTTCCAAGAGTGCCACTCCTGGTGGAAGGATAACATCTTCGAAGTCAGGACCCAATGCCCATAGGACACTATGCATGCTGGCGTCATCACTGGATATAGGCATGGGATAAGTAGCGACGTAGTTGACCTGCAGTGGGGCAGATACAACTGGTGGATAAAAACAAGGAGGGGATGACAACTGCGCAGGAGGCACCAGGGGAGTAAAGAACGATAATTGATCTATAGTCATGATTCTTCCGTTGTGTGGAAAGTAAACCACACGAAAAAGTGAAGAGACAAGGGCCCCCATGGCATAAACATAGTCACGGCCAAGGAGAAGACTGAAATCTAAAGCACCTTGGGTAACCAGTACGTCTATATAGACGATTTTTCCTCCGAAGGTAATAGGGAACTTCAGAAAGATCCCTAATGGTTGACTGGTTCCTCCGTCAAACACCATCAGATTCTATGCGACTGGCACAATCTGTGGGGAGCCCAAAGCTTGCTAAGTAATGGAAGGCATAAGACTAACAGATGCACCCTCATCCAAGATAGTGCTAGGTACTGCCTTATCATAGGCATGTACTGTAATCTGGAAAGGCACATGGGATGGAAGGCGGAAAGTAGTCAGGGGACTCCACTCGAAGGAAATGGCTGAACTACTTGGTGGGAGAATCATATGATTGCCCCCTACTCTGAAGAAGGACTCTCGGGATCAGCTGGGATAGGAGAGTCGTTTTCGAACTCACGAGAATCTGATGAGATGAGAAGAACATGAGCATGACGCTCTTCTGAAACAGAGTGATCAACAGGCGGTGAAACCATGTTGACACTCTCTCTGACCAATGGTTGGTCCCGAACAGGCTTAGCATAACTAGGTTCGGAAAGAGGAGGATGGACAAGAGAAGGATCTAAATGAATCTCTTTGTCAACAGGGAGAGGATATGAAGAGAGCCTCTAATAACTAATAGGGAGTTGGGGTGAAGAAGCTGTAAGACTTTCCAAAACAATGGAAGCTTTATCCATGAGCGGACAAAGGTGAAGGAGATGGTTTCCTTCGCATAGCCTACAGGGGAATTGAATCTTACCGTTCTTCTTACCATTTCCAGTTGATAGGGTAGCATCGCCATGGGCTGCAGAGGACGCTGAGGGGTAGGCCGGATCGTGAGACCATACTTCTAAGATCCTAGGAATGCCAGGACAATCACGAAGAAGATGGTCATCCTTGCACAATTTACAAGGAAACTTAACCTTCCGCGAAGGAGCGGAAGGAGTTCCGACCTGAGCTGTACTCGGGGCAGTAGCTGCACTTTTAGCCTCTCGCTGATGAGACTTATTCTTCTTTGTCTTCTTCTTCTTCTTCTTAGCCACCTGGTTACTTGAATCCAAACTTTCACTAGGCGAAGTAGAAGATGAGGACGTAGAAACAGGCGAAGAAGGAGAAAGGTCCACCTGGGAATCAACATGATAGTGTTCGCGTGGAGGAACTGATTAACCAGTAGTTCAGAAATTAGAGACCACAGAGGTTGAGAACAACCAAATAGGAAACCCAACAGTTAACGCAGGAAGGGACAACGTTGCCATGTAAGGAGCACCAACAGTCCCAAAAGGAGGAGAATGACCAAGATTCCCGTTAGGGGGGATTCTTGGGTTGGTGAACTCTGGAAAAGTTGCCATCAAAAACTGAAAATTGCACACGGGGTTGAAAAAGAGTCAAGACACACAATCAAATGGCCAACAAGCAGAATCTAACAGGGTGTGTGATCACGGGCGATTTAATTTTTACCACATTGAAATTAAGAAACTTCACCGTTTCATGTTTTAAGAGTTAAGAAACGGATAAAAGGTGACTCTATCACTTTCAGATTTGAAATAAGCATGAAAGGACAAGCGCTTGGTGATCCTTTCAAATTTAGGGAGTCAGAAAAGATCAAATGACTACTTAGGGATACTAGGCAAAGAGGGTGTACCAAATAACCGTGAACTGCAATATACACCTTGGTTTTAGAAATGAAAGAGAAATCAACCAAGGACTTTCCATACGTGCAGGTAATCTCCCCGAATGCTGTGTTCGGTGTATCATGGGTATAGGGCGGCAGACTCAGCTTCTTATGGATAAAAGATGATAACCTAGTGGGGTATCCCCATATACTCGATGGTACGTGGGAGCACAATTCCGTACTAGACCACTATTGATTCACAGAAGGAGGAATCACCCAACCTTGAGTGGAAACAAAAGTGACTAGGTTTAACGACGCCGGAGCACGTCTCTAGCCTAGACCTCTAAATATGTTTCGTTAAATTCTAATGCTACCTTAGTGTAAATTGAGTAGATTTTAACGTTTATCTTAAATTACGTTTCAGTTTTCAGGCCCTAGCGAATGTAGTATCTCAAAATATCCTAAATGCAAGCTATATGCCACAATATATCATTTTATTCAATGAATGCTAACTATGAGAGAGTTGAGAGCTTTCACACAAACAAAATGATCAGAAAACAACCAACGATATCTCTAATGCAGCTAATGGAAATAAAAAAGCTTTTCTTCAAAGTCACTAATCACTAATAACAACGAAAAGTTCTAATTCACATTAACTAATGAAAAGCAAAAGAGATTCTTTTTATTTTTCAATGTTAAGGGAAAAGTGCACTAAACAAACTGAAAAACTAATGAAAAGAGAGCAATTTGAGAAATGATGATAAGAGAGCAAAACAAGAAAATTTCACTCAATGCAAGCACAATCAGATCCCTAAATTGAAAAAGCAGTCCTTCAAAACCGAGAAAAATCCCAAAGACACAAATGAGCCGTGTAATCTAGGCCCAAAGCAAAACAAGGCAGAATTCAAGTGAAAAAGAGGTAGGTCACTTAAACAACCCAATGAAATGATTAACAACCACAAAATGAGTACAAGGGAACAATCAGAAATTAGACTGGACCAATAAAAGACCAAAAACTCCGAAGGAAAGCTCGACACACAAAGCCACTAGATGCCTTAGGGCTAAAAACGTGGAATCGATAAAAAATGGCAAACAACCAAAGGATGAAGGTTAAAACTAGTCAAACATGACTCCAATATGCTCAAGCAGTTGAGAAAATGTATCCAAAACAAAGACCAAGCTCAGAAGGCTTAAAATCAAGCAAACTTTAGTAGTTCCTAGGCCTGGCGCGACTGTCAGGCTAAAACTAGTGCCTTTTAAGAATTGGCGCGAGTGGTATATTGACAACTAGCATCAATTGGTGCGACTGTTACACAAAAAAGCGCGCCAGTCAAGTTTGCTATGCCAAAATGAAAAATAAGCAATCCAAAACTAGGCCAACGACAACCAGGTAAACCAAGAAGTAAAAACAGCAAAAGAACCCAGCCCAAAACGCTGACCATGCAAGTAAAAAATCAAGAAACAACCAAAAAGGCAAGACAAGCTCCCCAGCGGAGTCGCCAAATTGTTGAGGAGGTAAATCCCCGTTGCAGACAGAGGCAATCCATACTAGCCCAGACCGGGTCTAGCAACAATAATCAAATGCTACAACGCAAGTTCCTAATTGCAAATTAACAGACCAGTGATGAAGGCCTACCTGGATTCCAACGCTAGTGTTTGTAGGAGAGGTGGTGCTCTCATTCCTCCGCTTCGACAGATCACAATCCTCACGATCTACGTGAATGGACACCTGCACATACAAGAAACAACACAAACACAAGCATAAAATCCGGTATATGCAACTATATGTCAGTCAGAAAGGACATAACTCATCATCATCATAAACAATAATAAGAGTGGAACCATAACCAATAGTCGTTCATTAATAATCAATCAAAGGAGAGTACAACCAATGTTCTGATGCTGGATTCTCCTTTGGCGAGTCGTCAGAAAAACATGTCTTGCAAAGCCTGTCGGGAATAAGGACAAGCCTCTCTCTTTGGATTTTGGACAATAGTCTCCTTGCTTGGATTTGGCCTTATGGGAATCAAGAAGGCTCTTGCAGCATGAAGCTCTTGGAAACTTAACAATTCTGAATCTCTGGAATCAACTTGCAAAGAAAAATGGGCAAGATTTTATAGATGGAGGAAGGGGAGTTGGGATCATAGCCAATAATCATGGGATTGGCCATATCATCAAGGAAGCTTCCATGAGAGGTGGCAAACCACTTCCTGTCTATGGAAATCCATAGCCGAACCACCCAACTCAAGATAGATAGCAGTCCAGGAATTTGTTAGGACAAAACTTCCACCGTTTATTTTTTAAAAAACACCTCTGATTATGGTTGGCGCGGGTGCGACTCTATGACAGAGCGCCAATTGGCGCGCCCTCTTTGGAGGATTTCCCCCCTTGGCGCGAGGGCTACACTATGGAACCATGCCAATGGAAAAAGAGCTATTTTTAGGGTTTTTTTAGCAGGAGATGTCTTCAGGGCAATCAAAGCTCATGTTCAGGGGAATGCAATGCAAGTGTTTGTAGGCCATGTCACTTCTCATAGGTCCCGCAATGAGTCCTCCAAGATGCGGGAGAGGGGTAGCAGGGATGGTCACAAATTGCTGTGTAACAGTTTGTGATGTATTATTAGGCCAACCATACTTGTGGAAGCGACATGTTGTGTATGAGTCAAGGCCTCAAACTATTATTTTTACATTGGGAAATAAGTTGTACAAGATAACGAAGGTAGCCCCAGCTACGACCACCTCTTTGATCTCTACTAAGAAATGTAGTAAGATCATCTCCCAGACTAGGAAATTTATTTTATTTCTGGTTCACTGTCAAAGTAAGGGGAAGATTGTAGCCACATCTATGGCCCTAGGAAGGATTCCTCCACACAACAGAAGTAGGTGGATACGATCATGAAAGAACATAGGGGTGTCTTCTCCTCACCCACAGTGGTACCGTTGCACTGTCAGGTCAAGCATTCATTTGATCTGACTCCGAGAGAACCTCTACCCAACATGCTAATATATCACTACTCCATTATGAAAAATGGTAAGTACAAGAAACAAAATGATCAACATCGGGTGCCACACAAGTTTCTGGTGGGCGACAAAGTTTGGTTGCATTTGTAGAAAGAACGCATTACCAGAGCCCATCGAAAGCTCAAACCACTTCGATATGGTCCTTACACCATTACCAATGCTATGGGAGACAATTATTTTGAGTTCAACATTCCCCCATTCCTTGGCCTACACCAAATGTTCAATGTGGACCAAATTTGACCATGCTTCCCACATTACTGGACACATTAGACATTGGAGAATGACTCATACTAGCAAAAACTTCCCCATCTCCTGGAGGTACTCATCGTAATGGGGACCATTGTTCCTAAGGAGGAGGAATGATCTAGGTGGATATTGGTGGGGACCATTGTTCCTATTCCACATGGACCCCCACCATTGTTTCTTTCAATTTTCCAGTATCCTTATTTGTAGCACAATTTACTATTTTTGGCATTTTTTGGGTCCTGAACATCGAGAGCCATTTTGAGGCCCTAAATGGCGTTTTTTTTTTTGTTGGAAAAATAGGATTTAGTGATTACTGCAAAAATTGAATCAGTAGTTTTAGTCCTTGGAGAGATCTTTCTGACAAGGTATCATATGCGTCAGATGAAGATAATATGACCAAGTTACGACCCCGGGAAGTTGGCTACCCAACTAAGCCCAACGGGGCCCATAAACTCTTGATGTTACATCTCCTTAGGTTAGGGTTTTCGTTGTTTGGAATTTTATCTTATTGTTCAATAATAAAAATTCCCTTGAGCCTCATTGTAACTTAGTTCAGAGACATGTAGCCACCACATATCTTCTAAGAGATAAACTACCATCTTTTGAGTAAGTCTTATTTCCACTCTGTTTGTAAGCATATTGCAGTATTTGATATTAATGAAATGAAGTGTTATTTTTACTGCGTCTTTATATTTATGGTTATATCTGTAATTTGTTGCATTCCTGTTTAAATTTTCATCAATGACTATGGATGTGCTCTAGTCTTTAGGCCCAACCACTTCACGACCTCTGCTGAAATGAGGTTCTTTTGGCTCTCACTGTTGACAATGAACTGTAGTAGAGAACCCTTCACCCACATCTGTGAGTGGAAGAGGCGTTCCCCCTCCTTTGGATCTTCAAGCTCAATCTTTTGGATCATAGTGGTGGCCACAATGGCACTGGGCTCCACATCATTGATCTTCTTCCCTTTGTTAGTTCCCTTATCGGGTTCTGAGTTAGAGTCGGAACTTGTGTTTGATTCGGAAGCCTTCAACTCGACCACCGATGACTGCTTGGCCCGAAACTCACTTTTATTGTGAGTGGAGCTCTTCTCAAACTCACACCATTTTCCAATGTCCTTCTTCATCTTTGAGGTGTTGTTCTTTTCTTGGGGCTTCAACGGGTTGTCCTGGGTAGTGCTGCCTTGGCGTGGTCCTTTGTTCTGTGGTTTGGGGGCACCTTTTCCTTGCTTTAGATTCACAGATCCAAAGTTCCTCTTCTTCTGTTTCAACTTTTGCTCAATCTTAACAGCGTAACGATATGCTGTGCCGAGTGAGGAAATGTCCAGGAACTCCATCTCATCCTGGATGTACTTGTGTAGACAACCGTGGTACTTAAGCACCAAATGCCGCTCAATATCCTTGATATCCAACTTTGTGCAAAGGGTATGGAAAGTATTTGTGAACTTTGGCACACCTTGGTCCCTTCTCTACTGTAGTGTGGTCCACTTTATGTATTTGTCTTCATAGCGCCTGACAGGGTAATATTGTTCCTTGATGGCATCTCAGAAAGAATTCCAAGTGGGTGTGGATGAAAACATCGAGGGTTCATTCTCGTCCATTTTTTCATAGTAGGTTTCCCACCAATCCTTGACGTGTGGGGTGACTTTAAGAAGTGCAAAAGTAATCTTTTCCTAATTAGAAAAGTCATGAACTGAAAAATATCCTTCCAACAGATTTATCCATTTATCTATGATGTCTACATATATCAGCCCTTCAAATACAGGAATATCGAAGTTAACTTGTACCTTAAAAGGAGTAGCGCCTCCATAGTGGTTGTTGGATGAAGATTCATCGCCTATGGGTAGCCATCGAAGGATATGGGCAAAGTTATCCATCATCATGTCCCTCTGTCGCTTGAGAGCTTCCTCAAGAAACATTTTGACAGGAACTCCTACCCTCTCATCTTTGTTTTTTTCTGCCATGGGAGGTCATCGGGTTTTGCAATGCTGATCCAAAAATGGTTCAACCAGATCGAGCCCTAACTCCTTATACCCTCACCTCATTGGGGACATGCAAATAAAAATAGAGAAAGAAAGATCGCTCTGATACCACTGATACAAACTTAAATAGGAACACAACAACTTATAGATATAATCATAAACACAATGATGGAGCAAAAAACCACTTCATTTCATTAATAGAAAAATATTGAACTATGCTTACAAACAGAATGGAAATAAGATACTTGGGCAATGGTAGCTTATCTTTGAGAAGAAATGTGGCGGCTACATGCCTATGAAATGTGTTACAATGAGGCTCAAGGGTCTATTTATTATCGGAAAACATGAGAAAACCCTAAGAAAACAAATCCCTAACTCGAGGAGATGTAACACCAAGAGATTGTGGGCCCTCTTGGGGTTAGTTGGGCAACCAACTTCCTGGGGTTGTAACTTGGTCATATTATCTTTGTTTGGCACGTAGGATACCTTGTTGGAAATGTCTCTCTGAGTTATACAAGTTTCATTGCAATCCCCTAATTATGGCCATGGGCTTGTCGCAGACCTCCAAAAAACACCGTTAAGGGGGTCAAAACTGCTCCGGAAGTTCAGAACTCCAAAAACTGCTAAAAATAGTAAATGTTGAAATGAACAAGGAAACAAATGAAATTTACTGGGGGGTCTAGGTGGAATAGGCGGGTGGCCACCAATATCCATTCGGATCATATAGTAACTCTGATTCATATTCTAATTGATATATTGCTTGCATGAGGAAATGAAGCATCTTTAGTTGTGAGAGATGACAAACACCTAAAATGACATCTTTTCCATACCTATATTTTTCCTCTTTGATCAATTTATTTTCTGTCATTTCAACCATTTTTGAGCTTATCATTGATAGTAACAATATATTTTTCTGAAGGTAGTTTCTTCTACATTTCATGTCATTTTAGTGAATTATGTTAGTGTGATTAACAAAAATTATCCTTTTATATTCATTCATAGAAAAGGTTCATGAGATACTACCCCAAGTTGGTGTGAATAAGACATAGTTGCACCATTGATGCTACACCAATGCTATTGCTACACTATTTCTATTCACTAATGTTTCTATATTTTTTTTGTAAATTATACTAATTCTATTATGGTACAAGAATTTCAAAAGATTACAACGAGGCGAACCTCGGGTAGCATCATCCTACAAAGATGGATGTTGCAGCAGTGTTAAGCATGACTAGCCAGGCAATTGTCCTTCCCCAAGAGTGGAATATTTGCCGGCAATTACAAAATCTGACAGAGGGGAAAAAAGTTCTGAAACCCCCATATTTTCCGACATACAGACTCTTAACCATGACCCATAACCCCAGACTGACTCGATAACATAGACCTGGACACTAGAATCCGCCATTGACATTGCAGGATTAAGCATAGTATAAGACCTGAGGTTGTGTTGCTGTAGCCAGCGTACCAACCTTACATATCGAAAGAGAATTGAAGAAGAAGAAGGGGCATATGATTACCCGACAGAACCACAAAATACATTGCCATACCCGTAGCCCACAGAGAATCGGAATCGGTTCAGTCGTCCACAGAGGTTGATGGAACCTCTTCCACCACTCAGCAGGCATATGGATCTGGCTCGCTTGAATTGGTGTGAGGCGCGTCATCTCTGTAGGTGCACTCGGACCAGCCACTGCATCAGCTGATGCTTTTGCCGCTTGGTGCTGCCCTTGTTCTGAAGCGGGAGGTAGAATTGCCGGTTCGACTCTCTGTGCAGGTGGCGAGGGAGGCTGTTCCAGAAGTGGAGCTGGAGGTCTGAGATCCGCTGCTGCTGGTCCATGAGCCTCATGCTCACACTTTTCAATCTTAACTGACACATAGTATGTGTCTGAATCCAGAAGACAGGGAAAACTGAAGTGGGAGGAGGGATGGAAGCTGTGTTGGCAAGTCGGGGCTTGGGCTCACCCTGATCTTCTTCCCCTTCTGCGACGTGCATTGTTGGCATCGTCCGACAGCGAGTCAGAGGAACGTGGGACGGAGGCTCGACCTCTCGCCCCTCCCCGAGACCCACCTCGTCGGCAGCTGCCTCGTAGCCGTTCCTTCGGCATTGCAAACCAGGGTGGACACAGAGGTGGCAGGAACGATGTGGAAAGGAGTGGGGATAATGCAGCGGAGGCTTTGTGGCACGGGAGGGCCGAAGCGCACAGGAGATTACCACAGGGGGCTAGAGGATGCAGGGTTTGGCAGCAAAGGGCACCTGAGGATGCAGGAGGGGACTATGACAACCGAAATGCAGAAACCCACGCGCAGACCATGGAATGCTGGAAGACCCTGGAGATAAAGCAAACTGAGGCTTGAACGCAGGCCACCAACGACTGAAATTGAGCACAGGGAGAGGGCAGGGAAGAACAGGGGGCTGGTGAACTGCGTCGCCACTTCTATCGCTCAGGACCTGCCACAGCACATAACGACCAGACCAGCAATAAACCCAAATAAACCATAAGCAATGCATTACCTTGCTGCAGACGCGATGATTATAAGGAAGAGGCTGGCGGCTTGCCATGTGCGAACCAGAGGCCGTCATGAGTTTCCCGGAGGGCTGAAGAGCCGACTTAACGCGAAGAGGGGAAGGCATAATGGTTCGAATGATGCGGAGGAAGGATCAAGATGGCTTATTAATGCTGCTGATTAAATGATGGTGATACGTGGCGGGACTGGGCTGCCACTTGCCCAGTGGGTAGCCCGCCCCCATACCATTAAACAATACTTGCACCCACATCCGGGGACTAATGTTTCTATATTGATGTTGCTACATTGGTTCTATTAACCAATGCTAGTACACTGATGTTGATTAACATTCATGTAGCTAATTTGATGTCATGGCATTGTTATTTGGGGAAAAGAAAAATTCATCGCTATGACCCCCTATTTTTCTAAAAATTCAAAGGGAACAATTGTATCTTCCACATGCACATCTACTATTTGTAACAATCATAGTCTTGTGCACATTAGTTAGAAGCATTTGTGATATTTTGTCACCATTATTATTGACTATAGTAGTTGACATGGATGCCTTGTAATAAATTGGATGCCTTGTAATAAATTGGATTGACATCTTATTTTTAAGCCATCTATTTAAACTGAATGCCTATTTGAGTCAGTAAGTTAAAATAACTTAATAATCATGGTTTCTCAAGGCTCTTTTTAGAACATTATTCTAAGGTTAGATATCTAGAAAATTGTATGAGTAGTATGCCTACCCAACTAGAGGCACACTGAGAAAATAGAATTCTGAATGTTATGATGTTTTCTTGCTTAACCATTTCACAATAATATAATTATGGTGTACTTTCCATTGCATTATAACAATGTGAATGAAAATCCAATTTAAACAATTACTAATTTTTATTGTACCTCGTCTAAGGAGGTAAGAAACCCTCCTAGAAAAGTTCTATTTTATTTTACGAGGATTAGTAATTTTCTTAGTAATTATGTTTCAATTCTACAAATGGTTAACAATATATTATGATCTAATTCTCATGTTCTTGAGTTTTATTTATAAAATAGAGTTTCTAAGACTTAAGAGCATGGTTTTCTTGATAAGGCATTTGATTGTTTTTCTATGTGAAAACAAAATTCATGCCATTTCAACTACTATAAAGTAATACAAAGTGTGAAGTGAGTAACTATTGTGTTGAAGAAAAAGTTAGTTGTTCTAAATTGCGATTGCAACTTGAGTAACTAAATTTAAGAATCTACAAGGTCTTAACTTACGATTTACTTTTCTACAATTAGATCTCAACTTATGTAGGAGAAAGTTATTTCCAAGAGTGTGCCATATTTTTTTTTATATTATTTTCTTAAAGGTTAATCCTTTGATTAGTAGTTTTGTTCCTTTTTACAAACATATTTACTTTTTTCCAGACTATTACTTTTCTGTTCAAGTATTTTCTACTTTTAATCCTTAATATAGCCTTGAAGCTCTACAATGAACTTACTATTATATTCTTAAATATTCATTTTGTGATTGCCATATTTGACCCCTATAACTACAACACAACTTCCAAAACAATGCTTTAACATTCACTCCTACATATATGATGCAAGGTAGTTCACAAGTATAGACAAATCCCTGCTTAATAATTAATTACATAGAATTTCTAACTATCTTTCTAAGAAATTATAAATATAATTAAAATACTTGTCAATTTTATTGATCTATTTAGATATGATAAATATCCTACATGCCTCTTTTCTTTCTCTTTTAAAGCACCAACTTTTGGATTATTTTATTCTTCAAGATTGAACCTAGAATTAGATTGACAATTGACCTTGACAATCTCATTCATGGCAGTTTACACCAATTGTTAATATACCCTTCAATAATGATATTATTCAATGTTCCTCACTCATCAATAATGCTACCTTGCTATTACGAAATTAGCCCCACTTTTATTTCATTATCATGGTTTGGCACCTCAAATGTGCCTTGACTCCATCACTAGGGCACTTCATGGGGTATTTTTATTTTTCCTCTCTCAAGATTTGTAATTGGCATGTACCTCTATCATCTATAACTCATTTTGTTTTTAATCAAAATAAGGATACTTTGGAAATATTCCATGTTTTATAGTTGCACTGATCACTGAACCTAGATGTTATCTTATTGTAACTTCCTAAAACCACCAAATGTATATTGTAAACTTAAAATTACTACAATGGTATTCTATGGATTACCTTTCCAACATCTATTCCCATGCCTCAATCTGAGTTTTGAGCTAAAAGTTACGACTCTTTGTATTTGCATTTATTTCCAAACTTTTCTCTCTTCTCATTAATGCAATCTAGCTCATAGGCCAAATTCTACCACCTATAGGAGAAAACCTATGGATAACCATAAATTTTGAATTGTGAATGATAATATTTGTTAAGAAGAGCTTCGGCGTAAATCACATGAAAGAGCTTTGACAAAAACTCTTTCAAGTGATTTACGCCGAAGCTCTTCTTAACAACTATGATGGATCACAGAAGCCTCAATTCTACAAATGATAATATTCTTAATTCAAAGTACACAAAAACTTCTATATTATTGATATGGTTCTTCAATGATTTTATACATCATTATAGAATGGTCAACTTTGTCATTTTTTGTTTTCTCAAGGCTTTGAATTTTTAGAAAAAGCTACAATCTCCCAAAAAGAGAAAATATAGGAAAATATTTAATGGGAAAATGTTTTATGGATTAATGAGGAGGTAAAATATCAAGTAACATATTTTTTCAACAATTTCGATATGGGGTTCCTTTTCCTCCTTTGAAGATCTCCAAAATACCCCAAAAGTCTCTAGAATAGTGGATTTGGTCTATTTCTCCATCCCCATTCCACACCCCTTGAATCTATCCAAATTCCCCATTGGGTTTCATAATGTCTAGTCCCCTAACCCATTCTCAAAATTTCATCAACCATAAGACCTCTATTAATGAGTACAACACTATTCTCCCAAAACCATTAATTTGTAATCTTCAGACAATTGGGGCAGAATTAACAATGGTCCTTAGAGGAGCATTTTTAGCCCTCCTCATTATGGACATATCCATTAAATTCCACCTACTTCTGATATTTTTTTATTATTATCTTGTTATGGATAAATTAAAATTTTGGCTACCACCCATTTTTTAACCTATGCCATCATCTTTTTTACATGACATGACACATGTAACCACCCCTCCCACATTTACCCAGTTTTACTAGCCTTTTGGGTAAACATGAGATGAGAGCTAATATGATATGACCCAACCTCCTAGATCCCATTAAGGATGTGGGGCCAACTACCAATGAAAAATTAACATCTCAACACATCCCACAGGGGCTACAAGTCACTTAGAGGTTGAACAACCACCCTAGGTGGAAAAACCCAAAGCTAGGCCTCTTTTTCTTAGACATGGGCCCAAAACTACACCCACAACAAGGCTCCATGTGCTTGGGAGCCTCCAATCATATGGAAAACACTACATCCATGTGGTTTTAACCCAATTTCTCCAGTTCAGAGGGTGCAGTCCCGAATTTTGAGCCTAAATTCCAAGTCAACCTCTAGACCATTTGCCAGAACTTAGTGATAATTTCTAGAATGATAATTGATATCAAGAAAAATCCATTCATACAAAACTAAATCAAAGACTTGACCTATATAGGCTTAGCCATGACAATCATTTCATCAAACACATGGCGAACATGTAATCTGCAGGTCATGAATGCATTTCTCAACATAGGGGTTTGAAACTTATTTGAGAATCACGTAGAAGGTCTAATTCCCTCTCATAATAGTTGCAATAACATTTTTTCGCTCATGCATTCATTAACCATTCATCAACTAACCAAAATATATCAAGATTCATAGACAATATACATCATATAACTAGCATATAACTAACAAATGAATAATATATAAACCATGATAAAACAACCATCAAAGCCACATAATCTCAAGTACAAGTACTCATAAAATACAATAGGAAAAATATATTATTAACATATGGAAAATGCAACCAAGTCAGGGACTTCCACGTACCACCCGACCATAGATTGGGCTGCACCAAATATATCTTTGAGCAAATCACCCCTGCACCATATTCAAAGCATGAATGTGCGGTATCATGGAATAAACCAAACAAAGGCTTCTAGAGGCTAAACCACCTTAACACTCAACCAGTAATTCCACCTCACAGTCATACATCACCAACAACAACCAGATCAGTCTCTACCCAATTGTCCAAGGCTCCAAGGACTAGTAAGTCAACCCACATCTTTCTATGGCTCCAGAGCTTTTTTCCAACCTGGTTGCAAGACTAGTAACTCAACTGACCAAGGGCTCTAGATCGTTTTTCAAACCTAGTCTCCAATACTAGTAACTCAACTGAAGCTGTTCCAGGGTGTTGGTTAGGGTCCCTAGGGTCAATTTTGGGTTAGTTTAACTAGTTTTGGTCAAGAATTTTGTAAATAATGTAAAGTCTCCATGAAATGGGGAAGTAAAGCGTGTAACTAAGTAAGAGTCAAAGGGAATTTAGCCCCTTGTATGGGTAAGTGATAGGATGGTTTTAAGACTCACCCATAAGCCATAGGACATGGTATTGCATTATAAAGGCTATAAATATTCGAGTCACAGCGAGTCTAGAGATATAACTTTTGGTGAAGAACAAGTGTAAGGGAAAAGTGCTAAGGCAGGAAAGCTATGTTTCCTTTACTTAGGCAAAAGGGAAAGGCTCCTGCAGGTGAGTGCGCGAAGACCTTGGCAAGTCCGTAGCTGAGTGCGCAGGCCCCTGTAGTTGGGTGCGCAGGGTGGAAGAGTCTTAATTTGAATGCTGAATATAATAAAGACTAATTTTGGACCAAATCTATGGCATATGTGCCTTGTTTTCATTTCTGTTTAAGTTTATTCATTATCACTTAATGATTGGTTTTCTATGAAATAAAGTGTATTTTCTACATGAATATGTTAAATATTTAATATTCATGCATGAAGAATGTGATGAATTGTTTTCGTGAAGACATTAGATAGATCTGGTAATATAACTAGTTAGAATGGGTAGAACTGTGCGAAGGCATATATATGGATGTTATTTATTGAGAAAAAGTTGTGAGTATTCTTCTTTTAGGTCTACTAAGCCTGATCGTAGACTTTCGCGAAGGTATGGAAGCCATTTGGATAGAGTTACAGTAGTGGACCATCGGAAGGTCTAGATCTACACGAAGGTAGATTTGAGCCATAAGGACATTAGGATACACATCACACAGTCTCTGAATGTAGAAAATTGGTTTGAGCATCCCCCAATACTGCTTCAGGTGAGACTACAACCTACGTTATGCAAGGTGTTGCCGAAAGGGCCAATAGTTAGGGTTTTGTTGGTTGGTGCGAATAACTCTAAACTTGGGTTAGGCCCCCTTAAGCAAACAAATGATTCTATTGCTGAGACCAGGATTTGTCTAAGAGATGTGTGATAAATGTTTTCCTACAAATAAAGAGATTGAGAAGTGGGTTGATTGAAAAGTGCACGTGTTTGTGATTCAAGAGAATAAGAGCCCTAAATTATTTAAGGAATAGTGGTTGTAGAGATATTTATACATAGACGAAACTGAAGTGTTCTTCTATTTCTTCCTCGACGAACTACATGAGTGGTTGTCTAGATTAGTCGATAATCAAGGGATGTGGAGGCTTGACGACCCTATAGTGTGGACTCCAGAATTGGTGTGACGTCTAGAAGCATCAGGAAGCAATATTGCATGGGTAGTGGATCATTGGATTGATCGCACACTTGGAAGTTTTGTGACTGAGTTCGTGATCGATAGAAATATCATATATAACGAAGTTGAATGTAGGCTTTTTCAAGGGACCACGAGGTAAGTATTTGAAATCTTTGAAAATGTGGACTAAAATGTTGTTATGTGAAAAGAGGGTTTATTTACCTTGATGTTTGGGGCTACACAAAGCAAGAAATTATTTAGAAGAAACAAAGGATCAATCTTAGAGTACAGTCTACTCATTGAACCCCCTCCAAGTTACGAAGAAGGGATGGTTCTGACTACACTGTGAAGTGCAATACAATTGATTAAGTAGGGTATCCCGAGGATACCTCATCCATCCACTCTGCCTCCACTTCCACCTGATACGCCAACACCGTCACCTCCACCTCCACCTCCACTACCACCATTCAACATGGTGAACATGACGAAGATGCTGGTTTTTAAAGGGATAGGGAGAAAAGACCCTAAACAATTCTGGTTTGTTATAGGCGCTATATGGACGACACAATAGATTACAAATGATAACATCAAGAAAGAACAGCTGGTCACAGAATTACAAGATTGAGCATTGACATGGTACATTAAGTACTACACTGACACCCCACCACGACATTGGCAGAAACCCAACAAGCTCTGAATAAGGAGTTTAGGAAGCATAAGTCAAAGGTGTAGTCAATGACTGAGTTTAAATAAATTTGACAAAATATAGATGAGACACCTTGGGATTTTGATCAAAGGTTGAAATTCCTAATCAAGCAAACTGATTACAAATTCCCAGCATTGAGACTGGTATATCGTGTCACTCTTGCCGCACTTAATATTGTTGCTATCACAACAAAAGATAGCAATGCAAGTAGAAGCCTTAGAAATCATGATGAGGTTGGAAGCCTCACCCATACAAGATATAAACCTTGGAGTGCAACATATTCACTCATAGTTGGAAAGCATGCAATTAGAGTTGTAGATCCTGAAGAAAGGAAAGGAAGCCTAGTCGGAGGTGTGCGTTGAAGTCTGGTGCTTGAAATGCAAGGGCCGTGGGCACGATAAGGACCATTGACCAGTTTATAAGAACTATCTTATTAGTGGAGGGCCTGTTCCCCTGAAACCAAAGAATAACGTTGGACTGAGCATGGGAGCTATGCCATGGTGCGCTATCTGTCAGGTTACATGACAACATGTGACTGCTAATTTTCATTTACTACAGAAGTTTGTACAGACCCCTCAACAATTGTTTTTCAATTTCTGTAAATTTGTAGGTCATGACGAATGCCATTGTAGGAGTTATGAGCTAATGATGGATAAAACCCCTACCTACCAAATGTAGGCAGAAAGCCAACTTCAGGATTAGGGCACAGGAGCAGCACGCAGAGGATTCCAAGGCCGAGGATGAGGAAGAGGGGGCAGAGCTAGCCGAGGATGTGGGTAGATAATTTGCTATAACTGTTGCGAAGCAGGACACTTCATGTGAGATTTCCCAAACCCCACACAACCATCATGTTAGTATTGCAAAAAGTTTGACCATGTGATAGAGGAATGTCTGATCCTTATGGAAAAGATGCAAGAAAAGAATACGTAGCCACAAAACCTACATAGAACATCCAGATGATGGGGGCAAAGCCCTACGAAGAAGATCAGAGCATAAATATAGTAACAAGAAGTGGTATGGCCACTGGTGCAGATAAGGGCAAGCAACGTGAGACTGATGGGTGGGTGTGTAAGGCTTCCGAGAAAGAACTACAATTTGATCTTAATCAAGCTAAAGAGACCTTCATGGAAGCAAAGAAGACCTTCGCTGAGGCCTCCACCTCAAGAAGCCAGGAGAAAATACTGGAAACTAGTAGAACAAAGGAGGTAGATCCTTTAGTGTTAACTACTTTTGTAAAGAACTGTATGAAGTTGCTGCACGATAAGAAAGAAGTTGAAGGGCTGCAAGAGCTTATCAACAAATGCATGAATAAAGAAAATACCCTTGCTGAACCATGTATCGTGAGAAAAATTGGTAAGCATAAGAAGCGAACGGGGCGCGAGATGAGGCTGACTGCGAAAATAAGAGAATATGAAGTGGACTAGGTAATCTTGGATATGGGATCTGATGCAAATGTATTGCCTAAGAAGACATGGGAAGTGATGGGGAGACCTGCACTATAGTGGAATCCTATTTAGCTATGCATGGAAAATCAACAGAAGATTATTCCAATGGGACGCTTATATGGTGTATGATAGACACTGAGGGCGCAAGCGTGCTGGATGAATTTGAGGTCATTGAAATAGTGGATGATAGTAAATCGTACCCCGCGCTACTAGGGATTGATTGGGATTTTAATATGGATGTGGTAATCAACTTGAAGAAGCAAAAAATTATGTTTGAAAGGAAGTCACTCAGCGTGGTAGTACCACTAGACCTTGCAAAGGGAGCACATTATACAAAACCTGTTCTCGACTTTGTGGAGGATGATGATGACCTGGATCAGATATACAAGATCAAAATGTGAAATGAATATTGGATCAATCCTATGGCCAATGGACGAATTGTGTGGGATAGGGATAACTCCTACACCTCAGAATCAGATGAAGAGCTTGAACATTGGTAGAAGCGGTTGCATGAAGTATCTACGCTACATTGTAATATGATGATCAAATCACTATGGTGTGTCTCAAATGAGGTAAGAAAGCTTCCACATTATGATGGTTTGAATGATGTGGATTTATTTTTAGATGAATTTGAAAGGGAAGTACTTGAAAAGCATTGCTTCCAAGCACTGGAGTTGGTACTGCGTGCTACGCCTATCCATTGGTGGGGTACGCACAAGGAGAATTTCGCTAGATGGAAGGAATATAGAAGAATGATGAGTTTCAGGCTTGGGTATGATCATACCCAAATGACAGAAAAGTATAGTGGAAAGGAAGATCCATGTGATCATTTGGCATGATGGACTAAGGCCTAGGGAACAAAGCCACAACTAGAATGTGTGCACATTTTCTGTCATACCTTAGATACAATCTCGATGAACTGGTGTTTGGAAACAGAGCTTCGCCATGGGACAGCTGAATGGGATATCTTAAGAGAGAGTTTATTATTGACTTTTAGCTTTGAGGATTGGTTTGAATGCATTGATGAAGTGCTCCAGGAAATAAAAGTAGCTATATTCAGAACGTCCAAGGAATCAATGCAATGGACTCAGCTGAATTCGAGTAGACAGTTGCGCCATGCATTGGAATGTTACAATGTGATTGCTGAAGAGGAATAAGAAGTCCCAAAATATTAACATTCCAGAGATAGAGGGACAACGTGAAGTCGAAGGAACGAAAGCTGAGAACTTGGATATATCAGAGCCTGTCAAATATAGACAAGTAAACATTGGATCAGAAGTAGAGCCTAAGTTCACAAAGATAGGAGACTATTGGGATGAAGATATGATAGATAAGGTAGCTGAACTTCTACGTGAAAACCAGGACCTATTTCCAACAAAGTTTGGGGATTTGAAGGGGATCGTTGGAGATTTGGGTGTTATGAAGATTACGTTGAAATCAGATGCGAAGCTTGTTAAGCAGAGGCCTTATCGGCGCAATCCAAAGTATAAAGAAAAGGTGCGCAAAGAGCTTGATAAGATGCTAGATGCTAACATTACTGAACTAGTAGAAGAATCAGATTGGGTGATCCCAATGGTTGTCCAAGAGAAGAAACAGAAAGGCGAAATTAGGATATGTGAAAAACTAAGAAAGCTGAATGATGCATGCATGAACGATTTGTTTCCAACACCATTTATAGATGAAGTATTAGAGAATGTTGGAGGACAGGAGGCTTATTCATTTACTGATGGATTTTTGAGATACCATCAAATAAAGATCTTGCCAAAATATTGAAGTAAGACAACCTTCGTGACGAAGTGGGGTTGTTTTTAGTATACAATAATGCCATTTAGATTGAAGAACGTGCTTGCAATCTTCTCCTGGGTAGTAATCATGACCATTAATGAATTTATTCACAAATGTTTGGAGGTTTATTTTGATGATTCAACTATGTTTGGGTTGGTGAAGTGCCATGTTGCGAGTTTGTGCCTTATGCTAGATACATGTCGAAGGTATCAGATCGACCTGAATTTGAAGAAGTGCATATTCTATGTTCCCTTTTGAAATTTTCTCAACCATGTCATATGTAAGCAGGGATTGATGGTGGACCCTACGAAGATCGCTGTGATTTTGAATTTGGAAGATCCTAGGAATGTAAATCAGGTGCGCATGACATTGGGGCACACTGGGTATTATAGGAAGTTTATCAAGGCGTATGCTCAAATAACCGTGTTGATGGAAAAACTATTGAAGAAAGATGCCATGTTTTTTTGAGATGAAGAATGTCAGCACAGTCTCGATGTCTTGAAGGAAAATATTGTGACTGCACCTATTTTGGTATTCCCGGACTGGAAGAAATAATTCCATGTGCATGTAGATGCCTCTTGCATTGCGCTCGTTGCGATATTGACCTAAGAAGGAGAAGGGGAAATTGATCATCCGATAGCCTTCGCGAGCATAAAGTTGTCAAAGGCTGAGAAGAATTATTACACTACGAAGCACGAAGGGTTAGCGATGGTCTATGCACTGCAAAAGTTTCCACATTATTTGTTTGGCACACATTTTAAAATGTATACAAATCACTCCGCACTCAAGTACCTGGTCAATAAGCCTGTGTTGGGGCGTAAAATATAACGATGGTTATTATTGTTTCAAGAATATGAATTTGAAGTGATTGTGAAGCCTGGAAGGCTAAATACCAAACCAGACCACCTGTCAAGGGTTGAAATGGGCAAAGAAGAAAATAGTTTGGAGGAAGGACTGCCAGATGCACAAGTCTTTGTGGTGGGCATCGCAGATGACCATTTTGCTGATATCATTCAGTTTTTAACCATGGGTACAACTCTGAAAGGATATTCCACTCAATAGAAGAGTGAATTAGTAGTCAGCTCTGCAGATTTTTTAGTGATTTCTTGTGACTTGTATAAGATGGGAATAGATGAAATACTACGAAGGTATGTTCCAAATTTTGTATGTGCTAGTATCCTAGTTGAAGCACACAGAGGAGCAGTAGGATGACACTACGTACGAAAAGCAACGACGCAAAAGATTTTGCATACTGGGTTATGGTGGCTGACATTACATAAGGATTCTAAGGCGTACTGCAAGGCATGTGATGCCTGCCAAAGGACGAGGAAACCTCCGCGAAGAGATGAATTGCCTTTAAATCCTCAGGATTCATTATAGGTATTTGATAAGTGGTTTCATAGGTCCAATACAACCACCAGGAAAGAAGACGTGCACGTGGTATATTATAACTGCAATAGAATATTTAACCAGATGGGTGGAAGCGCAACCAATGAAGGATTGTACAACTGCCATTGCTGAGTATTTTTTTGTTTAAATATGTATTAACAAAATTTGGATGCCCTAAGATGTTAATGGGTGATAGGGGTACACATTTATTGAAAGAAACAATCAACGCAATGCTTGAAGAATTCTAGGTATACCACCAAAAGGGGACACCCTATCACCCACAGGTGAATGGAACGGTGGAAGCATTTAATAAAATCTTGGAAAACACATTGAAAAAGGTATGTAGCATGCAAATGAATGAATGGATGTGTGCATAACAGAAGTTCAATGGGCATATAGGGCGACTTGCAAGAAGTTGATAGGAAAAACACCGTTTAGGTTGGTCTATGGGATTGAGGCATTGATGCCTACGGAATATATTGTGCCAAGTCTACCTATTGCAGCTTTGATAGAGATGACGGATTGTGAGACCTTGGAGCAATGGCTCATGTAACTGATGGAGTTGGAAGAGGACCACTTTCTTTCTGGATTTCACCAGCAAGTACAAAAGGAACGAGAAAAATCATGACATGGTCGACATATTAAGCTGCACACTTTCAAGGTGGTTGATTTAGTGCTACTATATGACAACAAATTCAGGAAGTTTCCAAGGATATTTCAAATGCATTGGTTAGGACCCTATGTTATTAAGGAAATCATGGATGGTGGCGTAGTTCAGCTCGCAAAGATGGATTGGGGGCCATTCCCTGGGAAGGTGAATGGAAGTAGGCTGAAGCTGTATACAAGGGACACTGGCCCTGCGCAATGACTACATGGTAGAAGAACAATCTTAGTGCTCTAGGCAATTGCAAGGGAGAGCGAGACTTTAAGCTACACTACCCGAAGACAAAACAAATCCAGACAAGGGGCTACACAATGGATGAAAAAGGTACATTGGAAAACATTGTGACAGATAGAGCTGCGATGGGTGAGCTGCACTACAAGGGATGGTGCCGCACAGCTGGCTCCAAAAATAGCCATTGGAGTCACTATTCATGATTGGATGGAAAAATCCCATTAAGAGGAGCGGCTAAGTGCCATTTATGGTGAAAATATTTGGAGATATGTCACCAAAGATGCATTTATGATCCGAAATTGGAGTGAATGGTCAGATTTGAATTCAAAACCATCTATAAATTTGGCATGTTGGTCTCCCGCATAACACTTTGCATTCTAACGATTGTGTATGAACCCTCTTGTTCCCGCTTTATGAGTCAATAATTTTGGGAGGATTTAGCTTCAAGCCTAATAATTGAAACCTTACCTGAGTGTAACCAGAAGATCATCTTTGAAAAAATGTTCCCAACAAGCCACTGTTTCTCAAGCGGAAGGCCTTGAAGTCATGTCCATGGAAGCTACGCCCTCAGTGCCTATGACACTGAGGTCACCTAGGTTGAAGTAATAGAATTCTAAGGAGAAGCAAAATAAACCTGTACTAGTGAGGCAGTCATCGAGGAAGAACCTAAAGTTTTAGCAAAAAGAAAAGAAGGACAAGACAAAGCAGCCAAAGAAAATAATGGAATTGGAGGTAGAGGAACTCCACAATGGAGTTGAGGAGTTAGATGCTGAGGAGGGTGAGCCTATCGCATGCCTCCTGACATATATCCCTTCGCTAAAAGGGAAAGCCAAGATACCCAAGGACTCAGATTCAATCAAATTCATAATCTCTACACCATTGTTGCTAGAGGAGGTAGTTTTTGAAGGTGCGCCCTTAGCGTGAATTGCAGTGCTGAAGATGGAGGATTGGGATCTCACTAACCATGAGAAATTCCCTCACCTACCTACCAACAAGTACGTGACAAAGATTTAATATGAAGAAACTGGGGTCATGAGGTTAGAACCCATGAAATGGGTCAAAGGCATCGAGGAGGCTGAATTAATGCATATGCTTTGCATACCACACTTCCACCGTCGATCATCAACACTGTTTGTATGCACTAGCTACTTGCACTGGTGCATGATGGGTGCTTATGGCTCAATGAACCCATCCCTATAACTGATATGGTCATTCATAGAATTACAAAGCTTCCCTATAAAGGGGTAGACCCTTCCAAGGAGTTCGGAGGAAAAAATAGATAAAAGGAGATAGCGAATTAAATGAAGACAAAGTTTGGGCTGATAAAAAAGTAGTGCGATATTCTATCTGCTCAATTCAAGACTAGGCGGTGCAGTTTTCTACCCAAATTCTAGCTAGGAAGATAATGAGGAAATGTCACGTGGACGAAGTTCCAACGCCAGTAGTTTTGTTGGCTATGCAATGCGTGAAGGGGGTGCAGTACTTATGCAAAGAATTCCTAGCAAATTGCTGCGAGGCACAGGAGGAGAGCAAGGTGTTTCACTATGCCTGGCTCCTATTGTTAATTTTATTAGTAGCATGACGACTGCCAGAGGATAGTTAGTTTCCTCTGTAAGAAGAAGATTTACCAAAGGTAGTGAATTTTGCTTCGCTATGGCCAATGAAGGATCCAAAGCAAATCATGGAGTCAAAGGTTTTTTGGATACTAGTTGAGATGGACCTTCGCACAATCATAAGTCAGTGGCCGAGGTTGTCTCCAACCTTGTTTAAACAATTAAGGGCCTTCATGGAGTTTAAGGTTGACTTCCATAATGTATCGATTCGAGTGAGGCAGGACCCTAAGCACATCTAGCACAAGTTGTTATACCTACTCTTGGATACAGACGTGCAGGAAAATGTGGGGAGTTGGCCATCAGAGTGGCAAAAAACCACGAATGTTGGTACAGGTACTAGTCAGGGTGGACAAAGCTCTACTACGTAGATGACAGTTACGCAGAAATGAAAAGAAGCAACATAGGCAGTGATACAAGCATTGATCGAGTAGTGAAAGAAAGAAGCTGCTGCTAAGAATGAGTGCACTGAGAAAGAGCATGCTAAGATAGAGCACACCAACAAAGAGGAAGTCAAAGCATAAGATTCCCAACATACTGAGGAACAAGAACTGTTTGAGTAGGGCAGAGATGGAGGGGAGGATCAGAGTACTCCCTTCACATTAAAGAAGTGGAGTAAGCAGACATCTTCCTGGCCAAGGAAGAAGCAAAAATCAGATAATCAAGCGCACATTGACCCAATGGTCCTCACAAAAGGGGACCTCTATGAAATTGGGGACAAAATCAAAGACACCACAACGGAACTGTGGCAGTAGTTTGAACAACAATACATGCAAACGCTAGGGAGCATCCGAAAGGATCTGCATGAGCTGTAGATTCAAACGAGTAGGATTCAAGCAAGCATAGGGAAAGCGAGTGGGGTGCAAGCGAGCCTAACACAAGGGAGCAAGAGTGTATTGGAGACAAAAAGGACTATGAACCTCAGATTCATCTCCTTACCAGAAGGATCAATCTACACGGAAACAGAGGAATGCCATGCTCTACTGGGAATGATCAAAGACATAGGGGTGAACTTAGCCACACTACCACTTTACACCTTCCATGCGCTTCATCAATGGGTCTTAGACGAGCTTCAAATTAGAGAGAAGTGCAAACTTATAGTAATCAATGAGGTTAAGGTAAAAAATGAATAGATATTTTCTGAGAAGGCTCAAGCTCTAAAAGAAAAGGAAGAGCTAGAAGCACAAAGTCAGAGCCTGGAAAAAGCAATAACATAGGCATGCAATTCAGTCCCAGAGTTACATATTCCAGAAGACACTGCAACTACATCAAAGATAAGGAAATTGGCTATTGTGGTCTGCGAATCAAAAGATGAGATAGGCAGAGTCACATTTGAATTCCAGATGAAGATATCTGAATTATGGCTGAAGCTACAGCCAACTACCCAAAGGTTAGGGAGAAATGTGACATAGCTATAAAGGAGCACATGACAACAATGGAGAATGCAATCAAAGGACGCGCCTTCCTTTTTAACAACACCATGGAGTTATGGGACACTTTGCAGGAGGAACCAAACTCATAGAGACTAACTATGAAAATTAGAGAGGCCCAAAAAAGATATGATGAGATCAGGGCGACTGCGTGCACATTAGTGCTAGTCTAATGCTTTGTGCACCTGCAGGAAGGGAAGCTGATACAGGCACAAGTACAAGAGTTTTAGAAAAAAGAATTAGTGTTAAAGGCTTGGCTTCAACCTTTGACAGAAGAGGCCATCTGTATTTCTCAGACCATTCAAGAGAAACTGAAAGCTATGCAGCAGACTCGTAGGACTATGCAACTTGTAGTAGAAGCACCAACTACAGAAAAGATGGTCGAAGAGGTGAAGTAGGTTGCAGTACAAGGCATCGTGGAGTTGGAAGCATTGAAGCAGGATTTCAGTGAGCTCCACCACAAAGTAGAGAATCCAGCTAAGTGACTCGAGGGCAAGTCGCCATATTTGTGTTGGGGGCCTGTTGGGATAGGGTCCCTAGGGTCAATTTTGGGTTAGTTTAACCAGTTTTGGTCAAGAATTTTGTAAAGAATGTACAGTCTCCAAAAAATGGGGAAGTAGAGCACACAACTAAGTAAGAGTCAAAGGGGCTTTAGCCCCTTATATGGGTAAGTGATACGATGGTCTTGAGACTCACCCATAAGCTATGGGCCATGGTATTGTATTGGAAAGGCTATAAATATTTGAGTCATAGCAAGTCTAGAGATATAACTTTTGGTGAAGAAAACGTGTAAGGGAAAAGTGCTAAGGTAGGAAAGCTCTGTTTCCTGTACTTAGGTGAAAGGGGCAGGCTCCCGCAACTGAGTGCGTGGGCCCCTCTAGCTGGGTGTGCAAGGTGGAAGAGTCTATAATTTGAATGTTGAATCTAATAAAGACAGATTTTGGACCAAATCTATTGCATCTGTGCCTTGTTATTATTTCTATTTACATTTATTCATTATCGCTTAGTGATCAGTTTCTGTGAAATAAAGTGTATTTTCTGCACGAATCTATTAAATATTTAATACTCATGTATTAAGAATGTGATGAACTATTTTCACGAAGACATTAGATAGATCTGGTAATATAACTGGCTGGAATGGGTAGATCTGTGCGAAGATAGATCTAGGGTTGTTATTTACTGAGTGAAAGTTGTGAGTTTTATTCTTTTAGGTTTGGAAAGCCTGATCGTAGACCTTTGTGAAGGTCTGGAAGCCATTTGGATAGAGATGAAGTAGTGGACCATAGGAAGGTCTAGATCTGCATGAAGGCACATTTGAGCCATAAGGACTTCAAAATACACATCACATAGTTTCTAGATGCAGAAACCTGGTTATAACATCCCCCAATACTGCTTTGGGTAAGATTAAAACCTATGTTATGCAGGGTGTTTCCGAAAGGGCCATCAGTTAGGGTTTTATTCGTTGGCATGAATAAATCTGAACTTGGGTCAGCCCCCCTTAATCCAACACAAGGCTTCCAAAGTGTTTGTTCCAACCTAGAACCATACGAAATTATGAGCACCAATAAGAAAAAATCAATGTGGAAAAACCCACAACACCATGGCTATCCTAGAAATGGTAAGGCAAGGCTAAAAACGTCGTTAATCGAGGTAATCCTCCATCCCAATGATGTAAAATAACTAGATAATAATATGCATATACCATGCATCCATAAATTAATAAGGAGATGATACATGCAACCTATTTCCTGCAAAGAAATCCAACTATAGCTGCTGATCTCGCTATCCCCTTGTGCTTTCCTACTTTCCTTTGCCTTCTTTCTCCAAATCCAATGTAAGCTAGAGTGCTCCAATCATTCTCCAAGAACGCTCTAAGTGTGAAAGAGTATGGGAGAGAGAATTGAAGAGAGCTATAAGCTAAAAACTAACAAAAGGTTGTGAACTGATCCTAAAAAGCCTTTTTATCATTGAGACCTCTATTTTCGTTATTTTCCTGTATTTTTCCTTCAATTTTCCTCACATGCAATTCAATGACCTTTCACCTTCCTTTTCTCCTATTTTCCATTATTTTCATAAATAAATGCCAATTAATGCCACTTTGCCTTTGCCAATTTCCTTAGCCACAAATTAATCACAAGTGATCACCATCACTATGTTTTACCCAACATTAAGCTTGGAATACATGTCCCATGGCCTTGGTCTTATTAACTTTATTACATGAACTTTTAACCTAGGACTATTACAGACCCCTCCCCATTAGGGGAACACCATCCTCGTTGTTTAATGACACCAATGACCAGCAAGATTGTTGAAAAACAAAACATACTGCCAATGGAGCTTTATAACATAGCTCGATGCAATATCTACAATGAACATCTTGCTAAAAAGAAAAACAACATAACGAACATGACAACATGAAAACCATACTGCTTATTAGAGATTTATAAGACAACTCATTGTGGTATTTACAATAAAAACCATACATAAATATATATACATATCCAAAATCTCCTTTGCCTCAACCAGCAAACAATGAAGGATACATAGCCCGCATTCGATCAGCCGTCTCCCATTTAGCTTCATCAGGCCCAAATTTCTTCCACTGCACTTTAACTTGTTGGATTTCTTGATTCTAGAGCATGAGCATCTTTCGTTGCAAAATGTAATGAGGTTGCGACTGGAATTCTCCTTCTGGCTCCACCTACAATACAAACCATTAGATCACATGATCAAGATCTTTCACACAATTCTTAAGTAATGACACATGGAAAACATCATTGAATTTCACTGTTAGAGGCAGTGCAAGTTGGTAAGCCACCAGTCCAATCCTCTCAAGGATATCAAAAGGCTCGCAATATCGAGGTGTTGGCTTGGCACATGATCCAATTATCAAGGAGATATTCTTGGGCTTGATGCACAAGTACACATGTTCCCCAACCTGAAACTCTTTAAACAAATTGTGCTGATTTGCATAACTCTTATACCTGTCCTATGCCACCTTTACATTCTTATCGATAACTTGCATTTCCTATTCCATCTCTGCCAACATGTTTGATCCAATCATCACCTTGTTCACTTGATCACTCCAACTGATAGGAGTATTATAACTCCGCCCATAAAGTCCCTCAAACATCCTCATCCTCAATGACTCCTGATGCCAATTGTTGTAAGAAAACTCCACTAGTGAAAGATACTCCTTCCACCTCCTTTACTAGTGCATGACATACATTCTCAACATGTCCTCCGAAATCTTGTTGACCCTCTTTGTTTGTCCATTTGTATACAGATGATAAGCTGTATTGAAGGTCAAATATGTCCCTAAGCCTATAAATAAATCTTTCCAAAACCTGGAAGTGAACTTGGCATCTTTGTTTGACACAATATTCTTGGGAATACCATGCAATCTCACTATCTCCCTTATGAAGACCTGTTCTACCTCACTAGCTGAATTTTTAGAATTCACTAGAATAAAGTACACTACCTTTGTCAATCTGTCAACCACAACCATCATGGAATCATGCTGTCTATATTTCCTTGGAAAAACTATGATGAAATCCATGGAAATAACCTCCCATTTCCACTCTAGAATCAGAATCAGTTGTAGTAAAGCACCTAGATGCTTACATTCTGGTTTTACCCATTAACAATCCAAACATCTCACAATCAAACTTTGCCAACTCTTTTTTCAAGTTTGGCCAATGGTAAAAATTCTTCACTATTGTCAATGTCTTATGACATCCTGGGTGACCTGAATATGACTTAGAATGAAATTCTCACAAGATAAGCTTCTTGAGCTCATTGTTATCTAGCACATATATCTTGTCCCTAAATTTTACCAAACCATCTATAATGGGATGATAATCCACATCTTGATCACCTGTACCCTATTGTTGTAACCTGTACTTAAGCTGTCGGTACCTGTCATCTTGGTTTGTTGCCTACAAGATCGAATCCTATAAATATATCCCATATGAACTCATAGATACAATGTGATTTACTTGTACTCTTATGCTGAGAGAATCCGTAACCCTGTTCTCTTTTCACTTAATATACCAGAACTCAAATTCAAACTCACTGAGCATGGCCAACCACCTCGCTTTCCTATCATTCAAATTAGGTTGGTCAAATAAGTACCTTAGTCCACTTTGATCACTCATAATCACAAACCTCCTGCCAAGAAGATAATGCCTCCATGTCTTCAATACATGAATAATCACTGCCATCTCAATATCATGAGTCACATAATTCTAATCATACTCATTCGATTTCCTTGACTCATAGTATACTACATGTATTTCTTGCATCAAGACTCCACTAAGTCCTCTCTTGCAAGCATTTGAACATACCACAAACTCTTTATCTGAATTTTCAATCTTTAGAACTGGAGAATTTGTAAACAACTACTACAACTGCTAAAAACTAGCTGCACATTCCTCTTTACATTCAAATTTATTTCGTTTTCAATGTAAATATGCAATAGGATAGGAAATCCATGAGAAATTCTTGATGAACCTCTTGTATTAACTTTCTAATCCCATGAATGATCTGAACTCATCCACATTCCTAGGGTGTTTCCCACTCCATGATAGCTCTAATATTTTCTGGGTCCACTGCTATACCTTCCTTGGAAACGACATGCTCCAAGTAATGAACTACTATTTGAAATAAACTACACATACTAAGATTGGCATACAACTGACGCACTCTTAACAATATAAGCACTAGTGCTAAATGTTTTACGTGCTCTTCCTCATTATTAGAATATATCAATGTCACAATGAATACAATCACAAACTTGTTTAGATAATGATGCAACACACTATTCATCAAACACATGAAAGTAGCTAGAGCATTATTCAAACCAAAAGGAATCAACAAACTCATAATGCCCATACCTAGTCTAGAAATAAGTCTTGTAGATTTCCTCTTCTTTGATGTGTACCTAATGATATCTTGATCTCAGATCAATCTTTGAGAACACTGCTTCTCCCTTCAGCTGATTAAACAAATCATCAACCTTAGACAATGGATACTTGTTCTTGATTGTTACCTTGTTCAACTCATAATGCCCATACCTGGCTCAGAAAGAAATCTTGTAGATATCGTCTTCTTTGATGCATACTTTCTTATATATTGATCTTAGTCTAATCTTTAAGAACACTGATGCTCCCTTCATCTGATCAAAAAAATCATCAATCCTCTGCAATAGATACTTGTTCTTGATCGTCACCTTGTTTAACTACCTGTAGTCAATGCAAAACCTGAGAGTAAAATCCTTGTTATTCACAAACAACACTTGTTCACCACAAGGTGACATGCTTGGCCTAAGGTATCCCTTAACAAACATTTCCTTCAACTGAAACTTTAGTTCCACTAACTCTGGAGTGCTCATCCTATAAGGTTCCTTTGATGCTAGTGTTTCTCCTAGCATCAACTCAATAGAAAATTCCACTTCCCTATGAGGTTATAACTATGGCACCTTTGCTGGAAATACATCCTAAAACTGCTATAAAACCATATACCTCTTCAAGACTTAAACATCCTCAATATCCTTCCCTTTTTCACTAGAAATATGAACTATAAAAATAGACACCCTTTCCTACTATTGTGCTTTGCTTGCATAGTTGTAACCATCCTCACTGATGTAGGCATCTTCTTACCTTGTAAGATTCTCTTCTCTCCATCATCATCCAAGGACTCAATAGCCTTATCATAGAAATCCACCTTAGTCTTGTGTATAACCAATCCATACCCAATAGCATATTGTATGATCCCAATGGAAGCACATTTATATGTGTCGATGTAGACATACCATTTAGCTCAAATGCATAAGATCTTACTCAATGATGAACTCTTTTCTTGGTACCTATAGCCAACTACATAGACCAAGAATTTACAGGCAGTTATTAATTCAAACCACACTTATCCACTAGGTCAGAATTGATATAACTATGGTTAGATCCATGGTCAATCAAAATAAAACCAACTTGATCACAAAGCTTAGCTTCCATCTCAATAATAGATGCTTGATCATCAACCTTCCTATTATCTAATGCTCCATAAATCTGAGGAATACTTTGTCCACTATTATCAATGTTCATAACATATTGATTACTTGGAATTCATGTCAGACTTGCTCCAACTTCCTTCATGTGCTGTGTCGCCAGGGTAATATCACAACCTTCAGAAAACTTTGATTTCCCGTTACCCTTATGAATCAGAATGAAGAGACTCAAATACAATCTAGGAAATGGAGCTTTTTGGCTCTCGATAGATGCACCAAAATGTTATCACTAGGTTAGACAAGTTTGGGCTATGTCAACCTTCAACCAAACATAACTATTTCAAACCATTTGACTGGAAGTTAGCCCTTCCAATCTGAGAGGGCTCTCTCAAAACACTTATAAAATTCACTTTAATCAACTAAAAACTACAGATGGCTCTCTGATTTATTTTTATGCAATTTTACAGGTGAAGGAGAATGTGATGGCTACCACTATTGGGCATGGAGTTAGTTAAGAGGAAATTCAGTTAAAAACAACATTGTTTAAAGGAAGCTAAGGCATTTTTTTCTTTGAAATGGAGTGAATTAAACTCTTACAGTAAAACACATCACATGAAGGAAGTTTGAGAAATTATGACATGAATTCCAAGAAATCAATATGCTATGAACACTGATAAAACATAAAAACATGATAAGAAAACATAAAGCCAAAACTGAATCTCAGGTAGAAAAACAGAGTATGCTGCAAATGTATATTAACTGGAAACAAATTTACATAAAGTGGCCTTCTCACATCATCAATCCCCCTTTTTCAAAGTGAAAAAGTTTTACATATATAGAGTGAGGTCTCCATTTAATAATAGGCCATCTGGGCTAGACTCGATGCATAGCTAAGAGATCTTATTCTATTTGACTTACAAAAAATTGAGCCATTGTAGGGATATTTATGTTTTAATACAATTTGAATTCAACTTGGATTCTATCATTTATGAGCCCATAATTACTCTGTTTCTAAGCCTTATCAAATTCAACCAAATGCTGAGTGTTCTTTATTTCTGATGTGCTCTTGCGACATGGATGTGCTGAATTAGTTGTCTTTTCTGACCTGGACCTCCACCAAGTCGAATTTCAAAAATTGTACAACAAATCTGGCTATACATAATTGGAGTTGCCACAAATTTCTGTAAAACTGACAAATTCCAATTATGAACAAATAAGCCCAAAACAAATGAAATATTGGAATTTGAACTTTTATGATTGACCTTATCTGAACTTAGATCGACCCCACATCATGACATGATGACCAAAAACCCTATTATCATGAACTTTATTTTGTGAAAATTTGAAAACAGTAATTAATTTGACCAACAGACCCGACAAACTATTCTTAGGTGTTATCATGGATACAATCCACCATCCCCAATTATATGTGCCTCCTAAGAACTGTAAATCTGTGGTCTTCCACCCTAATTTTGTGGACAATCTCTCATGCGATGATCCTTACCACAATTTCAATGCCATAAAGGTTTCCCACCATCACCCTTGTTCTTCTCCTCATACTGAAATCCCTATCCTCTGTAAATTGTTTTGAATTTTTTATACGACACTACATTCGCCTTATCATCTATATCATGTAGTTTTCCTCTCTTCTTAACCCACTTTTCTTCATTCTTGTCATTAACTTTCTAGACCTACTTAGATGTAGTCTTGTGCTTCTATTGCTTGTAACAATGATTTAACTTTCTAATGGATTCCTCCAGCGATCTAGGCTCATCAAACTCAATCCTGTCTTTGAATGACAGCAACATCCCACTGATGAATCTCTTAATGTTTTCTTTCTCCTCTTTAAGTTAAGGCACATATATCAACAACTCGAAGAATGTACTAGTGTACTCCTCATTAGTCATAGATCCCATCTTTAGCTCATATTTTTTTTTTCCCTGTCATTATAGTATATCTTAGATAGATACTTCTTCCTAAAAAGTATCTCAAACTAACTCCAAGTAATCTCCTCTTATTGAATTCCTATGACATTCTTTATATCTTCCAGCCAAATGTTTTCTTCTCCTTTAAGACTAAAAGTAGCTATCCTGGCTTTCATATTCTCTGATTAATCATGCAATAAAAAGACTTTATTCATCCCAAGAAACCAAGATTTTTCATCCTATGAATTCTTCATTTCTACATCAAATGTAGGAGGATTTGCTTTCTTTAACTCCTCTGGCAAGTACTGCTTCTCACTTCTTCCATATGGATGGTGAAAATGATGACGATGTTGTCTCTCTAAACCAAAACTTGAATAGAACCCATGATCATTACCCCTCATATCAGGTGTGTCCAAGAACCTACCATCTCTGACTATGTCATCCCTGTCAAACATGTATCTTGATTGAGACCTGCTACCATATGCCCCATTGGTCCTTTCCTCATGTCCATGACTCATCCTAAGTTGTCCATGTATTTTCAAATTTGATAGGCTCTGAAGAATGATTTCATTAACCTCTTCTTGTTTCTCCTATGCCCTAGCAAGTATTTCTTGTGACTAAATGATCATGTCATTATCCACCTTAAAATCCTTATCACTGCTTTCAAACTTCTCAATGTATCTTCTATGTAAGGGGAGTACTTATCACCATGTTGTTCATCTAATCTGTAGGAAGAATCATGTGAATGTTAATCCATCATTTTGCTTGAAATATTTGATCCTCTACTTCCTGCAAACGTACCATGCCAGATAAAACAAATACAAACATAATCAACACACCTCAGTGAAGTTCAAGGGAGGCTATCTCATCTGCAAAATTAGTCCAATTTAGCACGATACATGTATATACATAATCATATCAATATACCTACATCATGCATGATAATACTGACTACATGTAATGACCTCATGCATGAAAACCATAACAATGACAATGCATGCATACCAACCATATAGACACTAACATACATGAATGGCACATGTTTCGCCCATCTAGTCTAAGTATTGAACCATGCTCAGATACCAATCTATAACCACCCCTCCCACATTTACCTAGTTTCACTGGCTTCTCAAGGTAAACATGAGACGAGAGCTACTAGTACAAGAATCGACATCCTATATCCCATTAAGGAAGTGGGGTCGACTAATGATGACAAGCTAACATTTCAACACATCCCACAAGGGCTACAGGTCACTTAGAGGATGAAAAACCACCCTAGGTGGCCAAACCATGAGCTACACCTCTTTTTCTTAGCCTTGGGCCCACAACCGTACCCATAAAAAGGCCTCCATGTGGTTCGGAGCCTCCCACCACATGCACAACACTGCATCCATGCAATTACAACCCAATTTCTCTAGTTTAGAGGTTGAGGTGCCGAATTTTGAGCCTAAAATCCAAGTCAGCCTCCAAACCAACACCCAAAATGTAGTGAGACTTTTGAGAATGATATTTTATATCGAGACAAAGCCATTCATAGAAAACTAAATCAAAGATTTTACCTATCCATACCTAACATGACAATCATTTCATCAAACACATGGTGAACATGTAATCTACAAGTCATGAATTCATTTCTGAACATAGAGGTCTAAAACTTATATGAGATCACCAAGAAGGTGTAATTCCATCTCATAATAGCTTTAATAACATTTGTTATCTCACGTATTCATTAAACATTCATAAACTAATCAGAATATATCAAGAGCCATAGAAAATATACATCATATAACCAACAAATGAACAATATATAAACCATGATAAAACAACCATCAATGCCACATAATATCAAGTACAAGTACTCATAAAATACAATAGGAAAAAACTCTTATTAACATATGCATAATCAAACCAAGTCGGGGACTTCCACATACCATCTCACCATAGATTTGGCTGAACCAAATCTCTCTTTCATCCAATCACCCCTGCACGATATTCCAAGCATGAATGCGGGATCTCATGGGATAAACCAAACTAGGGCTTACGAATGCTAAACCACTTCAATCCACAATGAATGATTCCACCTCATAGTAGGAAATCACCAACACAAACTAGACCGGTCTCTACCCAACTGTCTAGGGCTCCTGGAACTAGTAGCTCAACCCACAACCTTCAAGGGTTCCAAATATTTTTTCCAACCCAACTCCAGGACTAGTAACTCAAACTACCAGGGACTCGAAAATGTTTTTACAACCTAGGATCCAAGACTAGTAACTCAACCCAATATGTTCAAGGGCTTCCAAAGTGGTTGTTCAAACCCATAACCATAAGGAATTATGAGTACCAATCATAAAACAATTAAGTGGAAAAACCTACAACACCATGACTATCTAGAAAATGGCAGGGCAAGGCTAAAACCACTTTCAATCTAGGCAATCCTCCATGCAATTAAAAAAACATAACCAAATAATAAACTGCATATACAATGCATCCCTAAATCAACAAGGAGATCATACATCAAACCTATTACTTACAAAGAAATCTAGCTGTAGCCACTGATCCCACTATCCCCTTGTGTTTTCCTGCTTCCCTTTTCCTTCTTTATCCAAAACTAATGTATGTTAGAGTGCTCCAAGCATGGGACATGGATATAAGAGAGTATAAGAGTATAAGGCAGAGATAATAGAAGAGAGATCGAAGCTAAAAAATGATAAAATGTTCTGAATTTATCCTAAGAAGCCTTTTAATCATTAAGGCCTCTATTTTTTTCATTTTCCTCTATTTTTCCTTCAATTTTCCTCACATGAAATTTTGTGAGCTTTCACCTTTCTTTTCTCCTATTTTCCATTATTTTCATAAATAAACGCTGATTAATGCCAATTTTCCTTTGCCAATTCCTTTTCCAATTTGCTTAGACATAAATTAGTCACAAGTGATCCCCATCACTATGTTTTGGTCGACATTCAGCTTGGAATACGTATCTTATGACCTTGGTCTTATTTTTCTTTTATTAAGTTTACTACATGAAATTTTAACTCGGGGCTATTACATCACATGGTTGCTAATGTGGAATTTAATTTCCATTTTCCATATCCTAACATGGCCATGACACAATCCTTACCACCTCAGATGTCTAATCACACTCTAAGCCCCCCCTTGTTTTCTCTTTTTTTTTTTCCCTTTTTTTTTTCACTTATTATATTTTATTAAATTGGAGCCCCACATGTTGTCACCTGTCATACCCTCTTATGTTTGTGTTAAATGGCCCTATTTTTCTTCCCTAGCATAGGGAAGGATGGGTGCAATCTTTATGTTCCAAGGGGAAAACCAAAAGGGAGAGCGTAAGTCCCAAATCCGTAAAAGAGGGCTGAAATTTTTGAGGCCAAAATCACAGGAAGGCTGAAATATCAGAGGCCAAAATATTAGAGGTCGAAATCAAAAGGAGGCTAAAATATTGGCAGTTGGTATTGAAAGGACCAACAAGCAATGTATCAGGGTTTCGGGATATCGAAGGAAGGAACATGGAGATCTTGGTGATTTATTTTAAAAATAGGCCCAAAATGTCATATCAAAGCCTTAGCATTTCAGAACTCAATGTAGGAAGGTGAAGACCTCATAGCATAATGGTACTGAAATCGATCCGAATTTAAATAGGAATGCTACAACTTACAAATATAATCATAAACACAAAGATGCAACAGAAAAAACTTCAGTTCATTAATATAAAAATACTAAACTATGCTTACAAACAAAATGGAAATAAGATAGCTTGGGTGATGGTAGCTTATCTCTAAGAAGAGATGTGGTGGTTACATGCGTCTGAATTGAGTAATAATGAGGCTCAAGGGATTTTTTGTTATTGAAAAATAAGACAAAACCATAAACAACTAAAACCCTAACCTGAGGAGATGTAACACCAAGAGTTTATGGGCCCCGTTGGGGTTAGTTGGGCAGCTAACTTCCTGAGGTCGTAACTTAGTCATATTATCCCCATTTGACGTGTATGATACCTCGTTGGAAAGATATTTCTGAGGACTAAAACTACCAATGTGATTTTTTTAGCAATATCTAGAGGAATTTTGCCAAAAAAATGTCGATTAGGGCCTCAAAATGGCTTCGAAAGTTTAGGACCCGAAAAACTGCTAAAAATAGTAAATTGTGCTACAATTAAGAAAAATGAAAAACTGAAAGAAACAATGGTGAGGGTCCAAGTGGAATAGGTGGATGGCCACTAATATCCACATGGATTAGTCCTTACCCCTTATGAAGCAATGGTCCCCATTGCGTTGAGTTCCTCCATGAGATGAGGAAACTTCTACTGAACTTGGTCCCTGGTGAGCCATTTGCCTTGGTGAAGGAGTTGGTATGCTATGACAAATCGATATAGTTGTATCCTATTTTTTCGAGTGTTCTTTATCTATGTGTCCATGATCTGATCAATTGTGGCCTGTTCCATGCAGTCCGGGTTGAGCTATGTTGGTGTGAGCTAGTTTTTAAAATGATAGGGAGCGAAGACCCCAAACAATTCCGGTTCGTTGCAGGCGCTGTATGGATGGAAAAATAGGTTACAAATGATAACATCAAGAAATAATAGCTGGTCACAACCCTATAAGATCGAGCATTGACATGGTACATCAAGTACTGCATTGACAACCCCACCGCGACGTTGGTAGAAACCCAACATGCTCTGAATAAGGAGTTTAGGAAGCATATGTGAGAGGCGTAGTTGGTGACTAAGTTTAAAGAAATTTGACAAAAGATAGATGAGATACCCTAGGATTTCGATCAAAGGTTGAAACACCTAATTAAGCAAGCCAATATGGTGATTACAAATTCGCAACATCGAGACTGGTATATTGCGTCGCTCTTGCGGCACTTAAGATTACTGTTGTCACAACAAAATATAGCAATGGAAGCATAATCCTTAGAAATCACGATGAGGTTGGAAGCCTCACCCATACAAGATACAAAATTTGGAGTGAAACAGATTCACTCATAGTTGGAAAGCCCACACTTGGAGTTGTAGATCCTGAAGAAAGGAAAGGAAGCCTAGTTGGAGGTGCAAATTGAAGTTTGGTGCTTGAAATGCAAGGGCCATGGGAACGATAAGGACCATTGACCAATTTTTAAGAATTATCTTATTGGGGGAGGGCTTGTTTGCCTGAAACTAAAGAATAAAGTTGGACCGAGCACGGGAGTTGTGCCATGGTGTGCTATCTGTCAGGTTACAAGACAACATGCAACTCATAAGTTCCATTTACTACAGAAGTTTGTACAAACCCCTCAGTAGTTGTTTTTCAATTTTTGTAAATCTGTAGGTCATGATGAACACAATTGTAGGAGTTATGAGCTAATGATGGATAAAACCCCTACCTATCGAATGGAGGTAGAAAACCAGCCTTAGGATGGGGCATAGGAGCAACAC
The DNA here is from genome assembly GCA_000404065.3 of Pinus taeda. Taxonomy (NCBI): domain Eukaryota; kingdom Viridiplantae; phylum Streptophyta; class Pinopsida; order Pinales; family Pinaceae; genus Pinus; species Pinus taeda. Next base: position 124,422 of record APFE031150682.1, on the reverse strand, counting down.
TTGGAAGATTCCAAGGCTGAGGATGAGGAAGAGGGGGCAAAGCTGGCCGAGGATGTGGGTAGATAATTTTCTATAATTGTGACGAAGCAGGACACTTCACACGAGATTTCCCAAACCCCAGATAACCATCATGTCAGTATTGCAGATAGTTTGACCATGTGATAGAGAAATGTCTAATGCTTATGGCAAAGGTGCAAGAAAAGAAGATGCAACCTAAACAACCTATGTAGAATCCAGATGATGGGGGCGGAGCCCTACGAAGAAGATCAAAGAATAAATATAGTAACAAGAAGTGGTATGGCTACTGGTGCAGATAAGGGCAAGCAACCTAAAATTGACAGGTCGGTGCATAAGGCTTTCGAGGAAGAACTAGACTTTGATCTTAATCAAGCTAAAGAGACCTTCATGCAAGCAAAGAAGACCTTCGTTGAGGCCTCCACCTCAAGAAGCTAGGAGAAAATACCAAAAATTAGTACGACACAAGAGGCAGATCCTTCAGTATTAGCTACTTTTCTAAAGACCTCTATAAAGTTGCTATATGATAAGAAAGCAATTGAAGGGCTAGCATAAGAAGTGAACGAGGCGCGAGATGAGTCTGATTGTGCAAATAGGAGAACATGAAGTGGACCAGGTAATCTTGGATCTGGGATCTAATTCCATGTCTTGCCTAAGAAGACATGGGAAGGGATGTGGAGATCTGTGCTGCAGTGGAATCCTATTTAGCTACGCATGGAAAATCAACAGAAGCTTATTCCGATGGGGCGCTTATATGGTGTAACAGTAGACATTGAGGGCGCAAGTGCGCTGGATGACTCTGAGGTCATTGAAATAGTGGATGATAGCAATCCATACCCCACGCTACTGGTGATTCATTGGGTTTTTGATATGAACATGGTAATCAACTTGAAGAAGCAGAAAATGATGTTTGAAAGGAAGTCACTCAGGGTGGTAGTATCACTAGACCCTGCTGAGGGAGAAATTATGTAAAACCTGTTTACGACTTTGTGGAGGATGATGATGACCTGAATTAGATATACAAGATCACAATGTGCAATGAAAATTGGATCAATCCTATGGTTGATGGAAGAATTGCATGGGACAGGGATAACTCCTGCACCTCAAACTTAGATGAAGAGCTTAAACACTGGCAGAAGTGGTTGCATGAAGTATCTACGTTGTGTTGCAATATGATGACCAAATCACTGCAGTGTGTCTCAACTGAGGTAGAAAGCTTTCACATTATGATGGTTTGACTGATGTGGATTTATTTTTAGATGAATTTTAAAGGGAAGTACTTGAAGAGCATCACTTCCAAGCACTGGAGTTGGCATCGCGCACTACACCTGTCCATTTGTGGGGTATGCACAAGGAGAGTTTCACTAGATGGAAGGAATATAGAAGAATGATGAGATTAAGGTTTGGGTATGCTAATACCCAGATGAAAAAAAAGTACAGTGGAAAGGATGATTCGCGCGATCATCTGGCACGGTTAACTAAGGCCCGGGGAACAAAGCCACAACCATAATGGGTGCACATTTTTTGTCATACCTTAGATACAATCCTGATGAACTGGTATTTGGAAACAGATCTTCACCATGGGAAAGTTGAATGGGATATCTTAATAGAGAGTTTATTATTAAATTTCAACTTTGAGGATTGGTTTAAATGCATTTATGAAGTGCTCTAGGAAATAAAAGTATTTATATTTAGGACACCCAAGGAACCAGTCCAATGGACTCAACCGGATTGGAGTAGATAGCTGTGCCATGCGTTGGAATGTTACAATGTGACTACTGAAGAGGAAGAAGAAGTCCCACAGAATATTAATATTCAGGAGACAGAGGGACAACGTGAAGTCTAAGGACTGAAAGCTAAGAACCTGGATATATCAGAGCCTGTCAAAAATATACAAGTAAACAATGGATCGGAAGTAGAGCCTAAGTTCACAAAGATAGGAGACTATTGGGATGGAGATATAATCAATAAGGTAGCTGAACTGCTGCATGAATACCAGGACCTATTTCCAAAAAAATTTGGGGATCTGAAGGTGATCGTTGGAGATTTGGGTGTTATGAAGATTACGCTGAAATCAGATGCGAAGCCCTTTAAGCAAAGACCTTATCATCTTAATCTGAAGTATAAAGAAAAGGTTCACCAAGAGCTTGATAAGATGCTAAATGCCGATATTATTGAACCAGTAGAGGAATCAGATTGGGTGAGCCCAATGGTTGTCTAGGAGAAGAAACATAAAGGTGAAATTAGGATATGCATAAATCTAAGAAAGCTGAATGATGCATGCATGAACGATCTGTTTCCAACACCATTTATAGATGAAGTATTAGATAATGTTGGAGGATAGGAGGCTTATTCATTTACTGATGGCTTTTTGGGATACCATCAAAAAAAGATTGCGCCAAAAGATCAAAGCAAGACAACCTTGGCGACGGAGTGGGGTTACTTTCAGTATATAATAATGCTATTCAGATCGAAGAACCTGCCTGAAATCTTCTCCCGGGTAGTAATCATGACGTTTAAGGAATTCATTCAGAAATTTTTGGAGGTTTATTTTGATGATTGGACTATGTTTGGGTTGGTGAAATGCCATGTTACGAGTCTGCACCTTATGCTGGATACATGTCGAGGGTATCAGATCGAACTGAATTTGAAGAAATGCATATTCTATGTTCCCTTTTGAATTTTGCTCAACCATGTCGTATGTAAGTAGAGATTGATGGTGGACCCTATGAAGATCATTGTTATTGTGAATTTGGAAGCTCTTAGGCATGTAAAACAGGTGCACGTGACATTGGGGCACACTGGGTATTATAGGAAGTTTATCAAGGTGTATGCTCAGATAACCACGCTAATAGAAAAACTATTGAAGAAAGATGCAATGTTTTGTTGGGATGAAGAATGTCAATGCATTATAGGTGTCTTGAAGGAAAATATGGTGACTGCATCTATTTTGGTATGCCTAGACTGGAAGAAAGAATTCCATGTGCACGTAGATACCTCTTGCATTGCGCTCGGTGCAGTATTGACCTAGAAAGGAGAAGGGGAGATTGATCATCCGATAGCCTTCGTGAGAAGAAAGTTGTCAAAGGCTGAGAAGAATTATTCCACTAAGGAGCGCGAAGGGCTGGTGATGGTCTACGCATTGCAAAAGTTTCAGCATTATTTTCTGGTGAATGGAACGGTGGAAGCATTTAACAAAATCTTCATCCCACAGGTGAATGGAATGGTGGAAGCATTTAACAAAATCTTGGAAAACACATTGACAAAGGTATGTAACATGTAGAGGAATGAATGGATGTGTGCGTACCAGAATTTGAATGGGCATATATGATGACTTGCAAGAAGTTGACAAGCCAAACATTGTTTAGGTTGGTCTATGGGATTGAAGCAATGATGCCTATGGAATATATTGTGCTAAGTCTACCTATTACAACTTTGACAGAGATGGCGGATCACGAGACCTTGGAGGAATGGCTTACGTAGCTGATGGAGTTGGAAGAGGACCGCCTTCTTTTTGGATTTCACCAGCAAGAACAAAAGGAACGAGAAAAAGCATGGCATGATCGACATATTACATTACACACTTTCAAGGTGGTTAATTTAGTGCTGCTATATGACAACAAATTCACGAAGTTTCCAGGGAAATTTAAAATGCACTTGTTAGGACCCTATGTTATTAAGGAAATCACAGATGGTGGTGCAGTTTAGCTTGCAAAGCTGGATGGGGAGCCATTCCCTGGAAAAGTGAACGGAATTAGGCTGAAGTTCTACAAAGTGGATACTGTCCCCGTGTAATGAGTACATGGTAGCACGAGACTTTAAACTACACTACCCGAAGACGAAACAAATCCAGACAAGGGGCTACACAATGGATGAAAAAGTTATGACAGTGTTGATGCCTCGAAAATCGTTGCAACAACATTGGAGAATAACCACCCGGTTCGGACCTTAAAGAAGCCCCTTTTCCGTTTGAATTAGTGGCTCCGACTGATCTAACTAGGTCCAATTACCTTTTCCCTATTGTTATTGGTTTATGATGTATCTTTAACTACTAATAGACAGGGATATCAGATCAATTCTTCTTGCTGATCAAGCAAGAGAATGACCCTTAAGTTGATTTGGGTTCAGCCAAGACACAACTAAAATTTTGCCTCTTTGAGAAGAGGACTTAAAAGTATGCAGAACTTATTCTAAATGCAAGCTTATTCTAAGATGCAAGAAAAATGAACTATCTTATTCCTATTTCAATTAGGCAGATATAGATCTAACCCAACTAAGAGCAAGATAATTAAATGATAAGGATTTAAATATGTCTTATTTATAATGAATATCAAGTTAATGAAGTAGTTCAATTAACTGATATTATGGATACCAAAACACATTCTATTGGGACCTCTTAACTGAAATAATAAACCAATAACATTCCAGGAAGTAATTCACAAAAATGTCATTGACTATCAAATCAGTAAATCCAATAATTAAACAATAATATGCAAAAATAGTTCACAACACATTACTATTTAATAAATTAGTTTTATAAGATAGATTTCTGAGTAAATAGTTACTCAGAAACCAAAATTTAATGCATAAGATCAGAGATACATAATAACAATATTGAGACAAATTACCCATATTGAAAAAAGTGCACAAACATGAATAAAATGACACATTCCTGTTATCATAAAAATGAAACTAGTATTTGAAATAGTAGTATTAAAAATATCAATTTATTGCATCCATTTCTCTGACCTTGATCTCCAACAATCCTTTACATTGCTTGAATTTTTGTTTTCAAAACCGGAGCCACAATAATGCAAACTCTGCCCCTCATAGATAATTCAAGATACAAAGGAAAAATCTTCACTAATCCCTAGATCTGTGATTTTCTCTCCTCCCTCCTACAACTCTAAATTCCTATTATAGAAGTGCTTTTAGAAGTTTAAAATTGCAGAGGAAAGCAACCCCTTATTACATTATGCAATCTGCTATTTATAATATTTGCAAAGGAATTCTTGAGAGGAAAGTTGTTGAAAAAAAATCTGCCTAATCCAATTTTATTTGCTTAAAATTCCAATCTTTAATTGTTGTAGCATTCTAATCAATTGAGATCTTTTTCTTCATATCTCTTCTATTGTTTTCCTGCAAGAAGAAATCAAAATAAATTAAAATACAACAATAAAATCAAAATGTCATTTCTAGCATTTAAAATAAATCTAATCAAATACAATTAAATAAATAATTGAAAAAAAAATGTAAGCTTTCTATTGATGCCTGGATGTTTTAATTGGCCAAGGATATCATTGGCGAATGAATCTGCATTTAGAAGAGGCTTGGACAAATGAAAATGCAGAAAATAAAACTCAGAAAATTGATTTTGTTTTAGAAATTCGCAGCTTGATCTTCTATTTAATTTTTGACCCAATAAATGACCAAATCTGTTAGTGAAACCTCTTTAGAAATGTTTTCCTTGATTTTATCTTTCCAATGAGCTATCCTGGACCTCATCTTGCTAAGTAAAACTGAATCTATTAGCTTCTAAAGTAAATGAGTTAATTCTGGAATTTCTATTGCTGAGCTAAAAAATCAGAATTTTTAATTAAAAATCTAATCCTAAATCAGACTCTAATTATCTAATAATTAAATCTAATTTAATTGTTAATTATGAACTAAATTAATTATTTAATAAACTATTATTAATTAATCTAACTAATTAATATAATAATTATTTATAGCTAACTAATCTTAATTAATTAACACATTAAATATTTATAAATTATTTAATGTTAATCTAAATAATAATTAAATTTTAATTTTTTGAAGAATCTTCGGCCGAAAATCACATAGAAAAACTTTATGTCGACGCGCGTCCAAACCATCCAGTGTGGTTCATCGTCAGGACAAGTTGAAAGAGCAGATCTCATTTAGCACATTATATATAGAGGGGCAGAGAAATCCATGACTCAACGGCTAAAAATAACAGCTAGAAATGACAAGATAACGGCTAGTTTGACTAAGGTAAAGGAAATTTAATAATAATAATAATATTGCTATTATATAAAAAATTAATAATTTCATTTTTAATTTAATTCATTTTATTTTTCAACATATTTGAAATTATTAATTTTTTATAATAATAGTAATATTATTATTATTAAATTTCCTTTATCTTAGTCAAACTAGCCGTTATCTTGTCATTTCTAGCTGTTATTTTTTAGTCGTTAAGTCATGGATTCTCTGCCCTCTCTATATAATGTGCTAAATGAGATCTGCTCTTTCAACTTGTCCTGACGATGAACCACACTGGATGGTTCGAAACGCATCGACATAAGTTTTTCTATGTGACTTTCGCCAAAGATTCTTCAAAAAATTGATATGGATCACAGAAGTCTCAGTTCAATAAATTTTAATTTATTTAAATTAATTATATTATATATTAATTAATTAATTTAAAATTAAATATTAGATATTATAACTTATTTTAATATTTTAAACTAAAACCAACTTACCAATTCACTCATAAAGTGTGAGTGATGCTTTGAACTTAAAAAAAACAAATCGAATTATATTATTATGAGCCTTTGTTTTAATGCCCCATGCATTTTCTCAATCGACAAATTGAGGGAGTGAAGATTATGGGGGTTCTTTGAAAAATGTATCAATTGAGAACTCTAGATGCGATGCTGTGTGATTCGATCGTCGTGTAAATATATTATATATGTTTTTTATATTAGATTTTAATTTAATTATATTTTATATTAATTTAATTTTAAATTTAATATTAATTTTTGTTTTGGTTTTATTTTAATGATGTTAAATTAAGTTATTATGAAATTATTTAAAACGACAATTATTTTTGAAGATAATAAAAAAATAATAAACTATAGCTATTTTGATACTTTGGATTTTGAGATTAGTAATTGATTTGGAAATTGGAATAAATTTACTAAAATTTCGATGCTTTCATGATTTGGTTGTATAAGTAAAAATGAAAAATGTTAGTAATAATTAACTAGGGGTTAATATTTAAAATAAATGCATTATTGAACTAATATATCTACAAAAATAGAATATTGTACATTTTATGCATTTTTAACCCAGGCGACATAAATGACTAGACTTCAAAGGAGTGTCGTTTATAAACCAATTGTCTAAATGAGGCGAAACAAGTACCAATGCGAAGCTTATAAAAAATCAATTTTAACAAAGCAATTAAAACAAGAATCCAAATAAAATAAAAAATTAACAAAAGCATAGGATAATCAACTAAATAAAGATCCTAAAAGGTGTTTAGCCAAAATTTTTATAGAAAGGGTCCCCATCGTTTGAAGGAAACAAGTCAAAATGGAGGGGTTGTGTTTTTTACCACAACAATGGCGACACAAGGGAGAAGAACCAGTTATCTCTGTTTGATATGAATGAGATTTTCGTAAAATTAAAGTAAAAATAATTAAAGAAGATAAAATTATTTTTTGGAATGCTTGACTAGGTTTATTAATCTGAATAAAAACAAGAATCTTAAAATTCCTCATAAATTAAAATATTCCAAAACTCTATATCAGTCCTTAATTAGTTGTAGAGATAAAGCAGGAGTCACTTTACAACTTAGCTTTTAAAATGCTCATTTGTCACAGGTAAAGCCACTGCTGCCAGCAAACATTTGTAGTCCCGAGAGGGTTACCTTTAATCATAAATGATTTAGAATCCCATCTATTTAAGAATTATTGATCTAAAGATAAATCCATTTATATATGTTTATTTTCTTTGAATTTTTATTATATATATAATATATATATATTATATATATATATATATTATTCTTAAAAACCATTGTTTTTGATTTGGTAGCCAAATATTTGACAATGCCATTCACTAGTTTATAATTGGACTGAACAAGATGGCTCGTGATGAGACCTCTCGTCTTATAATTGTTTAATCATAAGCCATTACCCTGGTTTGTTTAGTAGTGCTGATAATGTCAGCCTATTTTTCCCCTACGATCATGGTAAGTAGGCTCATGAAGAGACCTCTTATGTTTTAAGTTTAAATATATCTCTAGATTACACTCTAGAAAAAATAAGGCTTTTTGGGATATGAAGAATCATTGACTCCTTAAGAGTTAAGAATGACAATTTCAGAGTTAAAGGTGCTTTGCTGTAAAGTGTCTTTACTTGGTTAAAAATAACTTTTCTTGACTGAATAGGATTTTGAAAGGTCTTAATAAAATATTGAAATCTCAAAATGATTACAATTTTGATGAAAAAAGAAATTTCTCAGATTTTTTGTCAATTTCTCTAAATTGGTAATCTCTTCCCTAAGTATGTCTACTTTTATAATAAGAAAATCAAATTTTATTAAGAGTTTTTAAGAAAAAGCTAGTAAGTGACTATTAACAATTTTTCTCCATGTATGCTGACCATTGTTAGGTAATAAGTAGGCCTTCCATATACATCACGACAAAGTCACCAAAATCAAAACTGAAAACCAAAGGAAAAAAATTCTTATGCTAAAATGAGAAAGAAATCAATAAACAAAAAATAAAAATGAAGAAATTTTAAAAGTGGAAAGGAAAATCTAAGTTTCGAAAGATAAACTCAAATAAGAATGTTTATACTAATGTCTCAACAATATGAAGAAAAAAAATTATCGTGTAATCATTCATTCTTGTGTCGAGATTCAAAAAAATCATACTTTGCAAGGTTGTAAATGTTTTAGGTTTTTGGATAGCAGTGACGATAAAATTTAGCCACAATGAAAACTTTCTGTCTGGTATCAATCTTCTTATTTCAAAGCATCATCTTAATCATTTTCTAATAAAATGAATGCTTAAAGAAACAAAGTAAAGGTTCAAAAACTTCCTAGTGTAGCTGTTTCGACAAAGATTATCACTGCTTATTGAAATAAAGCCAGGAGAAGAGTATAGGACTTCGAAAATATGATTCAGAAGATGATTGAAAGCTTTCATGAAGAGCTGCAAAACAATTTTTTTATATCAGCGTACTTTAAAAACAAAAATAAAGTAATGAAATGGAAATTAATGAAAGTGGGTACATGGATCTTACCATTGGATAATTGCATTTGATCTTACCTGAAAAGTATCAGTTTCTCCAATACTAACTGGCTTCTTCTTTTAGTTAACATTAAAACATGAAGAAGGAAAACTAACCAAAATCCTATAACCCAAAATCATTATTTATTTTATTTAAACTAAAGCAAGCAGTAAAATGTAAAAATGGCATGCTTAGTGTTTAAGGAAAACAAATGCATTAGAAATGAGAATAATTTGAAGTAATGATTTTTTCTCAAAATATTATAAGTTTCATATAAAGTCCATGATTTTATAAATTGTCTAGAATCAAGACCAAATCCAAGATAATAGAATTTAAATATGAAGATAGAGAGGTCTTGAATTCCATATTTAATTATGGAATTATATATTTAAAACTGAAATATATGAGAAATCGAAATGATTTAAATATGTTGTAAATTCGTCATTAACTACTTTCTTACCATAGTGGTTACTCAAGTTCGCTTTTAAAATAACACATCGCCATATCGAATGATTCACATCACATGTTTCTTCACCATGCTTCGAGCTTAATCTACAAGACTTCACCTTTGTTGCTATGCCATATATTGATTAAATGTTAATGGCTTAGAAGCATGCATTAGAAGCTATCGCATCGAAGTTTGCAATGGAAAATTGCCGATATGAAAACATGCGATGAGAAGATGTGCGATGAGATGGAGTTATCGCATCATTGAAGAAATATTATATCGGGGATCGGGGAATATTTACATTGGGCTTCCCACATCACAAATTCAGAATTGTGATGTGAGCATAAATAAAAATGTGATGAAGCAATTGCGATATCGGCGATGCGATGGATGACATGACTAATTGGCAATTGATGATCTTAAGCACATGAGGTAACAATTCTTAATACGCCCATATGTGATGAAGATTGGACCCGATAACTTTATGATGAAAATTTAATAACATATTGGATCTGAGACATCAACCCTTTTAAAGTTATTCTCCTACCATTATTGTGATTGAGCGGACGCGATATTTTTTATGAATTTGGTTTGAATTTCATATCGGGTCCGGAATTATGTGGTTGTCGCAATATTGGTAAAGTCAATTATTGGAGATCGGTGAATCACGATAATGGAAGTATACTTCAACTGCAAACCTCCGATATGCGATGTGATATGGCATATGAGTGAGGTAACACATCAGAGATCTTTTATGAACAATTTTTTATAAAAAATGCTAAGAGTTACTTCTGATGAAAATATTATGATACAAATGGTTGTGATATGGATGAAATGATTGACGAAGATGAGCCGAATGAGAATATTGCAAATATTTTCACTGAAGTATCAGCAATATGAAAATCAAGTTGAATCCTACGATATTGCTTGAAATTTCAATTGGGTTTTCTGACGGTTGAAAGCAAAGTTAAAAATGCTCAAATTCTAATGAATCACAAATAAAAGTTTCCTGAGCCTGTTGCAAATTTGAAATGTGTTCGCTGCTTACTTCAAGTTTTGAAAACAAATGAAAACTTGCAAATAAAACAAAACAAAAATAAAAAATAAACTAAGGAAAAGAAACTAATAATAGATGAGAATGAACTTGTGAATGCGTACCTGGAAGGAAATTCTCTATAGTTTTTACCTCACGAATCTTCAAATTATTCCTTCGATTTATCAAAATTTTGTCTTTATTCAAAATCTTCTCATTATTTATTCTAAATCGGAGTGAGCAATCAGCCTAAATAAAATCTGCTTATTCATGTTCAGGAAATATAAAATTTATTAGAAATAAATATGAAAATAGTCTTCCCTTTTGAATTGAAACAACAATTTATTAACTCTGTTTATTCTGAATAATTTGAGAAGAATATGTATTGTTATAGTGACTGTTCAATAATTCCTTTAGTAAATGAATATAATGCGTATTGCAGCATCAGATAATAAACTAAAGATCCGAATGGGATAAATCCACTAATTGTGGAAGAATGTCAACACAGATTTAAATGTGTGTCAGGTTCATACTCAATTAAATTATGTCAATACATTATTTAAAATAGGCAGAGATGTATTCATGGGTAGAGGTATTGCTGCGAGAAATTTTAAAAAGGAAAACAAGAATTAAAACTTTATGATAGGAAGAAAATGTTTCACTGAAGATGTATGAGAAGGGTTGATTGCTTTGTTTTATTTTTTAATCTGCAACACTGTTGAAATAAAAATAAACTAACTAAATTAATTCTACTGCTATTCTAACCATATACATGAAAATGGCTAGGTATAGTCATATTTCTAGTGTAACCATTTTCTCATTTTAATTTCTGCATGTAACTTTTGGTAAAGAAAAAGTGTAAGGGAAATGTGCTAAGGTAGGAAAGCTCTGTTTCCTATACTTACGCGAAAGGGGAAGGCTCCTGCAACTGAGTGCACAGGCCCCTTTAGCTGGGTGTGCAGGGTGGAAGACTCTATAATTTGAATGCTGAATCTAATAAAGGCTGATTTTAGACCAAATATATTGCATCTATGCCTCGTTATTATTTCTATTTACATTTATGCATTATCGCTTAATGATCAGTTTCTATGAAATAAAGTGTATTTTCTGTGCGAATATATTAAATATTTAATACTCATGCATTAAGAATGTGATGAACTATTTTCACGAAGACATTAGATAGATCTGGTAATAAAACTGGTTGGAACGGGTATATCTGTGCGAAGATAGATCTAGGGTTGTTATTTACTGAGCAAAATTTGTGAGTTTTATTCTTTTAGGTCTGGTAAGCTTGATCGTAGACCTTCGCAAAGGTCTGGAAGACATTTGGATAGAGTTGAAGTAGTGGACCATAAGAAGGTCTAGATCTACGTGAAGGTAGATTTGAGCCATAAGGACTTTAGAATACACATCACATAGTTTCTGGATGCAAAAACCTGGTTATAACATCCCCCAATACTGCTTCGGGTAAGACTACAACCTACGTTATGTAGGGTGTTTTTGAAAGGGCCATCGATTAGGGTTTTATTCGTTGGCATGAATAACTTTGAAGATGGGTCAGGCCCCCTTAAGCCAACACAAGGCTTCCAAAGTGTTTGTTCCAACCCAGAACCATACGAAATTATGAGCACCAATAAGAAAAAATCAATGTGGAAAAACCCACAACACCATGGCTATCCTGGAAATGGTAAGGCAAGGCTAAAAACATCATTAATTGAGGAAATCCTCCAACCCAATGACATAAAATAACCAGATAATCATATGCATATACCATGCATCCATAAATTAATAAGGAGATCACACATGCAACCAATTTCCTGCAAAGAAATCCAGCTATAGCCGCTGATCTTGCTATCCCCTTGTGCTTTCCTGCTTTCCTTTGCCTTTTTTCTCCAAATCCAATGTATGCTAGAGTGTTGCAATCATTTTCAAAGAATGCTCTAAGTGTGAAAGCGTATGAGAGAGAGAATTGAAGGAATCTCTAACCTAACCACTGAAAAGGGTTTGTGAACTAATCCTAAAAAGCCTTTTTATCATTGAGACCTCTATTTTCATCATTTTCCTATATTTTTCCTTCAATTTTCCTCACATGCAATTCAGTGACCTTTCACCTTCCTTTTCTCCTATTTTTCATTATTTCATAAGTAAATGCTAATTAATGGCACTTTTCCTTTGCCAATTTCCTTAGCCATAAATTAATCACAAGTGATCACCATCACTATGTTTTGCCCAACATTAAGCTTGGAATACATGTTCCATGGTCTTGGTCTTATTAACTTTATTACATGAACTTTTAACCTAGGACTGTTACAGACCCCTCCTCATTAGGGGAACACCATCTTCGTTGTTTGATGACACCTATGACTAGCAAGACCGCTGAAAACCAAAATATACTGCCCATGGATCTTTATAACATAGCTTGATGCAATATCTACAATGAACATCTTGCTAAAAAGAAAAACAACATAGCAAACATGACAACGTGACAACCATACTGCTTATTAGACCTTTATAACACAACTCATTGTGGTATTTACAATAAAAACCATACATAAATATATATACATATGCAAAATCTCCTTTACCTCAACCGACAAACAATGAAGGATACATAGCCCACATCCGATCAGGCATCTCCCATTTAGCTTCATTAGGCCCAAAGTTCTTCCACTGCACTTTAACTCGTTGGATTTCTTGATTCTAGAGCATGAGCATCTTTCGCTGCAAAATGTAATGAGGTTGCGACTGGAATTCTCCTTCTGGCTCCACCTACAATACAAACCATTAGATCACATGATCAAGATCTTTCACATACTTATTAAGTAATGACACATGGAAAACATCATGGAATTTCACTGTCAGAGGCAGTGCAAGTCGGTAAGCCACCAGTCCAATCCTCTCAAGGATATCAAAAGGCTCGCAATATCGAGGTCCCGGCTTGGCACATAATCCAATTATCAAGGAGATATTCTTGGGCTTGATGCACAAGTACACATGTTCCCCAACTTGAAACTCCTTAAATAAATTGTGCTGATTTGCATAACTCTTATACCTGTCTTGTGCCGCCTCTAGATTCTTATCGATAACTTGCATTTCCTATTCCATCTCTACCAACATGTCTAATCCAATCATTACCCTGTTCACTTGATCGCTCCAACTAATAGGAGTATTATGAATTTGCCCATAAAGTCCCTCAAACATCCTCATCCTCAATCACTCCTGATACCAATTGTTGTAAGCAAACTCAACTAGTGGAAGATACTCCTTCCACCTCCTCTACTAGTGTATGACATACATTCTCAACATGTTCTCCAAAATCTTGTTGACCCTCTTTGTTTTTCCATATTTATGCGTATGATAAGTTGTACTCAAGGCCAAATATGTCCCTAAGCCTATAAATAAATATTTCCAAAACCTGGAAGTGAACTTGGCATCTTTGTTTGCCACAATATTCTTGGGAATACCATGCAATCTCACTATCTCCCTTAAGAAGACCTGTTCTACCTCACTAGCTGAATTTTTAGACTTCACTAGAATAAAGTGCGCTACTTTTGTCAATCTGTCAACGACAACCATCATGGAATCATGTTTTCTATATTTCCTTGGAAAACCTATGATCAAATCCATATAAATAACCTCCCATTTCCACTTTGGAATCATAATCAGTTGCAATAATCCACCTGGATGCTTACATTCTGGTTTTACCCATTAACAATCCAAACATCTCACAATCAAACTTTGTCACCCCTTTTTTCAAGTTAGGCCAATGGTAAAAATTATTCACTATTGTCAATGTCTTATGATTATGTTGGGTGACCTGAATATGACTTAAAATGAAATTCCCACAAGATAAGCTTCTCGAGCTCATTATTATCTACCACATATATCTTGTCCCTAAATTTGACCAAACCATCTATCATGAGATGATAATCCACATCTTGATCACGTGTACCCTATTGTTGTAACTTGTACTTAAGCTGTTGGTACCTATCATCTTGGTTTCCTGCCTACAAGATCCAATCCTGTAAATATATCCCATATGAACTCATAGATACAATGTGATTTACTTGTACTCTTATGCTGAGAGCATCTGTAACCCTATTCTCTTTTCACTTAATATACCAGATATCCAAGTCAAAATCACTGAGCATGGCCAACCACCTCGCTTTCCTATCATTCAAATTAGGTTGGTCAAATAAGTACCTTAATCTACTTTGATCACTCATAATCACAAACCTCCTGCCAAGAAGATAATGCCTCCACATCTTCAATACATGAATAATAATTGCTAGATCAATATCGTGAGTCACATAATTCTGCTCGTACTCATTCAATTTCCTTGACTCATAGTATACTACATGTATTTCCTACATCAAGAATCTACTAAGTCCTCTCTTGCAAGCATTTGTACATACCACAAACTCTTTATCTGAATTTTCAATCTTTAGAACTGGAGAATTTGTAAACAACTACTACAACTGCTCAAAACTAGTTGCACATTCCTCTTTCCATTCAATTTTTTTTCGTTTTCAATGTAAAGATGTAATAGGATAGGAAATCCATGATAAATTCCTAATGAACCTCTTGTATTAACTTTCTAATCCCATGAATTATCTGACCTCATCCACATTCCTAGGAGTTTCCCACTCCATGATAGCTCTAATCTTTTCTGGGTCCACTACTATACCTTCCTTGGAAACCACATGCTCCACGTAATGAACTACTATTTGAAAGAAACTAAACTTACTAAGATTCCCCATACAATTGATGCACTATTAACAATACAAACACTACTATTAAATTTTTTACATGTTCTTCCTCATTATTAGAATATATCAATGTCACAATGAATACAATCACAAACTTGTTTAGATAATGACATGACACACTATTCATCAAACACATGAAAGTAGCTAGATCATTATTCAAACCAAAAGGAACCAACAAACTCATAATGCCCATACCTGGTTTGGAAATAAGTCTTTTAGATTTCCTCTTCTTTGATGCGTACCTAATGATATCTTGATCTCATATCAATCTTGGAGAACACTACTTCTCCCTTCAGCTAATCAAACAAATCATCAATCTTAGACAATGGATACTTGTTCTTGATCATCACTTTGTTCAACTCATAATGCCCATACTTGGCTCAGAAAGAAATCTTATAGATATCCTCTTCTTTGATGCATACTTGCTTATATATTGATCTCAGATCAATCTTCAAGAACACTGCTGCTCCCTTCATCTGATCAAAAAAATCATCAATCCTTTGAAATGGATACTTGTTCTTGATCGTCACCTTGTTTAACTACCTGTATTCAATGCACAACATGAGAGTACCATCCTTTTTATTCACAAACAACACTAGTTGACCCCAAGATGACACACTAGGCCTAATGTATCCCTTAACAAGCATTTCCTTCAACTAAAACTTTAGTTCCACTAACTCTAGAGTGCTCATCCTATAAGTTTCCTTCGATGCTAGTGTTGCTCCTAGCATCAAATCAATAGAAAATTCCACTTCCCTATGAGGTGCTAACTATGGTACCTCTGTTGGAAATACATCCTAAAACTGCTATAAAACCATATGCCTCTTCAAGACTTCAACATCCTCAATATCCTTCCCTTTGTTACTGGAAATATGAATTATAAAATACACACCCTTTCCTACTATTGTGCTTTTCTTGCATAGTTGTAACCATCCTCATTGATGTAGGCATCTTCTTACCCTGTAAGATTCTCTTCTCTCCATCATCATCCAAGCACTCAACAGTCGTATCATAGAAATCCACCTTAGTCCTGTGAATGTATAACTAATCCATACCCAATAACATATTGTATGATCCTAGGGGAAGCACATTTATATGTGCCGATGTAGACATACCATTTAGCTCAAATGCATAAGATCTTACTCAATGATGAACTCTTTTCTTGGTACCTATGGCCAACTACACAGACCAAGAATTTACAAGCACTTATTTATTTAAACCACACTTATCCACCAGGTCAGGACTGATATAACTATGGTTAGATCCATGTTCAATAAAAAAAAAAACAACTTGATCACAAATCTTAGCTTCCATCTCAATAATAGATGCTTGATGATCAACCTTCCTATTATCTAATGCTCCATAAATCTGAGGAATACTTTTTCCACTATTATCAATGTTCATAACATATTGATTACTTGGAATTCATGTCAAGCTTGCTCCAACTTCCTTCATGTGCTGTGTCGCCAAGGTAATATCACAACCTTCAGAAAACTATGATTTCCCGTTACCCTCAAGAATCAGAATGAAGAGACTCAAAGACAATCTAGGAAATGGAGCTTTCTGGCTCCCGATAGACGCACCAAAATGTTATCACTAGGTTAGACAAGTTTGGGCTATGTTAACCTTCAACTGAACATAACTATTTCAAACCAATTTGACTGGAAGTTAGCCCTTCCAATCTAAGAGGGCTCTCTCAAAACACTTATCAAATTCACTTTAATCAATTGAAAACTACAGATGGCTCTCTGATTTATTTTTATGCAGTTTTACAAGTGAAGGAGAATGTGATGGCTACCACTATTGGGCATGGAGTTAGTTAAGAGAAGATTCAATTAAAAACAACATTGTTTAAAGGAAGCTAAGGCATTTTTTGCTTTGAAATGGAGTGAATTAAACTCTTACAGTAAAACACATCACATGAAGGAAGTTTGAGCGATTATGACATGAATTCCAATTAATCAATATGCTATGAACACTAATAAAACATAAAAACATGATAAGAAAACATAAAGCCAAAAATGAATCTCAGGTAGAAAAATAGAGTATGCTGCAAAATATATTAACTGAATAAAAATTTACATAAAGTGGCCTTCTCACATCATCAATCCCCCTTTTTCAAAGTGAAAAAGTTTTACATATATAGAGTGAGGCCTCCATTTAATAATAGGCCATCTGGGCTAGACTCGATGCATAGCTAAGAGACCTAATTCTATTTGACTTACAAAACATTGAGCCATTGTAGGGATATTTATGTTTTAATACAATTTGAATTCAACTAGGATTCTATCTATTTATGAGCCCACAAATATTCTGTTTCTGAACCTTATTGAATTCAACCAAATGCTGAGTGTTCTTTATTTTTTATGTGCTCTTGCGACATGGATGTGCTGACCTAGTTGGATTTTCTGACCTGGACCTCCACCAAGTCGAATTTCAAAAATTGTACAACAAATCTGGCTAGGAAAAATTCTGTAAAATAGGCCCCAATGATAAGTTCATATTTTCGAAACCTTGATGTATGTGTAAAAAATAAGAGAGGCTTTTGTATACAAGATCGTGGTGAACAAAAACCTCCTTCATATTTCCAAATTTCCTTTCCATTTTGTCAAAAATTGAGATCTAAGTTGACTATTAAAACAATCATTTCCAGAATTTCCGTAGTAAATTTTGGTAGCAAATTTCAAAAAACACCTTTCTGCTAGCTATTCGAGATTTTTGATAGTGCTGAAGTCTTGATTTATGTTTATTATCTAAACATATGCCATTTACACTCCCTTACTAGAGGTTTAAACTTCCTTTTTCCTTCATGAAAAGATACAACAATTTCGTAGCAAATTTCCATCTTAACTGTGGGGAGTTGTTATGAAATTTGTATTTGTATTTTTTTGGTTTTTTGTGGTTTCTTGTGCCTCCTTATTACTTCTAATACCTTATTTAAGTATAAATAAGGTTGAATTTACTGGTTAAACATAGTAAAGACAAAATTTTAGGAATTCACCATGCTTAAGGGTTGCCTCCCGTTACTTCAACTATAAGCTTGAGGTTCTTTTTGGCAAGCTTGCTTTTGATGAGCTCTACTTGTGCTTGCAAGTCTTTGAATTGAGTTTCCAACTTACTTTTTTCAGCTTGCAACCACCTATTCCTTCTATACATGTGCTTCAACATCTTTTGTAGTGGTAAACTTCTCTTTGTCTTTTTCCTGGCCTTTTCTACAATTTCCTCATCAAAGTCTAGCTGCTCCAACAATCGCTTATTCATTTCTTCAACTTCCAATTTTTCCTCTATCAAATCCTCTTTAGCCTCCCTTAACTGTTCTTGTAATATTTCTTCTTGGATTTTCTCTTGCATAGTTTCTTTTCCACGTCTTTTCTTTGATAGCTATTTTTTCTAAATTCACTTCTGGCATATTTTCAACTTTTTTCATTGCTCTTGCTGATCTTGTCATAGGTCTCCTTGACCTAAATATGAAACCATGTTCTTCTTGTGAGAATTATAGCTTTTTAAACCTCTTTCTCTTCTAATGAATTTCTATTTGTGTCATGGCTGCAACATGTAGGGCTCCTCCTTGTCACCTTCTTGCCACCTGCAAATTAACCTAGAGACAACTAGAAAATAGTGGACCCTAACCTAGAGACAACAAGACCTGTATGAGAGCTAGGTTGACATGAGAGACAACAAAACAACCCATTGACAATCTGAAGCTTATGGAAACAAGGTAACATAAAAAAGAATGAGTTAGCAACAAGGAGCTATTCAGTGTCAATATATAGGGGAAATGGAAAAAGGCTGATAAAGGGTGATCATGACGCATCACAAGACTGACCAATCAAACTTTTTAAACCTAAAGAACCGTTGCTCCACTGTTAAGCACAAATATGCACTTTGTCGTAATTTCGTAGTGGGACAGGTATTCGAAAAGAGAGATTCGCTACGGAAGTATCAAGAACCTTCATAGTAAATACCCGGTGTACATAATTGAAGTTGCCACAAATTTATGTAAAATTGACAAATTCCAATTATGAACAAATAAACCCGACACAAATGAAATACTGGAATTTGAACTTTTATGATTGACCTTATTTGAACTTAGATGGACCCCACATCATGACATGATGACCAAAAACCCTATTGTCATGAACTTTATTTTGTGAAAATTTGAAAACCCTAATTAATTTGACCAACAGACCTAACAAACTATTCTTAGGTGTTATCATGGATAAAATCCACCATACCCAATTATATGTGCCTCTTGAGCACTGTAAATCTATGGTCTTCCACCCTAATATTGTGGAAAATCTCTTATGCGATGATTCTTACCACAATTTCAATGCTATAAAGGTTTCCTTCCATCACCCATGTTCTTCTCCTCATATTGAAATCCCTATCCTCTGTAAATTGTTTTGAATTTTTTGTATGACACTACATTCGCCTTATCATTTATATCATGTAGTTTTCCTCTCTTCTTAACCCACTTTCCTTCATTCTTGTCATTACCTTTCTAGACCTACTTAGATCCAGTCTTGTGCTTCGATTGCTCGTAACAATGTTTTAACTTTCTGATGGATTCCTCCAACGATCCAGGCTCATCAAACTCAAACCTGTCTTTGAATGATAACAACAACCCACTGATGAATCTCTTAATATTTTCTTTCTCCTCTTTAAGTTAAGGCAAATATCTCAACAACTTTAAGAATGTACTAGTATACTCCTCATTAGTAATTGATCCCATCTTTAGCTCATAAAATTTCTTTTCCCTGTCATTATAGTATCTCTTAGATAGATACTTCTTCCTGAAAAGTCTCTCAAACTCACTCCAAGTCATCCCCTCTTATCGAATGCCTATGACATTCTTTATATCTTCCAGCCAAATGTTTTCTTCTCCTTTAATACTAAAAATAGTTATCCTAGCTTTCATATTCTCTGAATAATCATGCAATAAGAAGAATTTATTCATCCCAGGAAACCAAGATTTTTCATCCTATGAATTCTTCATTTCTACATCAAATGTAGGCGGATTTGCTATCTTTAACTCCTCTGGCAAGTACTGCTTCTCACTTCTTCCATATGGATGGTGACAATGATTATGATGTTGTCTCTCTAAACCAGAACTTGAATAGAACCCATGATCATTACCCCTCCTATCAGGTGTGTCCAAGAACTTACCATCTCTGACTATATCATCCCTATCAAACATGTATCTTGATTGAGACCTGTTACCATATGCCTCATTGGTCCTTTCCTCATGTCCATGATTGATCCTAAGTGGTCCATGTATTTTCAAATTTGATAGACTCTGAAGGATGATTGCATTAACCTCTTCTTGTTTCTCCTATGCCCTAGAAAGTATTTCATGTGACTAAATGATCATGTCATTATCCACCTTAAAATCCTTATCACTGCTTTCAAACTTCTCAATGTATCTTCTATGTAAGGGGAGTACTTATCACCATGTTATTCATTTGATCTGTAGGAAGAATCATGAATGTTAATCCATCATTTTGCTTGAAACATTTGATCCTCTACTTCCTACAAACATACCATGTCAGATAAACCAAATACAAACATAATCAACACACCGCAGTGAAGTTCAAGGGAGGCTATCTCATCTGCAAAATTAGTCCAAATTAGCACGATGCATGTATATACATAATCATATCAATATACCTACATCATGCATGATAATACTGACTACATATAATGACCTCATGCACGAAAACCATAACCATGACAATGCATGCATACCAACCATATAGGCACTAACATACATTCATGGCACATGTTTCGCCCATCTAGTCTAAGTATTGAACCATGCTCAGATACCAACCTATAACCACCCCTCCCACATTTACCCAGTTTCACTAGCATTTGAGGAAAAACATGAGACGAGAGCTACTAGGACATGAATCGACATCCTATATCCCATTAAGGAAGTGGGGCTGACTACTGATGACAAACTAACATTTCAACACATCCCACAGGGGCTACAGGTCACTTAGAGGATGAAAAACCACCTTAGGTGGCCAAACCATGAGCGACACCTCTTTTTCTCAGCCCTAGGCCCACAACCATACCCACAAAAAAGCCTCCATGTGGTTTGGAGCCTCTCACCACATGAACAACACTACATCCATGCAGTTGCAACCCAATTTCTCTAGTTTAGAGGTTTAGGTGCTGAATTCTGAGCCTAAATTCCAAGTCAGTCTCCGAACCACTGCCCAGAACGTTGTGAGACTTTTAAGGTCAAGACAAAGTGATTCATATAAAACTAAATCAAAGATTTTACCTATCCATACCTAACATGAAAATCGTTTCGTCAAACACATGGTGAACATGTAATCTACAAGTCATGAATTCATTTCTGAACACAAAGGTCTGAAACTTATATGAGATCACCAAGAAGGTGTAATTCCCTTTCATAATAGTTTTAATAACATTTTTTATCTCATGTATTCATTAACCATTCATAAACTAATCAAAATATATCAAGAGCCATAGAAAATATACATCATATAACCAACATATAACCAACAAATGAACAATATATAAACCATGCTAAAACAACCATCAATGCCACATAATATCAAGTACAAGTACTCATAAAATTCAATAGGAAAAAACTCTTGTTAAAATATGTAGAATCAAACCAAGTCGGTGACTTCCACATACCATCCCACCATAGATTGGTTTGAACCAAATCTCTCTTTCATCCAATCACCCCCGCATGATATTCCAAGCATGAATGCGGGATCTCATGGGATAAACCAAACAAAACCAAACTAGGGCTTACAAATGCTAAACCACTTCAATCCTCAACGAATGATTCCACCTCATAGTTGGACATCACCAAAACCAACTAGATCGGTCTCTACCAAACTATCTAGGGCTCCTGAAACTAGTAGCTCAGTCCACAACCTTCCAAGGTTCCAAATATTTTTGCCAACCCAGCTCCAGGACTAGTAACTCAACCCACCAGGGCCTCGAAAGTGTTTTTACAACCTAGGAACCAAGACTAGTAACTCAACCCAAGATGTTCAAGAGCTTCCAGAGTGGTTGTTCAAACCCATAAACATAAGGAATTATGAGTAATAATCATAAAACAATTAAGTGGAAAAATCTGCAACACCATGATTATCTAGAAAATGGCAGGGCAAGGCTAAAACCACTTTCAATCTAGGCAATCCTCCATGCAATTGAAAAAACATAACCAAATAATAAAATGCATATACCATGCATCCCTAAATCAACAAGGATATCATACATGAAACCTATTACTTACAAAGAAATCTAGCTGTAGCCACTGATCCCACTATCCCCTTGTGTTTTGCTGCTTCCCTTTGCCTTCTCTATCCAAATCTAATGTATGTTAGAGTGCTCCAAGCATAGTACACGGATATAAGAGAGTATATGAGTATAAGAGAGAGATAATCGAAGAGAGATCGAAGATAAAAAATGATAAAAGGTTTTTAATTTATCCTCAGAAGCCTTTTTATCATTAAGGCCTCTATTTTTTTCATTTTCCTCTATTTTTCCTTCAATTTTCCTCACATGCAATTTTGTGAGCTTTCACCTACCTTTTCTCCTATTTTCCATTATTTTCATAAATAAATGTTGATTAATGCCAATTTTCCTTTGCCAATTCCTTTTCCAATTTGCTTAGACATAAATTAGTCACAAGTGATCCCCACCACTATGTTTTGGCTGACATTTAGCTTGGAATACATATCTTATGAAGTTGGTCTTATTTTTCTTTTATTAAGTTTACTACATGAAATTTTAACTCGGGGCTATTACATCACATGGTTGCTAATGTGGAATTTATTTCCGTTTTCCATATCCTAACATGGCCATGCCACAACGCTTACCACTTCAGATGTCCAATCACACTCTAAGCCCCGCCTTGTTTTCTCTCTTTTTTTTTCTTTTTCCTTCTTTTTTCACTTATTATATTTTTTTAAATTGGAGCCCCACATGTTGTCACCTGTCATACCGTCTTATGTTTGTGTTAAATGGCCCTATTTTTCTTTCCTAGTATAGGGAAGGATGGGTGCAATCTTTATGTTCCAAGGGGAAAACCAAAAGGGAGAGTGTAAGTACCAAATCCATAAAAGAGGGCTGAAATTTCTGAGGTCGAAATCACAGGAAGGCCGAAATATCAGAGGTCGAAATCAAAAGGAGGCTAAAATATTGGCAGTTGATATTGAAAGGACCAACAAGAAATGTATTAGGATTTCAGGATATCGGACGAAGGAAAATGGAGATCTTGGTGAT
The DNA here is from genome assembly GCA_000404065.3 of Pinus taeda. Lineage (NCBI taxonomy): Eukaryota > Viridiplantae > Streptophyta > Pinopsida > Pinales > Pinaceae > Pinus > Pinus taeda. Next base: position 100,839 of record APFE031150682.1, on the reverse strand, counting down.
TTATTTTAAAAATAGGCCCAAAATGGCATATCAAAGCCTTAGCATTTCAGACTTCGATGTAGGAAGGTGAAGACCTCATAGCAGAATGGTATCGAAATTGATCCAAATTTAAAGAGGAACGCTACAAATTACAAATATAATCATAAACACAAAGATGCAACCGAAAAAACTTCATTTCATTAATATAAAAATACTAAACTATGCTTACAAACAAAATGGAAATAAGATAGCTCGGGCAATGGTAGCTTATCTATGAGAAGAGATGTGGTGGCTACATGCCTCTGAACTTAGTTACAATGAGGCTCAAGGGCCTTTTTGTTATTGAAAAATAAGACAAAACCCAACTAAGACCCTAACCTGAGGAGATGTAACACCAAGAGTTTATGGGCCCCATTGGGGTTAGTTGGGTAGCTAACTTCCCGAGGTCGTAACTTGGTCATATTATCGTCATTTGACGTGTATGATACCTTTTTGGAAAGATATTCTCGAGGACTAAAACTACCAATGTGATTATAGCAATATCTAGAGGAATTTTGCCAAAAAAAGTCAATTAGGGCCTCAAAATGGCTCCAGAAGTTCAGGACTCAAAAATTGCCAAAAATAGTAAATTGTGTTACAATTAAGAAAATTGAAGAACTGAAAGAAACAATGGTGAGGGTCCAAGTGGAATAGGTGGGTGGCCACCAATATCCACCTGGATCAGTCCTCCCCCCTTAGGAAGCAATGGTCCCCATTGCGTTGAGTTCCTCCATGAGATGAGGAAACTCCTACTGGACTTGGTCCCTGGTGAGCCATTTGCCTTGGTGAAGGAGTTGGTCTGCTATGAAAAATCGATATAACTATATCCTCTTTTATCGAGTGTTCTTGATCTGTGTGTCCATGATCTGAACGATTGTGGCCCGTTCCATGCAGTCCGGGTTGAGCTATGTTGGTGTGAGATAGTTTTTAAAATGATAGGGAGCGAAGACCCCAAACAATTCTGGTTTGTTGCAGGCACTATATGGATGGAAAAATAGATTACAAATGATAACATCAAGAAAGAATAGTGGTCACAACCCTACAAGATCGAGCATTGACATGGTACATCAAGTACTGCATTGAAAAGCCCACCTCGACGATGGTAGAAACCCAACAAGCTCTGAATAAGGAGTTTAGGAAGTATATGTCAGAGGTGCATAATTTGGTGACTAATTTTAAAGGAATTCGACGAAAGATATATGAGACACCCTAGGATTTCAATCAAAGGTTGAAATGCATGATTAGGCAAACCAATATGGTGATTACAGATTCCCAACATCAAGATTGGTATATCGTGTTGCTCTTGTTGCACTTAAGATTGCTGTTGTCACAACAAAATATAGCAATGGAAGCATAATCCTTAGAAATCACAATGAGGTTGGAAGCCTCACCCATACAAGATATAAACCTTGGAGTGCAATATATTCACTCATAGTTGGAAAGCCTACACTTGGAGTTGTAGATCCTGAAGAAAGGAAAGGAAGCCTAGTCGGAGGTGCACGTTGAAGTTTGGTGCTTGAAATGCAAGGGCCATGGGCACAATAAGGACCATTGACCATTTTATAAGAACTATCTTATTGGGGGAGGGCCTGTTTTCCTGAAGCTAAAGAATAACGTTGGACCAAGCACAGGAGTTGTGCCATGGTGTGCTATCTATCAGCTTACAAGACAACATGCAACTGATAATTTCCATTTACTATAGAAGTTTGTACAGACCCTTCAACAGTTGTTTTTCAATTTCTGTAAATCTATAGGTCATAACGAACACCATTGTAGGAGTTATGAGCTAATGATGGATAAAACCCCTACCTATCGAATGGAGGCAGAAAACTAGCCTCAAGATCAGGGCACAAGAGCAACACATAGAGGATTCCAAGGCTGAGGATGAGGAAGAGGGGGCAAAGCTGGCCGAGGATGTGGGTAGATAATTTGCTATAACTGTGACAAAGCATGACACTTCACACGAGATTTCCCAAACCCCAAATAACTGTCATGTCAGTATTGCAGACAATTTGACCATGTGATAGAGAAATGTCTGATGCTTATGGCAAATATGCAAGAAAAGAAGATGCAACCTAAACAACCTACACAGAACATCTAGATGATGAGGGTGGAGCCCTGAAAAGAAGATCAAAGCATAAATATAGTAACAAGAAGTGGTATGGATACTGGTGCAGATAAGGGCAAGCAACCTGAGACTGATGGGTGTGTGCATAAAGCTTCCGAGAAAGAACTAGACTTTGATCTTAATCAAGCTAAAGAGACCTTCATGGAAGCAAAGAAGACCTTCGTTGAGGCCTCTACCTCAGGAAGCTAGGAGAAAATACTAGAAACTAGTATAACACAAGAGGTAGATCCTTCAGTATTAGCTACTTTTCTAAAGACCTGTATAAAGTTGTTGTATGATAAGAAAGAAATTAAAGGGCTACAAGAGCTAATCGAAAAATGCACAAATAAAGAAAAGACCCTTGCTGAACAACGCACTGTGAGAAAAATTGGTAAGCATAAGAAGCGAACGAGGCGCGAGATGAGGTTGATCGTGCAAATAGGAAATATGAAGTGGACCAGGTAATCTTGGATCTGGGATCTAATGCAAATGTCTTGCCTAAGAAGACATGTGAAAGGATGTGGAGATTTGTGCTACAGTGGAATCCTATTTAGCTGCGCATGGAAAATCAACAGAAGATTAATCCGATGGGGCACTTATATGGTGTAATGGTAGACATTGAGGGAAAGCGTGCTAGATGAATTTGAGGTCATTGAAATAGTGGCTGATAGTAACCCGTACCCATGCTACTGGTGATTGACTAAGATTTTGATATGCACATGGTAATCAACTTGAAGAAGCAGAAAATGACGTTTGAAAGGAAGTCACTCAGGTTGTTAGTATCACTAGACCCTGTTGAGGGAGCACGTTATATAAAACCTATTCATGACTTTGTGGAGGATGATGATGACCTGAATTAGATATACAAGATCACAATGTGAAATGAAAATTGGATCAATCCTATGGCTGATGGAAGAATTGCATGGGACAGGGATAACTCCTCCACCTCAGACTCAGATGAAGAGATTAAACACTGGCAGAAGCGGTTGCATGAAGTATCTACTGTTGGAATTATGATGAATGTGTTTTACTTGATAGCAACCCTCTTGTAGCAGAACAACTCACTTATACATGGTAACTAGATGAATCTTCACAAGAATTATCATATGTGAAATTAGTACATGGTAGTTGTGTTAACAGATGTGATGTAGGGCAATTCAAAGGAAATGACAGTTCACAATGTAGCAAGTTAACATTATGATATAGGTGCTATCCTTGATGATGAAGATCAAAGTACTACATGTTAACAGTATTGAATCACAGTTTAGGCTCACAGAATGAAAGAAAAAGAGTTATACGCAGGTTTACCTTGACCAAGCTGCGTATATATGCAGGTTCATTGAGCAGAAGATGCATATGCATATACACGCAGTTTCACGCATGGAAAAGCGTGTACATGTTGGAAACTAAGTTTTTGGGTCCATGGTATTTTGGTATTGGTCCAAGGTATTGACCCCAGGTATTTAGACCAAGGTATTAGTTATAAGTGGTTTTGGACCATGGTATTGAGTAATTCCTAAGACTATAAAAGGAGGAGAAGATCATTAGGCAAAGGCACTTAGATGTCTTGAATATCTGATGTAGTGTGAGATCCAATATGCAGGTTATGGGTTTATAATGCTTTACTTGATCTGAGCCAAGGAGGAATCTCAGCGGAAGATGGAGGACAAGATCTAATGATGGATCAAGATCTTATGGCTTAGAAAGAATCATCTCTATATGGTTTGATCATGTTAATTATAGATCTGTATACTGATGCATGTAATGTTCTGTAAATATTATGATTTGGGTATAACTCAAGTTTGGAATAGTTGCAAATCATGAATGAATATTTACAGATGTATATGTTGGTTGACTATGATAAAAGTGCATACATACGTAGGTTAGATACATTTAAATAACGTATACCATATAAAATATGATGTTTGAAGTCACAGGTGGTTCTAGTTGTTGATGCAAAGTTCTGATTTTTGGTGACTAGTATTTTGCATATTCAGATTGGTTGATTGTGTTTAGCTTCAGTGTTGATGGATGAGATCTAAAAATGGATCAGGATCATAATGACTTATCTTTATGTGATCTGATGGACTAGATCTAGTTGCTAACACACGTATTATCCTTGTATATGTAATGATTTGGGTATGTTTGAGGTCAGGAAGTGCAACGAAGTTATAAGTAAGTATTTGATAACATATATGCTGGTTCGCTTTGGTGAAGTTGCATATACATGCTGGTTTGGCTCTTCCAAGTAACGTATGCACTCTAATGCATGATTTTTGATGATACAGTTGGCTCTGAATATTGTTGTAGAGTTCTATGTTCTGCTCTGTGTTTTGGCGATTGCATTTTGTTAACAGGGTTTCAGTGATTCAGTATTAGGTGATTCAGAGATTGATGATGCAAGTGATGATTGATTTTGTGCTTTAATGGTATTGATGGGTCCAGTATGAAAATTGGATGAAACGTGGCCTTCAGATTATGGTGTTGTGCTTCAGGAGTATCCAGTATGAAAATTTATGAAACGGGCCCTGGATAGGAAAAGAGAAGGTTGTAGCCTTTTGTAGGTCAGCACCTACGTACTAGTACATCAGCTAGTACAAGAGCTAAGGGGGTTGTAGCTCCCTTCCAGGAGAAGATGGAGAATGAGAGAAGGTTGTAGCCTTCTGTAGGTAGAAGGCTGTGTACTGGTATAAGACTGCATCAGTACAAAAATATTGTAAAAAAAAGTTTCTTATTAAAATAAGATAGAGACGAATTGCAGTAGGTGGTTTTCACCCACATTGGGTTTCCACCTTACATCATGGTTTTCATGTGTGCTTCTTATGTGTGATGATCTGTTCTGTTTTACTACACCTGTTTACTGTTCATATGGTTAATGAAGTTCTGATGCATTGATAAAAGATAATCATTTAACTAAATCATAAGTTTACTGGATATACGCTAGTTGCATTAAACATAGTTGCGTGTACAAGCAGGTTCCCTTAACTGAAGTAGCATATATGTATCTAAGTATGAAAATAAAAAAGTTAGTGATTTAATAATACTGATTCACCCCCCTCTCAGTATTATTTCCAACCTCTACGTTGCGTTGCAATATGATGACCAAATCACTGCGGTGTGTCTCAACTGAGGTAAGAAAGCTTTCACATTATGATGGTTTGACTGATGTGGATTTATTTTTAGATGAGTTTGAAAGGGAAGTACTTGAAGAGCATCGCTTCCAAGCACTGGAGTTGGCACTGTGTGCTACACCTATCCATTGGTGGGATACACACAAGGAGAGTTTCACTAGATGGAAGGAATATAGAAGAATGATGAGATTAAGGTTTGAGTATGCTAATACCCAGATGATAGAAAAGTACAGTGGAAAGGATGATCCATGCGATCATTTGGCACGATAGATTAAGGCTTGGGGAATGTAGCCACATCCAGAATGGGTGCACATTTTTTGTCATACCTTAGATACAATCTTGATGAACAAGTATTTGGAAATAGAGCTTCACCAAGGGACAGTTGAATGGGATATCTTAAGAGAGAGTTTATTATTGAATTTCAACTTTCAAGATTGGTTTGAATGCATTGATGAAGTGCTCCAGGAAATAAAAGTAGTTATATTCAAAATGCCCAAGGAACTAGTCCAATGGACTCAGTAGGATTGGAGTAGACAGCTGCGCCATGCATTGGAATGTTAAAATGTGACTACTGAAGAGGAAGAAGAAGTCCTGCAGAAAATTAACGTTCGAGAGACAGAGGGACAACGCGAAGTCTAAGGACTGAAAGCCGAGAACTTGGATATATCAGACCCTATCAAAAATAGATAAGTAAACATTGGATTGGAAGTAGAGACTAAGTTCATAAAGATAGGAGACTATTGGGACGAAGATATAGTTGGTAAGGTAGCGTAACTATTGCATGCATACCAGGATCTATTTCCAACAAAATTTGGGGATCTGAAGGTGATCGTTGGAGATTTGGGTGTTATGAAGATTACACTGAAATCAGATGCGAAGCCCTTTGAGCAAAGACCTTATCGTCTCAATCCAAAGTATAAAGAAAAGGTGTGCCAAGAGCTTGATAAGATGCTAGATGCCAATATTATTGAACTAGTAGAGGAATCAGATTGGGTAAGCCCAATGGTTGTCCAGGAGAAGAAACATAAAGGCAAAATTAGGATGTGCGTAAATCTAAGAAAGTTGAATGATGCATGCGTGAACAATCTGTTTCCAACACCATTTATAGATGAATTATTAGAGAATTTTGGAGGATAGGAGGCTTATTCGTTTACTGATGGCTTTCCAGGATGCCATCAAAAAAGTATTGTGCCAAAAGATCGAAGTAAGGCAAACTTGGCGATGGAGTGGGGTTGCTTTTAGTATACAGTAATGCTATTCAGATTGAAGAACGCGCCTGCAATCTTCTCCCGGGTAGTAATCACGACATTTAGGGAATTTATTCATAAATTTTTGGAGGTTTATTTTGATGATTGGACTGTGTTTGGATTGGTGAAACGCCATATTGCGAGTCTGCACCTTATGTTGGATACATGTCGAAGGTATCAGATCGAACTGAATTTGAAGAAGTGCATATTCGATGTTCCCTTTTGAATTTTTCTCAACCATGTCATATGTAAGTAGGGATTGATGGTGGACCTTGCGAAGATCATTGGTTATTGTCAATTTGGAAGCTCCTAGGAATGTAAAACAGGTGTGCATGACATTGGGGCACACTAGGTATTATAAGAAGTTTATCAAGGTGTACGCTCAGAGAACCATGCTAATGGAAAAACTATTGAAGAAAGATGTAATGTTTTGTTGGGATGAAGAATGTTAGCGCATTATAGGTGTCTTGAAGGAAAATATGGTGACTGCATCTATTTTGGTATTGCTAGACTAGAAGAAAGAATTCCATGTGCATGTAGATACCTCTTGCATTGCGCTTGGTGCAGTATTGATCCAGGAAGGAAAAGGGCAAATTGATCATTCGATAGCCTTCGTGAGTAGAAAGTTGTCAAAGGCTGAGAAGAATTATTCCATTAAGAAGTGCGAAGGGCTGGCGATGGTCTACACACTGCAAAAGTTTCGGCATTATTTGCTGGGCACACATTTTAAAATGTATGCAGATCACTCCGCACTGAAGTACTTGGTCAATAAGCCTGTGTTGGGGGGTAAAATATACCAATGGTTATTATTGTTTCAAGAATATGACTTTGAAGTGATTGTGAAGTGTGGAAGGCTGAATGCAAGACCAGACCACCTGTCAAGGATTGAAATGGGCAAAGAAGCAAATAGCTTGAAGGAAGGACTGCAAGATGCACAACTCTTTGTGACACATGTCGCATATGAACATTTTGCTGATATCATTTAGTTTTTAACCACGGGTACAACTCTGAAAGGATATTCCACTCAACAAAAGAATGAATTAGTAGTCCGCTCTATAGATTTTTCATTGATTTCATGTCACTTGTATAAGATGGGAATAGATGAAATACTGTGAAGGTATGTTCTAGAGTTTGAATGCGCTAGTATCATCGTCGAAGCATAGGGAGGATTAGAAGGAGGACAATATGCAGGAAAAGCGACTGCGCAATATATTTTGCGTGTTGGGTTATGGTGGCCGTCATTACATAAGGATTCTAAGGTGTACTGCAAGGCATGCGATGCTTACCAAAGGACAGGGAAATCTTCGGGAAGAGATGAATTGCCTTTAAATCCTTAGCTTTCATTGCAGGTATTTCATAAATGGGCCATTGATTTCATAGGTCTAATACAACCACCAGGAAATCAGACGTGCACGTGGTATATTATAACTGCAATAGAATATTTAACCAGATGGGTGGAAGCACATCCAGTGAAGGATTGTACAACTGCCATTGCTACCAAGGTTTTGTTTGAATATGTATTAACATAGTTTGGATGCCTTAAGGTGTTGATGAGTGTTAGGGGTACACATTTCTTGAAAGAAATCATTAGCGCAATGCTTGAATAATTCCAGGTATACCACCAAAAGAGCGCGCCCTATCACCCATAAGTGAATGGAATGGTGGAAGCATTTAACAAAATCTTGGAAAACACATTGACAAAGGTATGTAACACATAGAGGAATGACTGGATGTGTGCATACCGGAATTTCAATGGGCATATATGATGACTTGCAAGAAGTTGATAAGCCAAACACCGTTTAGGTTGGTCTATGGGATTGAAGTAGTGATGCCTATGGAATATATTATGCCAAGTCTACCTATTGTAGCTTTGACAGAGATGGCAGATCACAAGACCTTGGAGGAATGGCTTGCGCAGCTGATGGAGTTGGAAGATGATCACTTTCTTTCTGGATTTCACCAGCAAGTACAAAAGGAACGAGAAAAAGCATGGCATGATTGGCATATTACATTGCACACTTTCAAGGTGGTTAATTTAGTGCTGCTATATGAAAACAAATTCACGAAATTTCTGAGGAAATTTCAAATGCATTGGTTAGGACCCTATGTTATTAAGGAAATCACAGATGGTGGCGTAGTTCAGCTCACAAAGTTGGATGGGGAGCCATTCCCTGGGAAAGTGAACAAAAGTAGGCTGAAGTTCTATACAAGGGATACATGCCCCATGTAATGAGTACATGGTAGCAGAACAGTGTTAGTGCTCTAGGCATTTACGAGGTAGCATGAGACTTTAAACTACACTACTTGAAGACGAAATAAATCTAGACAAGGGGTTACGCAATGGATGAAAAAGGTATGACAGTGTTGATGCCTCGAAAATCACTGCAACAACATTGGGGAATAACCACCCGGTCCAAACCTTAAAGCAACCCCTTTTCCATTTGAATTAGTGGCTCCGATTGATTTAACTAGGTCTAGTTACCTTTCCCTATCGCTATTGGTTTATGATGTATCTTTAACTACTAATAGATAGGGATATCAGATCAATTTTTCTTGCTGATCAGGCAAGAGAATGACCCTTAAGCTGATTTGGGTTCAGCCAAGCCACAACTAAAATTTTTCCTCTTTGAGAAGAGGACTTAAAAGAATGCAGAACTTATTCTAAATGCAAGCTCATTCTAAGATGCAAGAAAAATGAACTATCTTAATCCTATCTCAATTAGGCAGATATAGATCTAATGCAACTAAGAGCAAGATAATTAAATGATAATGATTTAAATATGTCTTGTTTATAATGAATATCAAGTTAATGAAGTAGTTCAATTAACTGATATTATGGATACCGAAACACATCCTATTGGGACCTCTTAATTGAAATAATAAACCAACAACATTCTAGGAAGTAATTCGCAAAAATGATATTGATTATCAAATCAGTAAATCCAATAATTAAACAATAATATGCAGAAATAGTTCACAACACATTACTATTTAATAAATTAATTTTATAAGATAGATTTCTGAGTAAATAGTTACTCAGAAATTAGAATTTAATCCATAAGATTAAAGATACATAATAACAATATTGAGATAAATTACCCATATTGACAAAAGTGCACAAATATGAATAAAATGACACATTCCTGTTATCATAAAAATGAAACAAGTATTTGAAATAGTAGTATTAAAAATACCACTTTATTGCTTCCATTTCTTTGACCTTGATCTCCAATAGTCCTTTACATTGCTTGAACTTCGGCTTTGAAAACTAGAGCCACAATAGTGCAAACTCTGCCCCTCATACATAATTCAAGATACAAAGGAAAAATCCCCACTAATCTCTAGATCTGAGATTTTCTTTCCTCTTTCCTACAGCTCTAAATTCCTATTACAGAAGTGCTTTTAGAAGTCTAAAATTGCAGATGAGAGCAACCCCTTATTACATTCTGCAATATGCTATTTATAATATTTGCAAATGATTTCTTGAGAGGAAAGTTTATTGAAGAAAAATATGCCAAATCCAAGTTTATTTGCTCAAAATTCCAATCTTTAATTGCTGGAGCATTCTCATTGATTGAGATTTTTTTCTCCATATCTTTTCTACTATTTTCCTGCAAGAAGAAATCAAAATAAATTAAAATGCAACAATAAAATTAAAATGTCATTCTGACATTTAAAATAAATCCAATCAAACAAATAATTGAAAATAAAATGTAATCCTTCTATTGATGCTTCAGATGGTTTAATTGGCTAATGATATTATTGATGAATGGATCTACATTGAGAAGAGGCTTGGACAAATGAAAATGCAGAAAATAAAAATCAGAAAATTGATTTTGTTTTAGAAATTTGGAGCTTGATATTCTGCCTAATTTTTGACCCAATAAATGACCAAATCTGTTAGTGAAACCTCTTCAGAAATGTTCTCCTTGATTTTATGTTTCCAATAGACTATCCCAGACCTCATTTGGCCAAGTAAAACTCAATCTATAAACTTCCAAAATAGATGAGTTAATTCTGGAATTTCTATTGGCAGGCTAAATTCAGAATTTTTAATTAAAAATCTAATCCTAAATTAGACTCTAATTATCCAATAATTAAAACTAATTTAATTGTTAATTATGAACTAAATTAATTATTTACTAAACTATTACTAA